>JAINUG010000178.1:1268629-1493629 GCA_029706075.1 Aldrovandia affinis | reverse complement strand
CACTAGCAGCCTTGACGCAGTCCAGACACACTCTAGCGACACTGACCTCAACTCTGCTCTGGCAGTACACCTATGACACCTCTGGGAGCGCTGTCACAGCTTTTGCAGCATTGACCGTTCAGAGGCGCACACCAGCAGCACTGACACAGTGCATGCAGCACTGATGTGCTTTAACAGACAGGTGCGAACACCAGCGTTGCGCATGTAAACAGGGGCGGCAGTGGCGGAGGGTTGCTGGTTCAAATCTCAGGAAGGCCAAACAAAAAACACTGAACTGGAAACCGGAGGGATGCCAGTTCACTTCCTGGGGCACTGCCGAAGTGCCCTTGAGCAAGGCAATGAACCCCTAAAACTGCTCCAGGGGCGATGTGCTATGGCTGACCCTGCGCTCTGACCTCTCTGATGGTGTGTGTGCATCTAGGAGAGGTATGTGGAAAGATACATTCCAATTACCCCGTGTAAATACTGGGTGTACCATGGCAAATAAAGATCCTTATCCTGCTTGGATTGGAGACCAGGGCAACTCAAAGTTAAAAATGTGTCTCAAGTGTAACTTAAGTGTAAGTCATGATGTTGACATACACGGGTACACCGTCGAGGCGAGGCGAGGCGGGCTGAAAGGCCTGTGCTTGTCAGTGCGCCGTGTTCGTTCCCCCTGCTCGGTTCCAGAGCGAAGTCTTCGCATGCGTTTCATCCTCGGGGTCAGACAGCTCAAACATGTGCTCACAGCTTGGCGGGATCGTAAAGAGTGGCCATTGGCTAGACAGTCAACACAGCTGGCAGCGCAAGACCCTCAGAGAGCATCCGCTGTCTCGCTCATCCCCCAATCACAGCCAAGCTCCGTGAATCACCCTGCCGTGCGCGTGGAGAGAGTTTCAACACTCAAATCTGCACACAATGGAAACCTCACAGTACGGCAGCACCACCACACCTTCAGCTGCCACGCCTCACACGCTCACGCTCGAGGGAACCTGCTCCCACAGGGACTGTTGAAGCTCTTTAGAACAAGGACAAGCATCCGGTCAAATCCCACTACCCCTCAATACGAATAGGAATAGGAATACTTTATTGCCATGTTACACAAGGTCATTGGAATTTGTCTTCTTCTTGTGTATCTCTCCTAGATACACACAAACATAGACATAGACATATGCATTCCATCAGAGAGGTCTGAGCACAGGGTCAGCCATAGTACAGCAGCCCTGGAACAGTTTACTGCTAGTTTACTGCTTAGGGAACTAGCATCCCTCCGGTGTCCAGTTTGTAGTTTTCTCGTTGGCCTTGATGGGATTCGAACCAGCAACCCTCCACTTGCCAGCCCGTGTCGCTAACCACTGAGCCACTAAAATGAGCAACTAGTGTCTCTCTCCTTGGCTCGGAGAGCAGATGTGGTTTACAGAGTCATTCTCACATTTTGGGCATGTAGCAGAGCAACTTATACAGAGTTCTTATCCAGAACGACTTTTACAGTTTACAGTTCTTGTACAGTTCAATACATTCATACGGCGGGATATTTACCAAAGCGATGACCTTACTCAAGGGTACCACGGCAGTGCCCCACCTGGGAATCAAACCTACAACCTCTGAGCTACAGACCAAGTCCCCGAACCGTTATACAACACTGCTGCTAGAGACCACAGCCCTGCAGGACCGGGGCAGTGTAACATCCCACTCCAGACACAGGAAGAGCAAATGGAAAAACTCAGACAGGAGAAGGCTCCTCACTCATTAAGCACCTCTGAACAAATCGATTCTCACAAGACCAGACCTCCCGGACCTCGAGAACCTGCCGCTCCGCCATTAGTACTTATAATCCCTCTGCCTCTCTTTTAATCTCATCACACTTAGAGAAGTCTTACTTCACCCCACATAACGTGTGTTGCGAGTTAAGTGTTTCAACGTGCCAACAGTGTGAGTCATTAGTATTCCACTATTTTCCAAAAGCTTTTTGAGAACTCAAGAACTCGCTCGCATCATCCCCGTGGCAAAAGTGCTCTGCCAGACTGACTGTAAACGGTGCCACACTGCCACATTAAAGAGAGACTGATGGATTGATCGGTTGACTGGTTGACTGATCTCCCAGGCTTTTTAAAGTCGTTGTTTTCCATGTCCGGACAGTTTCGCCCCACATTTGGCTTTCCACTTTTCTCTTCTTTTTCCGGAGCTTGCTCGGCTACGGTAGAATGTAACTGGCAATGCAACGGAATAACATCAGCTCTAGCTGTGCATCTGTAGGTTGGGGCGTGATTACCTGACACAGCTGAGGTGTGATCACCGACACACCGACACATCTGAGGCGTTATCTCTCTCTAAACGTGGCCGACCGTTTTTGACGCGGGTGACGAGCAGAGACGGCTCTCCTAATGTGGAGGTCTGAGAGAGAGCGTCACACAAAAACTGCACGCAGCCCAGCCCTGGCACAGCTTCAACAGAGAAAGGGGGAATGCCACACCAGTGAGGCGAAAGATAAAAGGGAAAGAAAAGCACAATGTCAGAAAGTAAGCGCGCGTCTGCTTTTTCTTTTTTCCTCGATGTCGTCCCCTCCCTGAGGGCTCTCAGACGGTTCTCACAGTCGGCGAGATTACAAGGCGCGCCCCGGCCCAGGAGCTTAAAAACGAAGACGAGCATTTCCTGTCTCAACCTCTTTATAGACACGCCAGGATAAAACACCTGGATGGATAAAGAAACAAAACAAAACAAAAAAAACGTCCTCTAAATTTAGATTCTCTCTTTCCTTCTGTTAATCTTCCTTTTCCCTCCCGTTTGGACATCTTCCCACTCTTTCTCCTGCCAGGGCCACGGTTCTGTGCCCAGCTGTAACCGTGGAGACCAGAACACATTAGCGAAGATGCCATCGGCCGGATTCAATCTGGGGCTGGGTGGGTCACGTGTACGGGATCACCGCTCAAATTGGAACAGACCAGCCCGGGTCCCCACCCTGAAGCTGACCACTGTGAGATAAATATTCTGATCCACTTCCTGTCATCCACTTCCTGTTTGGGGAAGATGAAAGCCCATTAATCACACAGACGCTGGGAACTAATGAGCACAGAAGCACGGGACTAACAAGGCGAGGACGCCCGCTGCCCTTCCTGAGGTTTTATCACGCCACAGCGACGGAGCGCACGTTTGTAGAGTGAGCAGGCCTCGGGTAGCGCGACGGTCAAATAATTCCCCCCGAATGCAAGTTGCCTACTTCAGCCGCAGTTCGAAACCCGGCTGTGCCAGTCCGGCTCTGGCCGAGAGCCCCCACGGGCGGCGGCGACTGTCTGACCGACCCAGAGGGAGGCGGGAGGGTGAGCCGGCGTCCCTGTATGGGAAAAACTGGCTTGCCTCCGAGGACGAGCAGCGGGCTTGTGGGGGAGGGTAGACATAGAGGGTATCATTGGCTACCAATTTCGGGAGAAAACCGGGAAAAAATCGAAAACAAAATGTAAAAAAAATGTAAAAAAAATATTACAAAAATAAACAGTGAGAGGGGTGTTTCACAACAAAAGGCGGCTACACCCAAATCACAGCACTCCTAATATCAGAGCTGAGGCTCAATCCCTTCTGACGCTTAGTCCTGGATGGGGCAGTCCAACGATCTCTTTCCATGTCTATCAATGGACTCCCTTTGGGCAGGAAGCATCCCCTCTGATTAGAGACTAAGGCAGTGCTTTATTTGCAAAAAGACTGGAAAACTGAAGATGCTGCACTGTCAACAAAGCACAACTGAGAGGTGAGGCAGATTCGCCCAAAGCTCAAAACTCTTTACCCTTCAGTTTCACTGATTCATTCATTTCATTTAAGTTTTAACCTGTTTTTTCCCCATTAATTTCAGCAATTTCCAGTCTCTTTGTGTTGTGTAATAATAATTTTTTTCAATGTTGAGCGCCAAAGTGCAGTCCAATTAGACTGATGGACCTTCCTGATTGGCCCAGAGACACTATCGTTACAAGACCCTCTCCTGGCTCAGCCAGACGTTGGGGCGTCGTCCATGCGGTCTCTAATACACAAACAACAAACCTCACCTGTGTGTGCTCAGACCAAACGTCATGTTTCTTATATATACTGAAAATGATATTCTTGCACAAGCCCAACATCCAGAGACATTTACACACGGCAGCCAGACTGGAGGCAGTTACGCGCGCTCAACGTGCTCATCTCCCCCAATCTCTGACACTCTGTTATCTTTCCAGGCATTCAATCTCCAGTTTTGTCCCTGAAGTCTCTGGAGGATAAGGTCGAGGACGAGCAGAGTGCCGGCCTCCTCCAGAGACGGTTCCCTCCGAGTCGTACGTCGGATCACGCACGGCTCTGGCTAAATTCAAACAGACTGGACACCGGGACACGGACGACAACTCGCTGAGCAGAATCTCCGCACTTCACCCAGCGGATTCCAGGTGCGCTCGGACCGCCTGTTAGAGAGAGCTCTCCCAGCGGCAGGCGCTCACACGTGGGGAGAGGGCGATCTCCAAAGAGCGTGCCGTAGAAGCGCATTCCCTTACATCGCGTAGCATTACATTCATTTATCTCTTGCCCAGAGAGACTCACAAAACTAAGTGCACAAGTGTATCCGAACAGATCGATAAGGGCATGGATGCCACAGAACAGGATAATTAACCGTTTGAGGGAGCGCGGTCACGCTGTGACTCTAATTGATGACACATCATAAAGGGCTGCTAATGTCCTCCTCAAAGAACTCTAACATTCCAGAACAGAACACTGTGAAATAGAACTAGAACTGTCAAAACACCCACTCCTCAAAGGGTTAAACAGAGGACTTTTTTTAATAGAGAAATGGATCATTTTCAAAAGGTGGTTGTCACTTTCATTCTCCAAAAAACTCTTAACTCTCAACAGACAGCGTGACAGTGTAACACGAACCGCCGTGGCAACTGCCCTCCACAAGCGGCCGAACGGGCTTCCGTGTAACCCTCCCGTCTGGGTGGCCGCACGCCGGGGTCAAGCAGAGGGTCAGGGGTCAAACGGACGGTCAACGTGGCGATAAGAATTCCAGATTCCGGAAGAGCGATCCGTGAATGCTGGGGTCAAAGAGCGGGCCGAAGCATTCCGGTCTACGGGAGAGTGAACCCCCGCTCTGATCGACGCGTCGCACGCAGGTCCAGACAGGCCCGGGGCCTGTGAGGTCACGTGACCGAGAGAGGGGCGTCTGAGTCTACGGTCCCTTCCGCTTCACTTCTCCAGGAACGCAGCGGCGCGGATCTGACGGCCTGCGGCAGGGCGCACGTCTCTGTGTTCATCACTGCCAAGCTGCTGTATTAATAACCGGCGCGGAGAGGAATGTAGAAAGTGGACACCTGGGGTTGGGGGGGAGGGGTAAATTCCTTTTCAATTCAGGAAATGAATTGGAATTCAATTCATTCATTGAAAAACAAAAAATAGCCACATTGTTCTGAGGGTTGTTTTTTTTTTTTTTCAAATGATGAATTGAATTCCAATTCATTTCCTGAATTTCAATTTGTGTCCCAAATAGACCCCGTGAATTGAAGTGCTATGGACACCCTGAACTTGGTTGGACAAGAACGATCACAGAGCGACGTTGTTGCCGTTAGCAGTGATTCGAACGCAGCTGATGTTCACATTTTGTATTTTTACTTTTGCAGAGAGGATAAAAAGCGCAGGAACACAGCTGCGTGTGCAGCTCTCCTCCCGAAAGCAACGACGGCACCTTCATTTCACCGCGACGTGAGGACTCCTTCACAATGACCACAGTGCGTGACCAGCACATTTCCCTGTTTGTTCTCTGACACACAGCTGATGCAGGCTTTTCTCATCCCCCGGTGTGGCCGTCGGCCTTTCTCTAGTGGTCAGCCTCATTGGTCAGACTCACCACGACGGCCCAGTGACTAGCTCCTCGCTCCGATGTGGCACGACTTCTCGGGATGTGCTTTGTTAATAAACACAACAGTCTGTTGCTACTTGTGACCAGTGGTGGACGAAGTACACAAACCCTTTACTTGAGTTAAAGTACAGATACCCTGGTCAAATATTACTCCAGTAAAAGTTAAAAGTTCTACCTTTAACCCTATTTGCCTTTGATATGTAGGGGAGTGAAGTAAGCACAGAAAAATGTACTTTTACTCGTAAAAGTAAAGTAAATGTATTTCCTTAGTGTCCACCACTGCTTCTGACGAATCCCACAATAGAAAGGGGGGGATGATAAACCACCCCAGCCAACCAAATCTGCCCCCGGAAATCTGCCGGCACCAATCAGATTGCAGGAAGCCTAGGCCAGAAAAGTTGACAAAGTTATCCAGCTGCTCTCTAAGAGATTGGAGTTGAGACTAGTACAGCAGGTAAATATTAAGATTGCACAGTGCACACGTGAAGTAATTCACTGAATCATTCTTCCCTAAAAACAACTGTACGTCACTTCCATGGATGAGATCTTTTTGTTGTATTTATTTAACAACGTGCCCCGGAATAGAATTACCAGGTCACATAGAAACAGGGCCATGTGCCTCCTGTCTTTGGTAAGGGAACATCCTGAGATGGGACACTCCAAAAGGAGGACAGCGTTCAGTTTGGGGATAAAAAAGCTGTTCCCGCACAGTGAGATCAACACGAGCCACCCGTTCCAAAACCCCCGGCACAGCGCTCGGTCCAGGGCCCCCGCCGCTCTGCGTTACCATGGTAACATCCTCCACTGCTCCAAAACAGACCGGCCCCCGCTGTCGGTGGTATCGGGGGCAGCGCTGTGGGCCCCCTCTCTCTCCCTCTCTCTCCCTCTCTCGCGGCCAATCCCTGCCCTGTGGTTCCCTGCTGTTTCAGTCACAGGAAGCCACCCCCCCAACTCCACCTCGCCCAGAGTTCTCATGACTATTGACTGTTGCACAGGAGATGGGAGACAGGAAACTGTGGGCACATCCTGTTTGGGTACGGATAAAGGAACGTGGAGCAGGGGGTGGGGGAGAGTCCCGCTGTGAGCGCGTTACTACGGAAACGCCCTGCTGTTGGGAGGGGTGCGAGCCACCTCTGCAGCTACTGTAAAAGCCCTTCAATTACACCAGGTAGGACAGCCGGGAACTCAAGTCCTGTGTGCGACACGTCTCGATGAACACGCCTTATAATTTTAGCTCGAAGCTCGGACTGGGAGACGTGTGCGGCAGCAGATTTTGGGGGGTTTAACAAAATGTAAAGAGTGGGCCAGCTTTTTCTAGAACAGACTTTAAAACGCCAGTTTAACTGCTCAAACTGGTGCTGAATTTCGCCGCAGGAAATCTTGAAAATGAGCATTACCCAAGATTTCAAAATATAGATCGATTTTTATTTACCTTTCTTTGAACCCTTTGAGGAGCACTGTCGATGTTTATTGTAGAACGTGCCGTAAAATTCTAGTTGATGACATCATAAAGGGCTGATAATGGCCTCCTCGCAGGACAGTAGAATTCCCGAACGGAGCACTGCGAATGAGAACTAGAACTCTCAAAACACCCACTCATCAAAGGGTTCAACAGAGGAGTCTTTTAATAGAGAAACGGATCATCTCAGAAGGTCGGCTGTCACTTTCATTCTCAAAAAGTCTGACGACTGAGTTCCAGGTTTCAGTCAGTCGTCCAATCACAGCGAGCGCCTGGCGGTGCTGTGCACGTTAGCCTGCCAGGAGACAGGGCCGGAACAGAATGCGTTCGTTTGCACAGGATCTCCAGGCAGCCCGGCGACCGCTGGATAAGCTACGGCCTCAGCAAAGACAGACTGCGAAGGAATTCAACCATTTATTATTCTGTATTAGATATGCCTTCCCCTGACACAGGGAGTGTAAACAGTAAGACATCCCTCTAAGTTTGGCTTAGACAGAGTTTGGATTGGCTCGAGGGACTACAGCAGCAAGGCAGAGGAGAATGACAGACAGACAGAGGGCATCACGCTGTCCTCCCACCGCACTCTCACACAGAGACACACAGCCACATTTTAGGCCATTTAGCAGACGGCCTTATCCAGAGCCACTTACACAGTTCAGGTTTCATTCCATACAATCCATTTATACTGGATCGTAAGTAAAACGTACTTAATTCAGGTTTAGTACCTCGCTCAAGGGTACAACAGCAGTGCCCCACCTGGGAATCAAACCTGTAACCTCTGGATTACAAGCCCAGCTCCCTAACCACTACACTACATCAGCACTGTGCACTGTGCTGCATAGCCTTGTTAGAAGCACTTCCTGCAAACGAGCATCCGGGATGAGTCGGGAACGTTGCGGCATCACAATATCGATGCTAGACCAAATAAAATAATTTCAGTTGAATAATAATAGTTTTGTAATAACAACTGCGAGCGCCAGGAACGCTGTCCCGGTTTTCTTGTGGAGCAGCGCCATGGAGCATCGCCATCTGTGTATTTGTGGCCGGTCCCCGGGGTGCGCTTTAGTCCTCATATTTAACAAGCCACTTCCATGCTTCCTCTTGTGCAGAGAGCTCTATAAATCAGGCCCGCGCGAGAGATACCCCTGCCCATTGGTGGAGCTCAGAATATGTCCCGCCCCCTGCCGAGCCCCTGGACAAATCGGCTTCGCGTCAGGACAGCTCTCCGACGGCCCGTCGCTAATCACCCCACTGCACCGTAGCGGGCGCTCGCCCTGGTCGCCTGCTGCAGTCAAGACGACTCGGAGCTCATGCTGAGAAATGAGACCAGGCAGGACCGAGAAGGCGGAAGCTGCACACAGGGCACCAGTTGTCATCAGTGAGTGATGCGCCTCTCCTTAGATTGGCGTTAGACCTCCCCTGTAGCACAGTGTGTGGCTTGTAGGGTGTACAATAGTCACTGGCTCTCCTGTAGTACTGTGTGTCGCTTGTAGGGAGTAAAATAGTCACTGGCTCTCCTGTAGTACTGTGTGTGGCTTGTAGGGTGTAAAATAGTCACTGGCTCTCCTGTAGTACTGTGTGTGGCCTGTAGAGTGTGAAATAGTCACTGGCTAACAGGTAAGTGTATCAGAGGAGTGCACATGCTTCAGTTGTGCTGCTCTTTGTGCAGATGCAGGTGGCATAGTGGTAACTTAAGGGGCACAATTGCTGATTCCAGATAGGGGAGAAAAATTGTTTAACACCCAGCTTTCCAACCCTCAAATCTGCTCACAGTCCCACCTGTACCCCAAAATACGTACCTGTACCCCAAAATACGCACCTGTACCCCTCCGGTCCCCTTAATCATATTCATTCTCACTTCGTTTGTGAGCAGACTCTTTTCCTGAAGTTGCTCATTTAAACCACAACGGAGAAGTAAATCAAAACGCCACTCTGCAGCAAAGAAGCAGCATGCTTGAGAGGCTGTACGTGTTTCCCAAAACAAAAGACAGAAACCCAGACAACACCCCTGAAACAAAATAAACGTGGATATACAAAAAAAGAATAAAACATTCAGCTGGAAAAAGGAAAAAAAACGTTGAATAAAAGTGTTTCTACTCCATAAACGGGGGGTTACATAATTAAAATCCATAAAAGTTCAAATAACCGCCCACATACTGCAGTGTCTGGTTCCTCCATTTCCCAGAGCAATAAGATCAATGGTGCGGTGTCCCTCTGCCGAGAAACTCCACTCACGGCTCAGCCTGTGGCAGAGACGGATGGACACATGGCAAAGGACCCGAGGACGTCTGCCATAACAACGTCTGAGCCCGTACGTATAAAGCATCTCAGGGTAGAGGCGCTGATCTAGGATCGGTTTTGCCTTTTCGCTCATAATTGACCAGGGAAATGGGCAGGGAAAACCACTCCTAGATCAGCACATCCTCCTCTGGATTGTCTGCCCATTTCAAAGTGGAGGAACACCTTGAGCAGAATAAACAAGTGGGGTTACAGTTGTGTGACAGAGGGGATGGGTACAGAATCGGAAAGCCAGACCAGAATTCTGCCTGGTAACAGTAATCCAACCCAGGTCAGAGCCACACCAGAACTCTGCCTGAGCCAACCCCTGAGCCAACCCAGGACCAATGTCCACAACGTTTACTTACATTACATTACATCACAGGCATTTAGCAGACGTTCTTTACAGTTTACATTTCTTTACATACAATCCATTCATACAGCTGGATATTTTACTGAAGCAATTCAGGATAAGTACCTTGCTCAAGGGTACAACGGCAGTGTCCCACCTGGGGATTGAACCTGCAACCTTAACGTTACAAACCCAGTTCCCTAACCATTATACCACACTGCCGCCTTACTTAATTTCCAATGAAGGTTGCTGGAAGTCCAAACCAAGCGAAAGTCGGGTATCTAAAGAGCAAACCTTTCACTGCCTTGCAGAGATGCTTCAAATAATAACACTTTAAACTGTGTGAAATTCCATTTTCACCAACATTCAGAACAAAAGATGTCTTCTTTCAACCGATCGTGCGTTTTGGTCAATAACATTTATATTATTACAGAATATTTTCTGGGATCTTTTGCGGAAGTTTTTTCCAATTTCACCTGCATCTAAAGAGTTAAAGTATTTCAATTTGACTCAGGTGTGCTGCCTGGGGGATGTAGCTTATCTCACTTACCCCCTTACCCCCTCCACAGGAATGAGATTATATTGTGTTGCACTGTATTGTGGTCTATAGTTTGCTTTCCCTCTTCTCTGAATTGAGAATAAAGGGATCCTGTCACCTGAAACACACATTTGAATAGAGGCCTTTAGCAAATGCCTTTATCCTGAGCAACAAGACCACAGACATGCACAGTTTTACATTCAATCCATTTACACAGCTGGATATTTTACTGAAGCAATTCAGGTTAAGTACTTGTTGCTCAAGGGTACAACGGCTAGTGTTAGTCTTATACTACACTGCTGACCAATACCCCAGACCTATCCAGCACCTGTATATTATACCTCATACATAAATCATTTTTTTATTTTTTTATTTTCTCTTTCTGCTTTTCCCCCCCCGCTTTTTCTCCCAATTTAGTAGCCAATTATACCCCCTTTTTCATGTCAGTTATCCCCTCCCTCATATTGAGAGCTCGCTGCCGTAGTCCTGAAACCGGCAGTGACATGCACAAAGCACCGCCTCCTCCAAGCTGGAACCCACCAAGCCGTCACCGTAACTCCGGTATGCACACAGGGCCACTCCTATGCGCAGCGAGCTCGTGTCAGCTTCCCTCCCCGCTCCCTGGGGCAGTTATCCAATTGCCGTCCCCGAGTGGCACTCCCGGCCAGAGCCAAAACTGGTGCGACCTGGTGGAATCTAACCACGGTTGCAGTGGGCAGCGTCAGACGTTCTACCGCTACACCACCCGGGAGGCCCCCTCATACATAGATCTAACGTGGCTGTCGTCTGTTGTAGGGTACTGGGGAGGTATGATTAACCACGACGCTACAATGCCGCCCTGTATACACGACATGGCGTTCCCTCACTTCAACTGAGGGAAGAAACACATGAGGATAATCAGGTTTGGAGGGGGGGAAGGGGGGTTATGATGGAAAGGTTCTGCCAGGAGTACTGGCATTTCATTCGCTAATTGAGACAGGTGAGTTCTTGGCGTTTCCTTAATTCGATTCGGAGGATCTGACTACAATTCACTTTCACAGAAGGATGCGCCAACTGCTCTCTCCTGACATTAATAGAGGCTGCACTTCCCTTTGATTTAAAAAAATATATACTTAATTTTTTTTACAAAAGTACAGAGATGTGGAAATTCAATAATCCGTGCCATCACAAAATTGTTTGAACGAGGGAATCTCAAACTGAGAGAGGCAGTGAGATCAGTGTACAGGATATCAAAGATATTATTTATTCATTTTTTTAATTAATATTTATTTATTTTTAGTTAAGGTATCCGATTTTATCAGCTGTGTGGCGAGGGTTCCGTTTTGCAATATGGCTGCCGTGCATCACCCAGGTGGGGGCTACACATTGGTGGTGTTTGTAGGTGAGTTTCCCCCTTCCCCCTTACACTGTAAAGTTTTTTGTTTGTTTGTTTGGTAGCCAAACCCTCTATATCTTTTTTGATTTCACCCTCCCCCACGAACTCGCCGCCCGCCTCCATGGCACAAGCTAATACCGCGAGGCAATGTTCGCCTCCTCCAAGACGGACCTGTTATAGATGCACAGTGTAATTACTGTTTAGAAAATAAACAAATAAAAAACACAATCCTCACAGAGCAATGAGTTCATACGGAGTGGCAGGAGGCAGTGTCGTGAGCTGGGAGCTGATGAAGAGAGACACTGGGCCAGCGGCTTGTTTCCTGTTGGTCCCCGTTTGTCCCCTCATGTAGGGCCAATGGCTCATCGGGACAGGAAACGCTCGAACAGCGCCAAGCGCCAAACAAACTGCGGGCCTTCCAAACCCTCCATCACCAAACACAAGGACCCTCCGCAGAGGATCCGGACCCAGAACAGAGCTGCACTTCTCTTACGACCCCCCCGGCCCCCAATCCCCCACTTACTGGAGATGCACTTTTCTTACGCCCACCCCCCCTCCCGGCCCCCTACTTACTGTAGACTCAATTGCACCAGCATAACCTTGCCAGCTTGGGCTGTTCTTTAATATATATATATATATACCACTGAAAAGTTTGAGTACACCTTCCATCTGGATTATGGCTAATCGGGCACTCATTCTTCATTCTTCAGCAAGATAGCGACCCGAAACACACCTTGAAGTTGTGAAGGAGGTGAAGGAGGAACGTGAAGGACAACTCAAACTAATGACCTGGTCTTGCCCAGTGTCCATACCTCAATCCCATATAACTTGTATGGGACGAACTGGACAGAAGAGTCAAAGCAAAGCAACCCACAAGTGTCTCTGGGAGTTGCTGCAGGAGAGCTGGGAAGACATGTCGGGTGATTTCCTGCTGAAACTTATTAACCGAATGGCCCGTGTTTGTGAGGCTGTTATCAAGGCAAAGGGTGGCTATTTTGAAGAATCCAAGATTCAATTTTCAATTCAATTTTCTTGAACATTGCTTTGGTGTTCCTTTTGTTTATTGTTACATGTGTTTTTTTGTCATTTTCAAGCATTTACAGAAACTTGTAACTTGAAACTTAAATGGTGTAAAACATTGTCAATTATGAGGTAAACCTAGTTTCCAGCAGGTATACTCAAACGTTTGACTGGCACTGTATATTATATATATATATACTTGTGGACAAAGTGCCTGGACATAAAAGCACTCTGCTTATACTCTGTATAACTACATCAACATTTCAGGGAGGATCTTGCATTATGAAGAAATGTGTTTTTTATTACTATACTTTTCTTTCTTTCGAATAAGCAGCATTTCATAATAATTCTACAAAAAAACCAAAGAAAACACCTCACGCTGGCCAATCGCGGTGTCTCACTTTCGCTCAACCGCCTCGCGTCAAAACCCTGCCTATGTTTGGGAAGGGCTCCACACACGCGTGGTGGCGGTGGAACTGTGATGGGGGTTAATTGGCTAAGGGGCGGCACGGCGGGCTGACTCAAAGTGACAGCTGAAGGCTCAAGACGACACGCTAATCGCATTCTATGCATTGGTGCGCTCTGATGTTGCGTCGCGAGTGCAGCCTGCCTATGAAGCCACCCCCTCAGACTCGACCCACCACCAGGCCACCCACCAGACGCACAGGGGATAGCGAATCAGGAGATGGCACTGCCTTCGAGCTACACAAAATAGAGAGAGGAGAAATACCAACACCGCCAGAACACCTGACGCCCCAAAGCTAGAGGCAGTGTGAGGACAATTGATTGCAATTACACAACCATGACACTGGCTTCTATTCACCCCCTCCCCGCCCCTGAATGAACTTTTCAGCGACCCAGCCCCCCCCCCCCTTCACGGTCACCACACTGTGCCTTTCCTTCTGGCCCTCCCAAAACAAGATGTTAACACAGAAAACACAGGGGGCTTTAGAAAAACAAGACAAGTGAGGGAAGAAATAGCATCTTAAGCCCTCAGACACATCCTGAGAGAGGTGAGCGGAGGAGCCGCTGGTTGCTAATCCAATCACGGAGCAAAGAGAGACCAGACGGCCGCCCGGCTTTGTTGCGCAGCGGACGGTGGGAGGGGTTTGTGAACGGCGCAGCAAACTCAAAGCTGCTGAGGATCGTTACAGGGATAATGACAGGCCAGCTGGAGTGAGAACATGAGGAGTGGAGAGAGAGACAGAGAGACAGAGTGAGAGTGAGTGTGTAAGTGTGTGCGAGAGTGAGTGCGTGTGTGAGTGTGTGTGAGAGTGAGAGTGAGAGTGGTTCTGTGTGGTTCAGTTGGTAGAGCACAGCGTTGGCAACACTTAGGCTGTGGGTTCTGAAAAATATACTGAAAAATGTATGCATTCACCACTATAAGTCGCTTTGGATAAAAGCGTCTGCTAAATGGCATATAAATGGCATATGAGCGAGTGCGAGTGTGACAGTGAGAGAGACCACAGCTGCAGGCCTTTACGCACTCACACAGCCCTGCGCTCCAGCAATGACCAAACGAGCCCTGGCCAGTGGGCACACATCTCCGCTTGGACTGCAACAGAACCCGGACCACCCGCAGATAACAAACCGGGTTTATCCACCAGCCTGCAGAGGCAGACCGAGCAGGATGAATGAGAAACAACGCAGGCGCCAGCACTGCCCTGTAAAAACAACAGCACACAAAGAGACGCGCAATCCACGCGTCCTACAATGTGAGTGGAGTGAATAACCCTTTCAACAGCGCTGAATGCCTGACTCTACAGGGTCTACACAAACTGCGTCCTCTGGCCCACACAGCGGGAGCTTTAGAGCGAGCTACCCTCCTCTCCCCATCCTAGCCAGAGATTAAATAAGAGTGCAATCCACTTCCACGGGAATCTCACCTGAACAGGACAGAGGTCACAGGTGGTGTACCTGCACCTGTGAAGGCCATGGTCAGGGGAGGTTACAGAACTCTGCACGTGTGCAGCACTGAGGTGACCTACCTTTAAGGCTATAAGTAGTGCACCTGTGGGGGCTATGGGTGATGTACCTTTAAGGCTATAGGTGACATACCTGTGGGAGCCTTGTTCAGAGAGAGGTTAGAGCAGGTGTGCGGATAAGCTTGGCGCCATTGCAGGTCACATCCATTCAATCTGCTAAAAAGAGGCAAAGCCTTTCCGGCCATTTTGTGCTCCTTTGCCAATGGTTATTTGTGGCAGTATGCTCATGTTGAACTTTTTTGTTCTTTTAAAATCTACCGGCATTTGTCATGTTATTTAGTCACAGCGCTGTGACTACAGGAGAGCGACTGAAACATCACGGTAACGCAAAGACCTGTGGGTAATCCACTCTGGTACCAACAATGCGCAATATACTGTGTACAAATTCAGGCCCCTCCTCCACACCACACCACAGCGTACGGTTTACAGCGTTATCACGCTCGTCAAACCATTCACTCATGCCCTGTGAATGGGGGGCATTGTCATCCTGGAAGAGGCCACTCCCATCAGGATAGAAATGCTTCACCGCAGGATGAAGGTGATCACTCAGGCCGGTTCTGTATTTATCGGTGCTCAGCGTCGTGCGCATCCTGGACTGGCCGCTCTGGCGAGCCGCGCGTCGGGAGAGCGCAGCCCTCGAACCCCAGACCGCGTGCAGAGCGAGTGGGAGAGCGGCGTGACCTCTCCGCCGATCTACACCACAAATGTATTCAGAGCGTTTGTGTTTAAGAGTCTCGGTAAATAACAATGCAGCGGGACCGGTGGCACCCCGGGCCACAATCCTCCTTTATGGTCCCCCTGAAAGGGGCCCTTATCTTTGCCCCGCGGCGCATTTACATGTCCCACGGAGGAATGCGTTTCCAGCGGCGACCGGGGTCCCTGGTCACACTCGCATTCCTGTCCCACTGCGGGACTTCACAAACACTGCTGTGGAGCAAAAAAAAAAAAACGCTTTTCTATAAATCACGCTCTTCATGGCTGACGAGAACGTGTCGAGACAGCGCGAGGACTCGACAGAACATGGTGTGTGTGGTGTGTGTGTGTGTGGTGTGCTTGAATGTAGAGACAGTAGCTGAGGTAATTCTAGCTCGGGGGTTTCAAACCCTTAAAAAAGTATTTAAGTATATAAACTCATAAGCAACTCCCACAATGGATTGTTTGCAGGAGAATGAATCCCATCCCTGGGATATATATATATATGTATTTTTTTTAACTGTACACACGATGAAATTTCTCATCCAGCCCTTTGTACTGTGAATGTTTAATAACTCAACTACTAATAAAGTTGGTTCAAAACCCCCTTGTAACTACACCATCATTTTGTGTCCATTTAAAACGTGCATTGAACATGCAAGTGTTTTCGCGTGACACCTACGATTTATACATACGTGCGCACCCCGCGAATCACGGCGATGAGTGGATCGGTCACCTCTTCCCGTCTGGTCAACGCCCCTCTGCACACCCGTCTTCCACGCTTGCGAATTCTCTCCCAGAATCCCCCGGGGAGCGCGCTCCACGTGCTCATGATAAATAAATAATAAGAGAGGGTGTGGTGTCGTGTGTCTGGATTCCATTTCCCTGACTGAAGAGCTTGGACGGTGTCCGTTTCCGTTACCTAGCAACTCCTCGGGGAAAGTTGGAACACTCACCCCGTGAATGACACCACACGCACGCACGCACGCAAGCACGCACGCACGCACGCACACACACACACACACACAAAGAAGAGACCTCCCTATCCCCCCTCAACTTTATGCTCCAGTTACTGATTCACAGAAAAACAAGGGCCAGTAAAAGGATCAGGGACACTCACCCAACACCGGACAGCAGTGCAGCACTCTGGCCAACGAAGAGAGCCCAGGAGATCACAGACCAATCAATGTCAAGTGCATTTGATTGTTCGGGTCCGTCTGTCTTATGTGTTGTATCATCTCTTATTTTTATATTCATGTAGTCCCGTAGCTCAGTTGGTAGAGCGTGGCACTGGCACTGCCAAGGTTGTGGGTTCGATCCCACGGGACTGCAGGTCCGCCGTTTGGATGGGACGGTTAAAACCGAGGTCCTGACTCTCATAAAAGATCCCATGGCGCTTTTCTAAAAAGAGTAAGGTGCTAAACTGATGTCCTGGCCAAATTCCCAACCAAGACAATATATATATATATATATATATGCATATATGGAATTCATTCATTCATTCATTCCCTCCCTCCTTGCCTCTCCACTGTGTATCTGATGTGTAGTGAGTTTGTACTGGCGCACTATGGCTGCTGTCGCGTTCCCCCAGGTGGGTGCTGCACATTGGTGGTGGTTGAGGTGAGTTGCTGCTCCTACCATCATTGTAAAGCGCTTTGGGTTCACTGAAAAGCGATATATAAATCGAATGTTCACAGTTCAACATGACGTTTTTACTTGTGCCTTGTAGCAGAGTCCCACCGCAAACGAGACTTCAGTCTCAGCTGGGCTTCCCTGCATAAATAAAGGTTTTGATTGATTGATTGATTGAATAGTTTGTGCCTCTTTTAAACGGATGCACAGGACCTGCACGCTGTAATACCTGTGAAGTTACACCTGAGTGGACGTTCATCATGCAATCCACCTTCCACACTTCTTGCTGTCATTCTGTAAATTCGCTTGTTATAGTAATAACATAGTAGCATAACGATATACATTTAGTTTTTAAGAGTTGCTAATCGTGGGTTTGATCAGATACTTTGCGCAGTTACTGGTTCTGAGCCCACTCTGCAATTTTCTGCATTTATAGGAAACGTGACGTTTGGTCTGAGCACACACAGCTGAGGTTTGTTGTTTGTGTATTAGAGACCGCATGGACGACACCCCAACATCTGGCTGACAACATCTCTGGGCCAATCAGACAGGGCCCTGCGTCTCATCGCCCAGTGTGAATGAATGTACCCGTTAAACTGCATAACAGGGAGCTACACCTTGTGTTCGTTGAACATTTTGTAACGTGCTTGTGTTCGCGTGGGCGGCTCTGTGATTTCCCGTCTTCCGTTGTGAACATTGCGTCCGTCTCTTCTTCAGCACGGAGATCATTTCACTTTGATTCAGACTGACAGGGCCTGCTGTGCTTCGCTGTGGCACTGCTACACTACACCTGACAGGAACACTGACGTCTTCCCTTTGTGAGGTGCTCTGGGTTAGGCCGTCTGCCAAGTGCCAGTAATGTAACTTAACGTAACGTAAGGCTGAGCATCCAGTCGTCAGAGCACATCAACACTGTGCCTCTTGGATCTGTGCGTGTGGCAGGATGCGGATTTCCCAGCAGGAATAGCGGTAGCATGTACTCATTTAGTTAGTGCTTTCCACGCAGGGACCTCAGAGTGCTTTACGGTGAGGCCTGTTTTGATTGGCCAGTAAGAGCTGAGGTGGAAAGGAAATGGTTTTGATTGGGCAGTATGAGCTGGGGGGTGGAAATAAAAGGGTTCTGATTGGCCAGTAAGAGCAGAGGTGGAAAGAAAAGGGTTTTGATTGGCCAGTAAGAGCTGAGGTGGAGAGGTCAGTGAGACTGGGTGATAATTCAAAGGCCATGACAGGAGGGTAGCCCTCACTCCCGCAGTGTTGGCAACAGTGGCACCTGAATGATCACAGGCAGTTAAAACCACATTTTTACATCGCAGTTTACTGATGCTGACCTCTGACGCAACAGTGTCCCCATCACGGCACCAAAGTGTCCGCAGTTCAATTGGTCCCAACTGACCAATCAGTATCCCTACCACCGGTGATTTGTCTTTCCCATGACACTCAGCTAATAACTATTTAACTACTCCAGATTAGACTCAGTCATTTGGCAAGAGAAGGGGAAAAAACTCGGTTTCCCTGGACTTTGGACCGCACCTTAAACCTGACTTAAGAGACTCATGGCACAGAGATAATTGTTCCACTGTACAAAATCCCCACTCTCAAGACAAATTGTACTAAAGAAAATCGGCCAGCTCTTCTGACGAACGGTAAAGCTGCAATTGAATCCGTATTGCGGACGGTCTAGACGACTATGAAGAGAGCAGAAAGAAACACACAATGGATACACACACGCAAACCCTGGGGAGTTTAGACTAGGGAAGGGTGGTGTAACAAAGACCTCTCCAACCTTCCACCCGGCACCGCCCCCCCAATCCCATGCAAATACATAAACAAAGAAGCAAACACACATGATTCTCCGTAACTGATACAGTTTATGAATGGACACCGCTGTCCGCTGGAATATTAGCAGCTCTCATTAGGAAACCAAGAAGTGAAGAATGTCATTCACAACCCGAGCTGTTAATGGACGAGGGACGCGCTGTGCTGTGCTGTGCTGTAAATGCCAGAAGGGATTGCTCAACTCGAGCCTGGTATGGTTACAGTTTATTCGCCACGGGCTCATTTCGATGACCACGGCCGGCGTTTAAACCTTTGCTTTAGACCAGGTAACTTATCTAAACCCGAGGTTTAAATTCTTTCAAAGGCCGTTTGCAATTGACCCCGTGAGTACCAGTGCTTGATTCCCCGATAATACTGACCCAATAACAGCTCCCGTTTGTCACGTGTGTGCCACAGTAGTACCCAATACACCGACTCGTGTGCTCTTGGCGACGCCAAGTAGTGACATGCAAATTCATTCGGTACCCAAATTCACCTTGAACTAAAAATATTTCACAAAGAATAGGCGACACAAACCAACAGGACCTGAGAACATCGCACGGTCGAGTAAATAGTCGCGTCATTAAAAGCAACAAACATGAAACTGTTCAAAAGTGTAAAAAATAATAATAAAAACATGTTTTGTGTCTCTTCATATACAAGTGACACGCAGCTTTGATTTCTGGCCCACAGCACGATTAAACAAACCATGTAATCCTTCTTTTGATTAAAAAAAGAAAAACACCATCAGCTGAGACGCACATGTGAATGGCCTCGTTGCGGTTTCGCAGTACCTGCTGGCCTGTATCAACCGCACTGTTTGTTTTGGAGTAATTTCGACACTGCTGTTGCCCTAACAATCTTTATTCTCCCAACAGGCCACAGCATAACCGTATGAACACAGCGGCCGCACGTTAAACATGCCAACAGTTTGACAGACAGACGCTGAAACAGAAATAAACAGGCGAAGGGGAGAGATGAAATTTGAGCAGTTGTACTTACTACGAGCACGGACGTCCGCACAACCTCGGACACGCTTTGCCTCAACTCGGCCGCAGTTCCCGGTTTGCTTAGACCCCGTGTGAACTTCCTAGTCTCCGTGTGTGGTGGAAGAGACATCGCCGGGCAGAACCGTTCATCAACTATTTAGCAAATAAGTTTTTTTCCTATTTAAAAATCCAGTCTGTTCCGAATTGACACCATCGGCCGGTTTTGTTCTATTCCTCCGTCGCGAACGAACAGAGCGCACCTTGATTGTGAAACGGGACCATCCTGGAAGCATACAAAACAAAATCAAAAAAAAAAAATCTGTTTTCTTTATTTCACCGTTTCCATGATGGTGTGAAGCAACTCCTTTCCATTATTCTTTTTTCATTGTCCCCGCTGAGTTATTGTTTGGACTACAGACCGCAACCGTGCGCTGTCACCGTCTCATTGTCGCGGTTTTCTCCCCGGATGTCCACGCTGTTCCAGCCGTCAAAAGTTAAGCCTCCCTCGCCTCGTCCCGCAGCGAGACCCGCTCCACACTCCTCCCTCCTCCCTCTCTCTCTCTCTCTCTCCGGAGAAACTCCCCTAGCGACCATCCGTGGGCGTCAGGTTCAAACTCAGCACTAAACCCGACGGCAGTGTGGGCTTTTCCCCTGCACCCTGCACAATTTCTCATTTGACATTTTAAACTGGGACTCGCCACCTCGCCGTTGTACACTGAAGGAGAAGAATAATACTAATAATAAACCCTTTCTGGGAAATTATCCCAGAATTATCGGTGAAAAAATAGCAGCATTTTGGTCATTCATCAGCAGCACCTGTTGCACCAAAATGGTTAGCGCTTTCTTTGTGATTTGTGGAAAATGAATGAGTAACGAGAGCAAACATTCCACCAATTTAAGAGAGTCAATATGTAACAATGCTAAGTACATCACAAGAAACGGCTACCAGATGCATCATTTGAATGGTATAGTATGCGTGTCTATATACATGGCCACTATATTGAGATATTACATTTAGACGTAACTGTAGCTTAAATGCAGTGGTGGACACTAACGAAGTACATTTACTTTACTTTTACTTATTGCTGTACTTAAGTACATTTTTCAAGTATCTGTGCTTACTTAAGTATTTCAATTTTTACTTTTACTTTCAAATGGCAAATGGGGTTAAATGTACTTTTACTGGAGTAATATTTGATCAGGGTATATGTACGTTTACTCGAGTAAAGGGTTTGTGTCCTTCGTCCACCACTGCTTAAATGACAGAGTACCACGTGCAGCTAATCTTTTAAACAGAGTAAGCCGTTGTGGACAATCCATATTTACCCCTCTACAGTAGACCATATCATGTCCTTGAACCTGCCTTCGTGCGTTAGAATTTAAGAAAGAGTGTGCAAATGTAATAACAGAGTGAATGGAAATTATATTGTCATTGTAAATGAAAAGTAATATATATATATATATATTACTTTTTTTACGCGTTTGACAGCAGATAGCGTTGTATTTGTGTAGGTAGGGCCTGCAGGATGTAAGGCAGGGTTCCTCAAATCTGGCCCATGAATCTAAATCACTCGAATTGTATTTTTGGGGTCCTCTGAATTTATTTAATTCTATTCTGATTTCCTGGGTGGCACCAAGTGATGATTTTTGAAAAAACCAAAGCAGCCTTAATGGCATTCAGTTTTCTCTAGGTCAAAGGTTACTCAAATCTGGCCCACCAATCCAAATCCGATCCTGGTTTTCCTTTCTCTCAGGTAGTTAATTGAACAATCAGTGCACATGATTGGCCAGAGTGTCCTCAACACCTGACTCCCAGGTAGAGGGAGTGTGGAGAAGCAGCAGTGCTCGGCCCAGGAGGACTGTGATTTGAGTGACCCTGCACTGGATCAAGGGTCCCCGATCCTCTTCCTCCAGAGCCACGAGGGGGGTGCTCGTTTTTGTTTTCACCTTAAATTCAGCAACTAATTCAGGTCCAAGAAGTCTGGTGAGGTGAGTTAACTGGGCAATCAACTGCCTCAATCGATCGATTAAGTGCTGAGTAACAACGAAAAGCATAACTGCCCCCATAACCAGGCGCCCAGCTGCCGCCTCGGAGCCACGTTTCTCCTCGGCTGTAATATTAATCCCATGAACGTTACCCGTTACGACCCCTACCGCCGTGAAACGGACGATGACGGACCTTGTACACGTGTTACGGAGGCGACTCGGTCGACGGTGACAGATGTAAAACGGTAATGCCTCTCTTAAGAGAAGCGCTCTGCCCACTGCACCACTACGGTGGCGGTCTTGTTTGAGGTTTATTAGCATGTGGCGCATGCTCAGCGCACAGCTGTTCTTCAGGCGCGTGGGCACCGGGACGTCATCTCACCACGAAGGTCATTTCGGCGCACCCACGATCTGGATTATTTGGTATCGGTATGAAAAAAAAGAGCTATTGATGTCTTGAAACAGTGTTAAAACGTACACATGTATGCACGTTAACACTTTCGAACGCATATGTGGTCAAATATCTAGTTCACTAAAAAGTTCAATATGTTTAAATGTAAATGTATAGGTTCTAATAGAAAGGCGATGTACTTTTTCCATTAAAAAAAAAAATGCAGCAATGTTTTGGACTGGCTAATATTAAATTCCTGAGAAATACAATGGTGCCATCTAGTGGTAGTGAATCAAACCACAGTTTAAAAAAGCATAACAAAACAAGAACAACAAAAAATACTTTGGGTATCCAATAAAAAAATGATTTTCAAGAGGGCCTCCGATAGCGTAGCGGTCTAATGCACCCATATTGGCTGGTCCTTTACGAGTGTGAGCTGCCTATCACGGCTTGAAACCTAACTGTACCAGACTGGCCTTGGTGGGGAGGCATGATCGGGGGCGGCGTTTGGCTGTCTGCCCCAGGGAGAGGAGGAAGGGTGAGCCGGCATGAGTTTGCTGGGAAGCGCGTAAGGGTGACTCCAGAACGTGGGTGGGCAAATTCAAGGGTAGGTCTTGAAGGAATCAGAGTTTGTTGCCCTCAGAGAATTAGCTTGCCTCAGAGACGAGCGGCAAACTCATGTGTGGGGAGTTTTACATGTTATGTGCTGAAGCAGCCTGGAGCTGGGAAGCTCTTTCTGGCTGGGTTGTCTTCCTCGTTTTCACAAGGAACGTGGGTTTACCTGAGCTTTAGGTAGCATCTGCAAAATGCTGCACCGGAATTGGATAAACCACTATCTCTATCGTAACTGTAACCACAACCACTTTGTGCATAAAGTGCAATCTAATCCTGGGTTGTGGCTAGATACTAACCCTATTATTTTCCAGATCTCGCACATGCGCATTTGCCGCTAAAGTGGTAAGTTGTTTCAAAGAGAAGCTGGTAACCCCAACCCCAACCCTAACACTTAACTTTCCACTTTCCGTTGTTACCATGGGGACTCAGTCAAACCTTGCGAGAGTTGGACAAAGTAGGGAAAAATAGGGTTACTATCTAGCCACGACCCTGATCCTGTGATCGCTTGGGCAGAACCATCAATGTACAGCTTCCTTGGGTGGCGCCCTCTAGTGGTGCTACAACGTACCCTCACTACGCTGATCTGGCCGCTCGGGAAGGAAAACAGCGGCAGGGGCAGGGAAGCATGCGCCGCTCCACGCTCTCCTCGATCGATAAGCTTCGTCTGTTCCTCAAGTCACCTATTCATTTGGCGAAAGAGCTCGAATTGTGACAGTTTGCAGTGAAAGAGCAATACAACCGTTTTTTGCAGTTTGCGCTAGCAATAAAACGTATACGTCTAACCCTTTAAAAATGTACACTCTTCCTACAATCTTATTCAAACACATCAGCCACACAGGTGTCATCATAAAATGTGTTTTTATTGCTTTCATGTCCACAGATCTCTCTGCTGTCAGGGGGGTGAGGGGGGGGTGGAATGCCCCCCGCCCCCCAAAACAGACTCCGTCACTCTCACCTCAACCAATACATTTAAAGTCCCTGTGCAGTCAGAACGATCCTTGTCTGTGTTTTGTTAACCCAGCTCCATCTCCCATTAATAAAGTCGTGAATTACACTTTTAAAAGACACTAACAAGAGTCTTTTTGACTATTATTGGGGTTTTTTTTAGATCGAAGGTAAGTACCTATGTGTGGAAAAAGGAGGTATAGGCTCAAAGACTACAATCTCTGCTTTGGTGTTGGCCTTGTGATTTGTGATTTGAATTTCAGGGTCAGAAAAATATCAGGACCCCCATGAAAAATGTGTTGATCCATATTTTCACATTTTTCTCATTTAGTTTTCTCGTTTATTTTTCCAATCAGTGGGGGTGGGGGGGGAGAAACAGTCCCTGCACAGGGTCTTTGAACAGGTAAATATTTCACACACCTGGGAGCCCGTTCAGGCCCCCAAGGGGGCTGTGGTGTTTATGGAGCTGAAAGTGTCTTCATATTTTAGTCTTTATTTATTTTTAAGCTACTTTAAAGCTTCTTTCCATGTGGGGGAAGATCGGTGAACGAATATCGGTGATAGTTCATAGGTCAAAGGTTATAGGTCACGAGGTGCAGAAGGAAGTCCCAGTTCAGCCCAGGACAGACGAGACACTAACTAGTGCCCAAGCTAGTGGAGTCAAAAGGGAACTGTTCTTTGAAGATGTCAATTTTGTGTACGTGCCAACACTGGCAATGGGAACTACGTTTAGTTTGTACTTTAAAATCATCATTAGTCCAAAACAATTTATGATGGAAAAACTCAAAATATATTTCTTAAGCTCATCGTGAACATACTCATTCAAGTCATATCTTTTCCAGGGACCTGTCATAGTTAAATTAATTGTCTTTAAAAGGTGCCTATGTGTTTTCTTTTAAGTACATCAATTGTCTGAAATTCATTTTTAGAAACCTATGCATCACCAACATATTAAAATCACATTATGAAGACAGACATGGGTAAAAAAATCTGTTTGGCACTCAAGCTGTTGGGATTTGAAAGCAACCATTGTCCTTCGAAACGAACAAACAAACAAAGAACAAAAACAAAAAATGTTTAGAGTAGCAAAAAAGTAGCAGTTATCGTCTATGCAACAAACAAACCTGTAAGTTAAAAAAAAAAGAAGAAAACTTAACAAACCATCTTTATGGGCAGGCCTGACATTTCAGAGACACAACCAATGACGACACGCAAAAGCAGAATGAGACGAAGCGCCTCACAGACCCTTTTTAAAAAACGGTATAAAATGACATCCTACAAAAAGATGACTTCAGAGCTCAGTAAAAACAGTGTAAATCAGTCTCTCTGCAGCTCTGAGGCGCTCTGAAAGCACAGGCCCCTGCATGGCCACTGCTCCAAATGAGAGTCCCATTTACGGCTAAAAAGCAAAAAAACAACAAACCAAGCAAAATCGATCAAACCCAAAGAGCGAGACTGACAGTGTGGCAAAGGGAGGGGGTGTGGTTTGGACCGACATGGGGGCGTGGCAAAGGGAGGGGGTGTGGTTTGGACCGACATGGGGCGTGGCAAAGGGAGGGGTGTGGTTTGGACTGACATGGGGGCGTGGCAAAGGGAGGGTGTGTGGTTTGGACCGACATGGGGCGTGGCAAAGGAGGGGGTGGTTTGGACTGACATGGGGGCGTGGCAAAGGGGGTGGTGTGTGGTTTGGACCGACATGGGGGCGTGGCAAAGGGAGGGGGTGTGGTTTGGACTGACATGGGGGCATGGCAAAGGGAGGGGGTGTGGTTTGGACCGACATGGGGGCGTGGCAAAGGGAGGGGGTGTGGTTTGGACTGGCATGGAGGTGGTATGGTCCAACATGGGGGTGGGGCAAAGGGGGTGTGGTTTGGACCAACATGGGGCTGTGGCATGGGGGGTGAGGTTTGGACCAACATGGGGGCATGCCAAAGGAGAGGGGTGGGACGGGCCAGCCGAGACAGGGTGGGCCCCAGGGTCTTTGGATCAGTAGGGTGGGACTCTTTTCGGCTCAGGAAGCGGGCTCGACTCGCTTGAGCTGGTAGCACTGCGAATCACCTCCATCCACCCTACGAGAGAAAGAGAGGGAGAGAGAGAGGGAGAGGGGGAGGAGGGAGAGAGGAGAGGGGGAGGGGAGGAGAGAGGGAGGGGGGGAGGGAGGGAGGGGGAGGGAGGGAGGGAGGGAGGGAGGGAGAGGGGGAGGGAGGGAGGGGGAGGGAGAGGAGGGAAAGACAGTGGACATCAGAACTATTGATTCATTGACTTATTCCATTTATTAATTAAAAGTACATTTAAAGTTTTTTTATGTTTCATGCCATATTAAATAAAGCATGTCTTCATTAAAAATATTGAAATGTATTAAATACATATTAAGCTTTTAAGCTGCTGTGGGAATGATGGATTCAAAAACATTTCCATGAATTACTGAACTGAAGAGCCAGAACTGCAGTGCTGTAAATAGGCATCAAGCTGAAAAACATTACTAAAATGAAACAACAAAAAGAGTCTTAATAGGACATTGGGTCTCTGAGCCCCAAGAACAGCTTCAGTGCACCTTAGCACAGATTCTACAAGTGTCTGGAACTCTATTGGAGGGTTTGCAACACCATTCTCCCACTAGAAATTCCATCATTTGATGTTGGAGGAAACGCTGTCTCAGGCACCGCTCCAGAATCTCCCATAAGTGTTCAATTGGGTTGAGATCTGGTGACTGAGACGGCCACGGCGTATTATTTACATCGTTTTCATGCTCATCAAACCATTCAGTGAGCACTCATGCCCTGTGGATGGGGCATTGTCATCCTGGAAGAGACCACTCCCATCAGGAGAGAAATGCTTCACCACAGGATGAAGGTGGTCACTCAGAATGGCTTTGTATTTATTGGTGTTTACCTTGCCCTCTAAGGGGTTGAGTGGACCCTAAACCATATAAACCATGCCAGGAAACTGCACCCCCACCCTAACAGAGCCGCCAGAACCCTTCATTTACTCAACAGTTTCCTTTATATTGGAAGTCACCTGCACGCCACACTATAGCCGAGCTCGTAGAGCCGAGCAACGATCTGCAAAACCAACGCAAACATTCAACCGGTGTTTGCATGGTGCCAGTTATTGACGCCAAGAGCAAAGTTGAAAATCTAGCGACGAGCCCTTCCACCATTACCCAGAAGCAGTGCACTGCTCCTCCTGCACGGCCATTAAAGGGTGGACTTCCTAGTTTGACAAAATACTTATTTGTGTTTCCCTGTCGACTCTGATCACTCTGGCTTTGATCAGAGGATGGAGACTCGGGAGAGAGAGAGGAGAGAGAGGGAGAGGGAGAGGAGGGGAGGGAGGGAGAGGGGGAGGGAGGGGGAGGGAGGGGGAGGGAGGGAGGGGGAGGGAGGGAGGGAGGGAGGAGAGAGGGAGAAAGACAGTGGACATCAGAACTATTGATTCATTGACTTATTCCATTTATTAATTAAGTACATTTAAAGTTTTTTTTATGTTTCATGCCATATTAAATAAAGCATGTCTTCATTAAAAATATTGAAATGTATTAAATACATATTAAGCTTTTAAGCTGCTGTGGGAATGATGGATTCAAAAACATTTCCATGAATTACTGAACTGAAGAGCCAGAACTGCAGTGCTGTAAATAGGCATCAAGCTGAAAAACATTACTAAAATGAAACAACAAAGAGTCTTAATAGGACATTGGGTCACTACGAGCCCCAAGAACAGCTTCAGTGCACCTTAGCACAGATTCTACAAGTGTCTGGAACTCTATTGGAGGGTTTGCAACACCATTCTCCCACTAGAAATTCCATCATTTGATGTTGGAGGAAAACGCTGTCTCAGGCACCGCTCCAGAATCTCCCATAAGTGTTCAATTGGGTTGAGATCTGAGTGACTGAGACGGCCCACAGCGTATTATTTACATCGTTTTCATGCTCATCAAACCATTCAGTGAGCACTCATGCCCTGTGGATGGGGGCATTGTCATCCTGGAAGAGACCACTCCCATCAGGAGAGAAATGCTTCACCACAGGATGAAGGTGGTCACTCAGAATGGCTTTGTATTTATTGGTGTTTACCTTGCCCTCTAAGGGGTTGAGTGGACCCTAAACCATATAAACCATGCCAGGAAACTGCACCCCACACCCTAACAGAGCCGCCAGAACCCTTCATTTACTCAACAGTTTCCTTTATATTGGAAGTCACCTGCACGCCACACTATAGCGAGCTCGTAGAGCCGAGCAACGATCTGCAAAGGCAACGCAAACATTCAACCGGTGTTTGCATGGTGCCAGTTATTGACGCCAAAGAGCAAAGTTGAAAACGAGCGACGAGCCCTTCCACCATTACCCAGAAGCAGTGCACTGCTCCTCCGGTACGGTCATTAAAGGGTACGGACTTCCTAGTTTGACAAAATACTTATTTGTGTTTCCCCTGTCGACTCTGATCACTCTGGCTTTGATCAGAGGATGGAGACTCGGGGAGGGAGAGAGAGAGAGAGAGAGGGAGAGGGAGAGAGAGGGAGAGGGGAGAGGGGGAGAGAGCGGTGCTTATGGAAGAGAGATTCAGAAAGAGAGAGATACACAGAGAGAGAGATACAGAGAGAGAGAGATACACAGAGAGAGAGATACACAGAGAGAGAGAGATACAGAGAGAGAGAGATACAGAGAGATTCAGAAAGGGAAAGAGAGCGAGAAAGAGAGAGAGAGAGATTGAGTAAGAGAGAGAGACACAGAGAGAGAGAGATACAGAGAGAGAGAGATACAGAGAGATTCAGAAAGGGAAAGAGAGTGAGAAAGAGAGAGAGAGAGAGATTCAGTAAGAGAGAGAGATACACAGAGAGAGAGATACACAGAGAGAGAGAGTAAGAGAGAGAGAGAGTAAGAGAGATTCAGAAAGGGAAAGAGAGTGAGAAAGAGAGAGAGAGAGAGAGAGAGATTCAGTAAGAGAGACTGAAAAGAGATAAGGGAAAGAGAATGAGGGAGGGATACAGACAGGGAGAGAGAACGGTACCTCTCGAATGTGTACTGGCTCTCGGATCTGAAGTAGTAGACGTGGGACTTGAAGTGCAGCTTGAAGACGTAGTCCTTGTGGATGTTCTCGGTCTCGGAGGGGATGGTGACGGAGTACCCCAGCAGGGGCAGGCTTGCCAAGGGGTAGTCATCCTGCACGGCGGGCGGGCGGGCAGTTAGGCAGAGGCAGCATGCTGATGCTTACACACACACACACACACACACACACACACACACACACACACACACCACACACACTCACACACACACACACACCACACTCACTCACTCACACACACACACGCACACGCACCCGCACCCGCACACACACACACACACTCACACTCACACTCACACTCACACTCACACTCACACTCACACTCACACACGCCATGCTCTACCAGCTGAACCACAACATGTACCATCACACAGGCTTCAAAATTGAGAGCGCCGATTCTGTTCTTCTGACGGAACTCCTAACTGAGTCCAATTGGGCCATTTGACCAGAGTTTGGATTTTTTTAAACCCTGCCACCTAGTGGCGTGTGCTGAGAGCTACACTCACGAGACCACTGGAGGCTGAATTAGTGGAATCTGGGACCCTGGGTGTGATCTCATGTCGTGTCTGATTGCTGACTGGGTGGCACATGAGCACACGGGGGTCAGAGGTCAGAGGGGGGCAGGGCTCACCTGATGACTCTTGTAGAAAAACAGGCTGAAGTTTGTGAAGACGACCCAGAGCTTCTGCCAGCCGTTGCTGTTTTTAAACTTCCTCAGCAGGTTGCCTGACAGCTGATTCTACAGGAGAGGAAAGAACAGCGCGGCTTTACGGGGGGCAGCTGTACCCCTCCCTGAGCTGCAGCACCGCACCGCAACAGAGCCGAAGAGGCTGCGCTGTGCGGCTACAGCGACCGCACACGAATACGGCAGTGACCCTCGAGCTGCTGTACTATAGTTACATTAAAATTACCACAAACAAAACTTACAGACGAGACAGAAATCATACAACACACCAAACAGACACTGAACTCGTGCGAGCTACGCTAACATAATCTTAGAATGCTGCAAATAGAATAGGATTTACATTGACTCACCTCGAGAGAGGGCAGGCCATGTGGTGTGAGCTAACCGCTAACCGCACACACACACATCAGAGAATAAACATGCGACGCACACACAAAGGGCTACTGGGAAACGAGGAGGTGAGAACACAGGTAAACGAAGGGTGGGGTTCATCCCTCCAGAGCAGGTAGAAGACCCTTCCTGAGCAGGACACCACAGAGACGCTCTGTTTCATCGCTCGCCTGTCCCCCTGGGGGTAATCAGGTTCTCTCGATGAGCTGGGCTTCCAGAGCACTGGAGGCCCACCCGCCAGTGACCGAGTGAGTACCTCAACTACTGTCAACTTTTTTACTGGGCATTTACCGCCATCTAGTGGAGGTACCTAAGAAGTGCACATTCAAAGCACATTGAACTTTTTTTTTTTTTTTTTTATCATTTTTGGTCCCAATTCTCTCACAATTCTGATCAGCCAATCGCATTTGCAAGTCAGTGCCAGCGCTGCAACGTCCTCTATCCAATCAGAAGAACGCGGGCATGCACAAGCTCTCCTCCAACAAGCTGGGCAATCACTGCGTTGGAGGAGTAAACTGCATGCGCGGAGGACACGCGCAGACTGTGGGTAACCCGTTTAACCAGCGAGGGGCGCTGGTGTGCCACGAGACACGGTCAACCTCGTTGACTAAATCCCTCCCTCCCTCCCTGGGCAACGTGACTGCCAATTATGCGTCGCCACGTGGGGCTGCTGGCCACTGTCAACACTGGCACAGTCTGGATTGGATACCAGCTCATCCACACACTAGAACAGTGTCTTAACAGGATGCAGACCGTGGGGCTCATCCACACACTAGAACAGTGCCTTAACAGGATGCAGACCGTGGGGCTCATCCACACACTAGAACAGTGCCTTAACAGGATGCAGACTGTGGGGCTCATCCACACACTAGAACAGTGCCTTAACAGGATGCAGACCGTGGGGCTCATCCACACACTAGAACAGTGCCTTAACAAGATGCAGACTGTGGGGCTCATCCACACACTAGAACAGTGCCTTAACAGGATGCAGACCGTGGGGCTCATCCACACACTAGAACAGTGTCTTAGCAGCCCCTCTCCCCAGCGTTTTGAAGAGCGTGTTTGGCGCGATGTTTCTGTATCAGCAGCTGCGTATCGGAGCCGGCGCCAGCGGGTGCGTGGTGTGCCATGCTGCCATGCGATTGGTCGGCGGGCCGCTCGTCGGCACGGTTACCTCGGTGCTCCTGCAGGTATCGCTAAAGGAGAGGCTGCACGGGCGGTACCAGCAGACTACCGAGAGCGGCACGGGCCCCGCCCCCGCCCCGCCTCCACGCCCCACCGCAGGGGTCTCTGAGGCACTGACTGGACAAGGGTCCTCTACCACAGGAGCACAGACAGACAGACAGACAGAGAGGGGGAGAGAGACAGGAAGAGAAGGAGGGAGACAGACAGACAGAGAGAGAGGGGGAGAGAGAGACAGGAAGAGAAGGAGAGGGGGGATGGATAGGGAGGGAGAGGGACAGATAGACAAGAGAGGTGCAGAGGGAGGGAGAGAGAGGAAGGGAAGAAGGGAGACAGACAGATAGAAGGAGAGGGAAGGAGGTAGAAGGACAGACAGAGGGAGAAAGAGAGGGAGGGAGAGGAACAGATAGGCAGAGAGGGGCAGAGGGAGGGAGAACAAGAGGGACAGAGAAAGAGGGAGGGAGGAAAAGGGACGGACAGACAGCGATAGAGGGAGGGAGAGGGACAGACAGAGGGAGAAACAGAGAGGGAGGGAGAAGGACAGAGACTGAGTAGGTGAGACACACAGACAGCAGCAGGTTAACCACAGTGGGGTCAAAGGTCACTCCAGGGGCCGCCGGCTGTGAATAGAGACCTCACCAATACCTGCCGCGCCCTGCCCAGGGCACAGAACCCAACCCAGACTGGTGCTTTTGAGGACGTCAATCACGGCATCACCCCTTCACCTCAACCCCTTCCCCCAAAATCATTCAGACCCAATCACTCACAGACCAGCGATATTATGATCTGTTGCACACTAGCCTCATTCTCAGACAGCTAGCCCTTGGCTCACCGTCTGATTAAAAAAGGGGTGATGGCTTTTCATGTCCACTTCAGGATTTCTGAAGTGCTTTTCATTGGTTGACTGGAAGAGCGCCCAGTAAGCACCCCCGTCCTGATTCGCTACATTAAATGATTGACAGTGAAATCAACAGGGCTCCTCCCTGCAATATGGGCGGGCTTATCACCAAACACAGTGCTTTTACGGCCATCCTCGCTCGTGAGAATAGTTAGTTCCACATTATAACAGCACTGCCCTCTTTATACTTAGTATCAGACACAGAGAGACGGAGAAAGAGGGGGCGGAAACAGTATTTGAGGAGATCTTTAAGGATCTTCCACTGTGCAAGGAAGTCTCTCAATTACCCACAGGCCCCCTGACATGAGCACATCCTGAAAAGCACAGCCCCAGCTGGACCCAGACAGACAGACAGACAGACAGACAGACAGACAGACAGACAGACAGACAGGCTCTGGGGTTAGAGTGGAGAGGGCTGTGACGGAGTCAGACCTGGGAAGAGTTAGAGCAGAGACCAGTGACCTCCAGTTCCACCTCCCAAAACTACATTACCCATGAGCCCACGCTGACCATGGCCATCTCCAGCTGCACTCTGAGGAAGTGCAGAGTGTGTGTAGCATAAATATTCAGGGTGCCCGATCGCTTCTAAAAGGGCGAAGCACTGAAGAGATACTAAAAAGGCAGCAGTGTGGTGCAGTGGTTTGGAAACTTTAATTTCCGAAAGGTTGCAGGTTCAAATCCGTGTTTCAAAACTGTTTCATGTTTGAGCAGAGATGCTTAACCCTGAGCTCCTTCTGTTAAGAAGCAGATGTACAAATCAGCTCAAATATGCACTTTAGGTACTTTAACAGTAATTAGGTGCTGGTAAAATTTGAACAGATTTTAGAAACAAATATGTACAACCATATGACAAAATAATTCAGATCATAATTCTTCTTCCTAACCACTATACTACACTGCTGCCATTCTTTCATATGATTCCAGTTTGGTCAGTAACACATTTAGCATGTTTTAAGCTAGTTTTTAGCATTTTTAAATGGTATCCATTTATACCAGAACTGGCTCAAATAACTTTCAAATAACTATTTGAAATACTGAAATACTGTAAACAAATGATTTGACACAAACGTAAAGCTGCGTTCTGCCGAGCTCAGCAATAACGCGCAGAGCAGCGCTATTGGCCAGCTATCGGCAGGGGGAGGAGTCTCATGGAGGCTGAGAGGAGGAAGTCTGGAGAACACCAATCCCTGTGGAGAGAATACTGTTTAAACACACACACACACACACACGAGGAGGAGGAGGAGGAGGAGAGCAGGGGGCAGGGCGAGGCGAGTCAGAGGCAGGTGTACCTCCAGGGCAATGCTAAAGTCCACCATGGACACGCTGGTGTTCCTGTGCCAGCACACGTGCACCGTGGTGTTACCACGGTGATGGTCCTGTCTCTGCAGGGAGGTGCGAGACGCGCTCAGGTCGTCCTCAGACTCCTGGTCCAGAGTCGGGTCCTCCAGGGATTCTGGGAAATTTTGTGAACGGAACACCGTTAAGGAGGAGGCCCCTCTTACTCCGGGAGCCTGGAGAGTCGGAGTGTCCGCAAACCACTCTTAAGGTGGAACAGTATTTACACTTTCAGCGTATACATGACTGAATTTAAGGTGGACCAGGACTCAATCTTTCATTACACACATAATGTACCTGCATTTAAGGTGGCCCAGGACTCAATCTTTCATTACACACATACTGAAACTGCATTTAAGGTGGCCCAGGACTCAATATTTCATTACACACATACTGAAACTGCATTTAAGGTGGAACAGTACTGACAAACAGCACTTCTTCACTGACTGGGCTGTTCATTCATACAGGCAGTTGGGTTAGACTGGGTCTCAAACAGTCTGTAGGTGAGGCACTGCTGTGCAAGTCCATTTCCAGGTGAACACATTGTGAGCTGCAATACAGTCAAATGTGCGTGAAGGGCCATTTCACAGGAAATGAGGGAGTGTGTGAAACAGAGGAGAGAGGGAGAGAGAGAGAGAAAGTGGGTTTCGAGAGCAGCCATTGTGATTGTGCTGTTGTCTTGCCCACTTTAGCTGAGTGCACTGACTCTAAGGTGCTCTCAATGAGAGCGTCTGCTAAACGATTCAATTGTAAAGTGTATGATTTATTTGTAGAGACCTCAAGGCCAAACCTCTCTGTGTGTGTGTGTGTGTGTGTGTGTGTGTGTGTGTGTGTGTGTGTGTGTGTGTGTGTGTGTCAGAGAGAGAGTGGGTTTTACGAGCAGCCATGGTGATTGTGCTGTCCTCTCACCCACTTCAGCTGAACGCACTCACTGTAAATGAGTAAAGTGTAAGGTGTGCGTTTTCATTGCAGAGAGAGACCTCGCGGCCGAAGCTCTGTGCAGAACAGAGGGAAGTGAAAATGCAGGACGGTTTCTCTCAACCTGACGGGAGTGACAGCACTATGGTCTCTAAAGCAGGTGAACACTGTGCTCTCAGGTGAACAGTGTGCGCTCTAAAGTGGGTGAACAGTGTGGTCTCAGGTAAACAGTGTGCTCTCTAAAGTGGGTGTTGGGTGATCCTAGGTCGGAAACCACCTGGAGAGAGAGAGAGAGAGAGAGAGATAGATCGAGAGAGAGAGAGAAAGAGATAGAGATAGAGAGAGCGAGAGAGAGAGAGAGATAGAGAGATAGATAGAGAGATAGAGAGAGAGTGAGAGAGAGAGAGAGAGAGAGAGAGAGAGAGAGAGAGAGAGAGAGAGAGAAGAGAGAGAGAGAGAGAGAGAGAGAGATAGAAAGAGAGAGAGAGAGAGAGAGAGAGAGAGAGAGAGAGAGAGAGAGCGGTCCTCCTGGTTGGGTTGCGCGTGGCGACGGCACCGCGGTAACACTTACTGTTCTCCGGGAGGCTGCCAGCCGGGAGGGGTCGGAGCTGGGCCCATTGCACTTCTCCGCCAGGTCGATGGCCATCTGGATGTCCTCCATCCACTTCTCCATCTCTGATACAGAGCTGGTGGAGGAGACAGAGCCGCTTTGAGCAAGATGGCCGATGCTAACATGAACGCTAATGGCTTTCAGCCAATGGGCTGGCGACTCGACTGAGGCTAACGCTAACCGAAGGTAAAAACAGTCACTTGAGTACTTGCTACAAAATGACTAGGGAGGGAGGGGGAGGGGAACGTCACAGCACTGCTTTTAGTCAAAGGGCTACAGACATGGCTAGCGCTAGCGCTAACACTAACCAAAGGAAAAAAACGAGTCACTCATCTTCTGAATGGGCACGGTCCAAGATTTCTAAAATAGTCACAGTTCTGGCAAACTGGAGCAGCTATGAGACCACCGGAAGAAAAAAAATCAAAACCACATCATTTTAGGCAAGGAAAAATATATCCAACGATCTGGGAGAACTCCCCTTTAAATGAAGGCCTGATGACAAAATGACCGCGCGAGCTCGCAGACAGGAGAACAAGTCCAACCCCATTGGCTCCAAAAGTGTTTGGAAGAATCCAGTCAATAAAGACAGTGACAGGGCGATAGTGATAATGTGGATTAGGTGGATGAGGGCTTTTCCAGGTTTCCCCTTTCTGGACTTTGGCTTGGTAAACATTTTGTGTGGCTGCTTCTCTGAGCACGTGTGCCACGTCGATGATGAACTCTGCGTGTCACCACAATGAGCGATACAGCGCGCCACCGCCCCGCTCTCACCTGGCTGCGACCACCACGGAGCTGCGCTGTCCGGACAGGGTGAAGGAGTGAGCCACGCCCCACTCGTCCTCGCTCTCCCTGATCTGAGAACAGCGGGCGCGACGGGAGACAGGGGAGACAGGTGTTAAAGCTCACCAGCGCACTGACCCCAGAAACAGCACAGCCAATGAGTCACCCTCACACGCGCTCTCTTACTTGCATTCGAATTCAAACATGCTTTATTGGCATGGCATATTTAAGTGTTTAAAAAATTTAAATGCTGCCAAAGCTTGACGTAAACAAACGTAAAACACATTACTACAACAACTACAAAACTGTGTTTTTTCACGTCGTGCACAAAAAAGGATAAAAAAAAATATCCTACTCATACTCATTCTCTCTCTCTCTCTCTCTCTCTCTCTCTCGCATACAGCTCTGTGTTGATGCGGCTACAATACTGTCGTTACGGTTACAGCACTGTGTTGCTGTGGCTACAGCTCTGCATCGCTACGGATACAGCACTGTGTTGCTACGGATACCCCATTGTGTTGCTGTGGCTACAGCGCTGCGCTACTCACTGTCATGCCGTAGAGAGGGAGCTGCCCGTGAACTTTGAACTGATTGGCGGCCGTCATCCCTCGACTCGTGTACAACAGGACATCATTGAACTGTCCGAAGAAAGGGCCAGAAAAACACAAACAAAACACAAACAAATCCTCAGGGTTAACCAATGGCAGACTGACTTCCCTACTCCTGGAGGCGGAGTCTAAACAAACAGGAAGTCTTTCAGTTTCTCGTTCTCACATCACACTGTTCAGGAGCCACCGATCTACAGCTTTCTTCCAATAGCAGGCCACAAAGCTCTTTTTAGTAAACGTTCAGGACAGGAAAAATCTAGAGACCAGGACACAGTGACCAGAGGTTCTACGCTCCAAGCACCCTGGAACGGCGCATCTTGCATTTTGACTAAAACACAATTCAAACGTGTGATTTAATCAGCATGCTTCGGTTAACACGAGTGAAATGTTCAGCGACGAGTGGGAGTTTGAGCGCCGTGATGACACAAAAGTTGTGTGTGGTATGGGGGCAGAGAGGCCAGGAGACGGCTGGAATTCGGCTGACTCACGCTTTAGTGATGTAATATAATGGAGGAGGAGGAGGAGATTACCAGGAAAAACATGCGCTGCTGAAGGCCTTTCCCTGACAGCTTGCTCAAACAGCCCAGCCTGATAAACTCCTGCAAAGGAAAACACACAGAGTGAAAGAGGCACCGTGACGGCACGGAAACCGAGCGACCGAGTGCACACTCACTTCTCCTGAGCTAACGGGCTGGACATCTGCACAGCGTCACCCCCCCAAACTCACCCGTCCCGGGATGGCCAGATTGTCGATGCCGATCAAGTCCTTCTTCAGCTCCAGGAGCTTCTGGAAGTTCTCCATCTTGATCATCGGGCAGTGAAGCTGCGCCACCATCTCAGACACGTCCGCCAGGGCAGCTGGGGGGGGTGAGGGGTCATCGTTAGTGCTAATACCATCCCCCGCCCAACACACTCTCACACACTCACTCACACTCGCATCTAGACCCCCTGCTCTGTGTATTTTACATTTTCGCCCAGCCTTTTTGTTCGTATATCTTTCTCAGATGGTTACAGAGCGTATCTCTGAATGTGAGTATAGTTACAGAGCGTATCTCTGAATGTGAGTATAGATACAGAGTGTATCTCTGAATGTGAGTATAGATACAGGGTGTATCTCTGAATGTGAGTATAGTTACAGGGTGTATCTCTGAATGTGAGTATAGATACAGAGTGTATCTCTGAATGTGAGTATAGATACAGGGTGTATCTCTGAATGTGAGTATAGTTACAGGGTGTATCTCTGAATGTGAGTATAGTTACAGGGTGTATCTCTGAATGTGAGTATAGTTACAGGGCGTATCTCTGAATGTGAGTATAGTTACAGAGCGTATCTCTGAATGTGAGTATAGTTACAGAGCGTATCTCTGAATGTGAGTATAGTTACAGAGCGTATCTCTGAATGTGAGTATAGTTACAGAGCGTATCTCTGAATGTGAGTATAGTTACAGAGCGTATCTCTGAATGTGAGTATAGTTACAGGGCGTATCTCTGAATGTGAGTATAGTTACAGGGCGTACCTCTGGAGTCCCTGAAGTCCTGGTGCGTGGGGGGGTAGTGCTTGCACAGCCGCTCCAGGATCTGCTTGTAGTGCATGAGGCGGTGCAGGGGGCGGAGCAGGAAGATGTTGAGGGGCAGGTAGCACACCTTCTGCAGCTCAAAGTCCCGGCACAGCGCCTCCACCCTGCGGGAGGACCGACACGCACGCTCCAGCTCCAGGAGAACCTCAGAGTGCTTCTGCAGGTGAGCCGTCATCTGCTGCTGGGAGAGAGGGAGAGTCAGGAAGACTGACTGACATCCAAACAGACTATATTCTGCTGGGAGGGAGGGAGAGTCAGGCAGACTGACAAACAGATTCATAGACGTAGGTTTCCGGGAGTCCTGCCCCCCTCCGTTCATAAGCACTTTTGTCTGCACCGTAAAGGGTTAGGGTCAGCAGGTGCTGGGATATAAAGCAAAGGAAATTTGAGCTTGGTCAGATGTTCAGCAAACTAGCTTACATACTAACTGGCAAAATGATGTCGTTGATGATCAGATTTCTTATTGACTATGAGGTCTGTGTCCGTCTCTAATTGACCGTGTTTGTCCCTGTGAACCCCTCACCTTTATGCCCTGGATGTTCTTCAGCAGGACGTCGCCGATGCGCTGGTAATCTCCTTTAATGTGGGCGTTAGAGCGACCCTCCCTGCAAAGCACAGAGAGAGAGTTCAGCTCAATCACTCACACCTCCACCTCCACCTCTCAACATCACTAATTTCCCCCCAAATCAATCACTTCCACTTCCACTTCTCAAATCAACATCACTCATTTCCCCCAAAATCAATCACTCGCTTCCCCCTACACTCCTGAAAACAAATCACTCACTGCCCCCTTTCCATCAACTTTCCATTATTTCGCTCTTTGCTCTGCCAGAGCAGAGAAGGGCTGCTTTAATTGAGAGATCATGGAGCTTGTCATGCTGTAAAACATTACAATCGCCCCAACACACAAGACCAACAACATGCATTCCGGACTTCAACCGCAAAAAAATAAAATAAAAAAAGTTTCTGAACACGTGCTGCTGTGCAGCAACCACTAGATGTCACCACTGAGCAGTGTTTCCTGTAATGGTAGACAGAGTAACCGATGAGCCCTCCCTGTTCCTCAGTCATGAAGCCCCCTCTTGCTTTGGCTGTGGGAGGGGGGTTAAAGGCAATTATATTTTCTTAAGCGGCAGGAATCCTTTTGATCTGCATGACTACACAGCCCAGTATATTCATTACGACATCTGTCAATCAATGAGCAGGTAGTGTTGGTATTACTATGAAATACACAGGTAACTGCCAAAATAAAGGAAACACTTGAGTAAATGAAGGGTTCTGGCAGCTCTGTTATGGTGCGGGGTGCATTTTCCTGGCATGGTTTAGGTCCACTCAACCCCCAAAGAGGGCAAGGTAAACGATTCTGAGTGATCGCCTTCGTCCTGTGGTGAAGCTTTTCTATCCTGATGGGAGTGGTCTGTCCAGGATGACCATGCCCCCATCCACAGGGCACGAGTGGCCACTGAATAGTTTGGAGAGCATGAAAACGATATACACTATATGCCATGGCCATTTCAGCCATCAGATCTCAACCCAATTGAACACTCCACCACCATCAACAAAACACCAAATGATGGAGTTTCTTGTAAAAGAATGGTGCTGCATCCCTCCAACAGAGCTCCAGACACTATCTACGCCAAGGTTGTGGCGGCCCGACGCCATATTAAGACACTTTATGTTGGTGTTTCCTTTAATATAGGAGTTGCCTGTATGTATTGAGGTGCAATGCAGGTGTCACTATGGAAGCAGAATTAGCAGCCTGCAGTGTTGCAGTCACTACCCAAAATATGAATGAGCCGGTAGTGCTGCCATCCACATGAAATGTGAAATAACGGCTCGCGTTGGCGTCACTATGAAACATTCAATAAAAGCTAGCGCTGGTGTCTCTGTGAAGCGTGGATTAGCAGCCAGTCACTGGTGTCACAAAGGAAGAACACGCTGTAACAGCCACGCGCTGTAGCGTGTGTGTGTGTGTCTCCCGGGCGGAGCGTGCAGCGTTTGAAGTGCGGGTGAGGTTTGTGAACAGCGCCATCTCTCTTTAGGTTGGGGTGGTGGCGGGGGCTTTGTCTGAGACATTGTCTGGCATACTGGCAGGACTCTGAGATGAGCCGGGGTGGGGTGGGGACAGGAAGTGCTTGCCCCAGGGCCTGGTGGGAAGGGGGGGGGACGACCCCTGCCAAGCTGTTGCCATAGCGACCACAGTACCTCAGGTCATCTGACAACATGATGCATTTCCACACCGGGTCCCCTAAAATTACACCAATATAACACATGCAAACCCCCCCCCCCACACCCACACCCACACACACACCCACACCCACACCCACACCCACACCCACACCCACACCCACCCACACCCACACACACACACACACACACACCCACACCCACACCCACACCCACACCCACACCCACACCCACACACACACACACACACACACACACACACACACACACACACAAAAAGCCTGGCTCATGCAGTACAGTGGGAGAAGAGCTCCTAAAAGTGAGCTGGGCAGCGTGGGCTCCTCACTGAGACGATTTACAGTGATGGAGGAACACGATGCGTAAACCATAACAGCCAATAACCCAGAATTCATCAACGCTCTTCTGTTCCAGGATTATGATTTATTGAGAAGTGACAGGCAGAAACGAGTCAGTCATCTGTGCGTGTGTTCACCTGTGCTGCGTGTGTTCTTCAGGTGTAGAGATTCGCTCCTTCCTGGTTATTACAGCCATTAAGATCGATGTTCTGTTCCAGTGAAACCCGATAATGTTCCTGCAGCGAGAACGCTCTGAAGCCCCCCGATCACAGGTCGCCCCCGCCCCCCCCCCCCCCCGCCCCCCACTTCAGAGGCGCTGCACACAAGGACAACTCATCACTGTCTAATCGCTGTTTTGAGTCTCACCCACAAACGCTCAGAACTGGTGAGGTGTCTCTTGCATACAGTACATCTCAAATTCCTCCTCCCCTCCCCCGGGCCTCACCACTGAGCCAGCCTCTGCTCCACCTCCTTCAGGAAGCTGCTGTGGAACGTGTGCAGGGGGCTGAAGTTGGACAAGATGGAGTTCCTGAGAGAGTCGGGCGCAGCATCGTCTTTCCCCACCGCATTCTGGAAGGACTGAGACCCCAAACACACACACACACACACACACACACACACACAAACACGCACATTCTGCATCAGAACAACCTGTTACATGACAAATAGTTATATTTTGAAAGTACCACTGCTCCAACCTGTGCACAGCTGTGGTGGGGGGGCTGCATGTATGTATGCGTGTGTGTGTGTGTGTATCCGTGTGTGTGTATGTGTGTATCCGTGTGTGTGTATGTGTGTGCATTGTATTGTATTAGAGGTGAGGTTTCTCTCTGTCTAATGACCGCACGTCAGGAACGTGGATTAAGCTGAATCCCATGATGGCCATGCTGTCGATGCACAAATCAATACCGCCATCAGTCCAATTAGGGCTCGTGGGAACAAACGACTCGCAGCAGGCTTGGACCCGCGGCCCAGCGGAGCGCACGGAGCTTCCTCTTCCTGCTGAGGAGGTGGGAGGCGGGGCCGTGCTTTCATACAGCTGGCCTATTGAAGTCTAAACAACAGCTGTGTGTATGTGTGTGGGGGGAGGCTGTACGTGTGTGTGTGTGTGTGCATCTGTGTGTTTGTGTGCCAACGTGTGTGTGTGTGTGTGTGTGTGTGTGTGGCTCAGAGGAGGGAGGCAGAGTGTGTGTGTGCGTGTGTGTGTGTGCATATGTGTGTATGTGGATGGGTTGGGGTGTGTGTGTGTGGACGGGGGGCAGGCTATGTATGTGTATGTGCATCTGTGTGTTTGTGTGCCAAAGTGGGTGTGTGTGTGTGGCTCAGAGGAGGGAGGCAGAGTGTGTGTGTGTGTGGGGGGGAGGGGTTGACTAACAGCAGAAGGTGACTAACCGCTGCCCCTCACACTGGAGCAATGTGTAAACGTGGACAGCACACAGAGAGAGCGAGAGAGAGAGAGACAAACCCTGCAATCGCAATCTCTCTCAGCTCTGGTCTCTCAGCTCTGGTCAGGACTGCGTCTGTGGCGGTGGCCTATCGCGGCCCTGCATTTGGTAACTGATTAAAATCTGAGGAGTTTCCCTCCCCCATTTCCTCGTTTTGGCAGCCGGTCTCCTGAGAGGTGTGCGTGTGTTTGTGTGTAAACATTGGCGGGAAACCCACAGCCGCCAAGGAACACGGGCAAGAAGAAACAAATACACAAGGAGCAGTGGAGATAAGGAGCTGGAGACGTGAGATTCTAGGAGTGGCCTCTGTTGGTACTGCAGTCTGTGATTCGAACCCGAGACCTCTTGCACTCGATGCCAGAGGTGTGTGTGTGTGTGAGTGAGTGTGCGTGTGTGAGTGAGTGAGTGTGTGCATGTGTCAGTGTGTGTGTGTGTGTGTGTGTGTGTGTGTGTGAGTGTGTGTGAGTGTGAGGGTACGTGTGCGTGTGTGCTACTTCCGTTCCCACTCACCAAGGTGATGACCTCGAGGTCCTTCAGGTATGTCCTCTCTGTGGTCAGCAGCTCCTTGGCGATGAAGTACGCCTTGTCTGTGGGGAACCTCTGGAGCAGAGAGAGAGAGAGAGAGAGAGAGAGAGAGAGAGAGAGAGAGAGAGAGAGAGAGAGAGAGAGAGAGAGAGAGAGAGAGAGAGTGAGAGAGAGAGAGAGAGAGAGAGAGAGAGAGAGAGAGAGAGCGTGAGTGTGTGTGTGAGAGAGAGAGAGAGAGAGAGAGAGAGAGAGAGAATGCATGCGTGTGTGTGTGAGAGAGGGGAGGAAGGGAGAGATGCAGAAAGAGGGAGAGAGAGGAGGAGAGAGGGAGGGAGAGGGAGAGGGAGAGGGAGAGGGAGGGAGAGGGAGAGAGAGAGAGGGAGGGAGAGAGAGGGAGGGAGATAATGCGTGTGAGCGAGCACGTGGAAGAGAACACGCACGTGACAGAACACACATGAGAGAGAACACACCCTACTGACCACTGCGTTATCCCTGACTGACCTGCGCACCCTCCACTAGTGCTGACCCCTGACCCTGGTTACAGACGGCAGCACTGACGCTGGCCGCGCCTCCAGAGAGGCTCACTGTGGGACGCAGCAGCAGCACTGACCCACATGCGGGGTATTTTCGGCTGGGTGCACTGATGTAGGTCTGCTCTTCTGGGTGCTGCATTCAGAGCCTCTATAATCACATCTGCACAGTCTGAACCTTCAAATCAGTGTTTCTGTTCACAGAGAGCTCCACCGCCACTCTCTCAACCTAAACACTGCTCCCTCTCTCCCTCTCTCCCTCCGCTCAGCTTGTTCGGTCCCTCTCTCTGGACCACAAACCTTCCTCCGAACCTCGTCCTCATCGTCGGTGCGGATGAAGCCGGCGTCGGTCAGCAGGGGGCTGGTGAGGGGGGAGGGCTGCCGGCCGTCCGGGCTCGGACCCGGGCCCAGACCGGCCCGCTGACCGTTCACCACGCCCTGAGAGTGACCGGAGGAGTCCGAGAGACGGGGACTGCCCGCTGCCACTCCTGAGAGAGAGGGAGAGAGAGACGGAGAGAGAGAGAGAGGGAGAGGGGGGGAGGGGGAGAGAGAGAGAGAGACAGGGAGAGAGGGAGAGGGGGAGAGAGAGAGAGAGAGAGAGGGGGAGAGGGAAAGAGGAGAGGGAGAGAGAGAGAGGGGGGAGGCCAGGGAGACAAAAAGAGAAGAGAGAGAAAAAGAGAAAGAAAAACAGTGTGAAAGAGAGAGAGGGAGAGAGAGAGAAAATAGATTAGCTACATTGTATGATATGTTTAAGTGCATTACAGACAACTTATTATATGTCCTACAAAAATCAGGCAGGAGAATATGCAGGGCTGGAGTGACAGGTGGTTCTGAGCGTTCTGTCATACTGTGGAGCCAGGCTACTGCTACGCCGCTACGCTACGCTACCCCGTACTGTACTTTCTGTACATGTCTCACATTTCTTTCAGCGTTCCGCATGTTCAGTCAGACCAGAGGACACACAGGTGAAATTTGACTACATCGTCGTCTACTTCTACTGCGGGACAGAACTGCATACTTGCCCGCCGCTCGTCTCTGTCCTCCGAACGTTTCGCTTGCGTGTTGTCGTGGATGAAACAGTGATAACAGCGCTAACAGCACTGCAGTCTACAGGAGCTACGAGCCACATGGGAGACCCACATACGCTACATACATACACATGCTACACACACTACATACACAGACATGCTATACACGCACACACATACGCTGCATACACACGCTACACAGGTTACATACATGCGCACAAACACACACTACACGCTAGACATGCATGCTACACACACGCGCACACACACACACACACACACACACACACATGCTACACATGCTACATACACACACATACGCTACATACACGCTACACAGGCTACATACACACAGATGCTACACACATTTACACTAGCTACGCACACCTCTGTATGCTACATACACACACGCTACATACACACACTACACACACACACACACACACACACACTCTCTCTCACGTGCTCTAGACACACACACGCTACACACATGCTCTCTCACACACCCTACACAACTGCATATATATAACGCATATTACATACACATCTACCACTGGACGCACTCATATTCCATCTACAAAGGTCTCTACTGTACAGGGCAGTGACGAGACGGAAGATTCTGGAGTCCCACTTCACAAAGGTCAACTTTACGCTCGTGCACACCCGCACACAATGCTAAAAAGTGCAGAAATCGTAACACAACAGCAACAACAAATGGTATTTGCGGTCACAGCCCTGCGGCTGAAGTCAGAAGGTCACTTCTTCCTGCCCTGACAGGAGACTTCCCCGCTCCGCTCAAACAGCTGGCGCCTTCGGCTCGGTGAACGAGGGCAGATTCACGTCCTTCTTATCAACAGGTCTTTTCCTATAAGGCGTCTTTCCCAACAGCACAAAAATACTTGTTTTCCCAAACTTAAACTGCCTGTTTAATGGATATTCCATTTCTTTTTGACCCTGTTAAGACGCTCTTTAGGAGCAGTGAATCGAGTGCGAAACTGCGAGCGCAAAAAGCCACATTTACATAAACAACATAAATGCTTAAGTAGGTGACCCAGAAGCCAGCAGAGAATAACAGTGATGAATTGTGAAGATGGTGGGCAAAGGGGACGTTATCGTTTTGTTTCCATAGACACACGCACACGCACACACACACACACACACAGAGATAGAAATACGCACACGCACACGCACACGCACACACACACACACACACACACACAACCACACACAGATACAGACAGACACAGATACGCACACGCACAGATAGAAATATACACACATTCACACGCACACCTGGGACTTTCTAATATACGCTCCACTCTCAATCTTCCCTCTTAACTATTCTGTCCCAACCCTCCCCCTCCCCCATCAGCCACAGCACCAGTCGACCAGACCACTGCATCAAAGGGACAAACTGGGTTAAAGCCCCCCACCACAATAAAAACACAGCGACTGCTTGGAGTTAGGTGGAGCTGAGCACACCGCAGTGACATGTCAAACCAAACTGTGCTTGTAAAACACAGAGATGGGGAGGCTGTGACAGAGATGACGACGCACTTTCAATAAACTGATTGAGCGGTGTGTTAAATATTTAAAAAGTATGCTCTCTGGTGTGATTACCTGCCAGACAGCAGTAACGGCTACAATTATAGTTTATAGTATTTTGTTACTCCTCTTAGTGTGACTGGGCCGTAACGGTGTTCACACACAGTGTCACTGAGACACTTAGAATCTTTGTACATACGGCCCCAGGTGAGACTTATTCAGACAGGTACACTCAGACAGAACAGAGAGCAGGTGAGAACAGAGCCAACACAGGACAGGAGAGTCAACATCACGCAAAGGGTTTTATTTCCATCGTCAAAGATATGAGCATCAGAAGCGTGACAGACAGAGCCACATGTACATGAGAACAAAAAGCTTTGAGTTGACAAAGGGAAAGAAATCAGGGATGAAGAACAAGCAAACAGGGGGGAAAAAACACACACGCATAAAGAAAGAAACAAAAAACAAAAGAGAAAAAAGAGAAATGGAGATTTGTTAGGATGGCTTGCGTTGAGTTGCAGTGCATGCTGGGAAAGGGACCTGCTGGCCCAGGCTTGACGTGCGAGGGCTTTAGAATGAAAGAGAACAGGAGATGGTTTAAGAAGACGAGATGGCGTGCAAAATAAACAATGGGCCTCTCAGACTGCATCTGCACCGGCCTGCATGAAGCAGAACTCTGCACTGCACTCTTCCCTCCTGCTTTCACAGGGTTAGTCTCAGGTGCTATTGGGCCTTTCCACAACGCAACTACAACTACGGCAGTGCGAAAGCAGACACAATGAAATTCACTGACAATAATTGCTACACAGCACTAAGAGGAATCTTATGAATCGACCAAGAGGTTGTGTCGTTTGGTCACCAACTGAACACAAGTGTACACTCAATATGCTACAGTACAATGCAATGCCACAATGTCTCCGTTGGTTCTGATATACTGTGACTTATTCTTGGCAATCGATATGGACTTTTCCCTCCTGTTCCTCGGTCTACCTTACACCAGCCCATTCGTAACGGAATATGTTACATATTAGCGGGAACCCTATCTCAACGACGCCGGACATTTTGGTACATTTCCAACAGCAGGTTGTTGCCGTTGGATACAAATGACGAGCTGGTCGTCGGGTGGAACGGAACGCGATACGTCGTGCGGCCCAGGTCAAAACGCACGGAAGCTGATACGCAGAACATTACAGATCGCGTGCGAACAGACGACAACATACATGGGACATGGAAGGAATTGGATACACGTCGCACAGAAAGACAAGTGTAAACGGGGGCATAGTGGATACACCAGAGGATACGTGTGTATATTCTGAACACTGGGTCCTCTTAATCTGACACAGGACTCCCAAGGGTTCATCAAACTCCGCTACCAGCAGTTCCCAGTTCGACGGACGAGAGGCACAACGTTTCAGAGCAAACCGTGGAGCGGAGCGGTCTGCTCTCCTGCTCATCTGTGGCGTGCGGTCAGGGGTCAGACCTCGACACCGCGCAAAGCTGACTCGCCTCTTTTAGGCCAAAGTGCACCCTCAAACGTTTCTGCACATGAGCGCGTTGGAGGAGAGAGGCTTTCTGCTCTCTCTCTCTCTGCCAGGATAGCCAGGGAGGGGGGTCCACTGCCACCGATGATAAAGTCTCACTCTCAGACTCACTCACTGAGACTCACAAACGCACAGAGAGCCTTTCACTCGCTGACTCACTCGCTCAAACTGACTCAGCAACTCACTTAACCACTCACTAAGACTCACTCACTGGGAATCACTGAATGAGACTCACGCATTCGCTCAGACTCACTGAGTCACTCACTCAACGAGGCTCACCGAGAGACAGACTCACTCCGAGCGAGTCTTCCCAACGTGCTCGTCCACCACCTCACTACGCCGCCCCCCCCAGTGGCCCGCCACCGCAAATGACTCAAGAAGCTTCCCGCGTCCTCATCGCTAACGCTAAAGACCCGCGCTAGCAGCTAAAGACGTGCGCTTCGTCTTCATCGCTGAATCTGAAGCCTCCTTCCTCCTCCTCCTCCTCCTCCTCGTCCGGCCCCTCGTCCAGCTGCAGGCTGCCGAGGGAGTACTCGTTTCGGGGGAGGGGCGAGCGGCCGGCGGAAGGGGGGGCGGGGTCACTGTAGCTAACGTAGCCGCCGGCCGCCTGCGACTCGGAGTCGCTGGAGTCGGAGCCGCTGCTGTTGGAGCCGTCGCTCATGTGCACGGCGCCGATGTGGCCCAGGCCCGGGTGGGCGGGGCGCCGCGGGAGCGGGCGGGGCTTGGGCGGGCCCGGGGCACACAGGCCGTTGGCCTTCATCCGACGCTCCAGAGCAGCCATGCGCTCTGCACGGGAGAACTGCGGGCGGGGCTGGTGGGGGCGGGGCGGGGGCGGGGGGGCCTGCCGCCTGTTTAAAGGCGGAGACCGCAGTGCAGCGGAGGACCGCGGGCTAAAGTCATCGTCATCATCATCATCGTCGTCGTCGTAACGACCGGGCCACGCCACGTGTCCATTGTGCCCCGCGTAGCTGAGGGGCTCGGTCCGGTGGGGGGCGTTTGCGGGGGGGCCGGAGCCGTAGCTCTGGACGCCTGGACCGCGACGCGCCACCGGGGGGCGGCGTTGTGCCGAACCCTGGAACAGCTCGTCCACCAGGGCGCAGGGAGACACACCCCCGTACGAGGACACGCCCCCGCGGGGACACGCGCCCGGCGGCTCGTCGCCCGTGACCTCTGGGCTGGCGTCGGGCTCGGGGGCGTGGAACGTGGGGGTCTCCCCGTAACACAGATCGCACTGCCGAGCGCGCCGGCGACCCCAGGCCACGCCCCCGCGCCACGCTATGGGCTCGTCCTCGTCCAGGTCGTACGCGTGGGGGCGGGGCTTGGCGTGCTCGGCGTAGGGGGGAGGTGCACCTGCGCTCAGCTGCTCCGCCCGCGGCCCGGCTGGGGACGGCTCCGCCCCGTCCTGGCGCCCGTTGCGCTGGGGGGAGGGGCTGCTCCGTTTCCGCGCCGCCGCCGCCGCCGAGTCCTCCACGCTGACCGACACCGTCTCCCTCCAGCCCGCCCGACTCGGGGAGTCCAGCTCGTCTCCCGAGGAGCTCACCAGGCTCTGCAGAGGAACGCACGGACGGAGGGATGGTGAGACGCCCGCTCAAACACACACACACACACACAGCGGGGCACGTGACGGGGACAGTGGCACTCACTTCTTTTGGCACTAGGGGGCGCTGCAGTGAAGGCAGTGGAGACTGGACCTTACTGTGTTTCCTATGGGAGAGGACAGAGTGTGTGAGTGAGTTCATTTTCAGTTCTAAAGGACACACACGCACGCACGCACGCACGCACGCACGCACACACACACACACTCACAGGCCCTGTATAATCAGGCTCTCCTGGCTGCTCCAGTGGAAAGCCGATATGCTCGTGTGTGGAGAATGGACACGGCCTCAAAGACCAGGTTGGAAAAAAACACTCACCTTTCAAACGGGATCTTCTTAAATTCAGAGTCCTTCACGTAATCAATCACCTGCTTCTGTGTGCGTCCACTGGGGAGAGACGGAGGAGAGAGGGGACAGGTCAGGTGACGGACAGGTCATTCAGTCACACATAGTTTCAGAGAGGGGACCTTTTTAACTGCAGGTTTTAATATATAAAGTCCCCAAACTTGTACTACGTGAACACAACACCACACCTATTCTACCAGAACACAACACCACACCTGTTCTATCTCAACTCAAAACCACACCTGTTCTAAATGAGGTACCTGAATCTGAAGGACGAGCCGCGTGTGAACAGCACCGGTTTGGGTTTGGGTTTTGGCTCCTCGAAGAGGCGGAAGAAGGCGTGGTACTCCACGCAGATCTTCCAGAACACCTTGCAGTGGTCCCGGCTGGCCATCAGGAACTCCAGGGTGTCCTGGTACGCGCTCTGCTGTAGGGGGCAGTCACACACAGGAGATAGTCACACACACACACACACACACACACACACACACACACAGACACACACACACACAGACACACACAGACACACACACACACACAGTTTACAGTTTAGGCATTTAGCGGAAGCTCTTGTACAGTTTACATTTTCTCTACATACAATCCATTGATACAGGTGGATATTTAGTGAAGTAATTCAGGTTCAGTACCTTTAGCTCAAGGGTACAACTTATACAGAGTTCTTATCCAGAGCAACTTAGACACTTTACAGTTCAATACATTCATACGGCTAGATACTTACTGAAGCAATTACCTTAGCTCAAGGGTACAATGGCAGTGCCCCACCTGGGAACTGAACCTGCAACCTCTGAGTTACAAGCCCAGTTCCTTAATCACTACACTACATTATACTGCTGACCACAGACGCAAACACACACACCAATAAAAACACACACAAACACAATCTGACAATTTTGTAAAAAAACAAGAACAGAAAAGCAAAGTGATTTCCATTGAAAAATCGAAAATGTTAATCATTTCAATATCCTTCATTCATTCATTCATTATCTAACATGTGTATTCCTGGTCAGGGTCGCGGGGGGGGTGGAGCCTATCCCAGCATACATTGGCCGAGAGGCAGGAATACACCCTGGACAGGTCGCCAATCCATCGCAGGGCACATACATCATTCACTCACACACTCATACCTACGGGCAATTTAGACTCTCCAGTTCTTGCTGTGCGGCAACAGTGCTATCCACCACCGTGCCCTTTATTTAAATAGATCAAATGTAAAAAAAATGTATTCCTTTGTAATATATATGCCATTTAGCAGACGCTTTTATCCAAAGTGACTTACAGCAGTGAATGCATTACACTTTTCAGTATATGTGGTCCCACTGGGAAACGAACCCACAAGCGTTGTCAGCGCTTTATAAACTTCTGATACTGGAACTGCCAATCACGTTTACTGTACAAACAGGTACATCTGAGTGAAGGCGTCACAGCGAGCCACGTGACAAAAAGGCTTCATTGAGCTTCGTCCCCAGGCGCCACGACACAGAAACTCCCGTTTCTGAAGGGCGAAAATTAAATCACCGCTTTTTCAAAGGACCAAGACAAAGAAAAAAGAAAAGTTAAAAAGCAAAGTCACGCAGGAGGAGCAGCTACGGGCTCGCCGAGATCCGAGGCGGTCGAGCGGCTAACCGCTATGGCCCGGCGGCGTTTCCACGGCGACGGCACTCACGTTGAGGTCGGGCCTCAGTTTGATGAGAAAGCGCTTCCTCTTGAAGCTCAGCTTGCGAACTTTGGACCAGTTGAAGGCGTTGATCTTCGTGTGCCCCTAAAAGAAAGAGACGCAAAGACGATCAGGACCAGGGAGGGGTTCGGAACGACCCAAACGCCTCATCCAGCCGTCACATCGCACCGGCGTCCTTCAGAATAACAACTGCTGTCATTCCCGTCCGGTTCTGGGTAGGTCTGCGAACAGGGAAGGTTGTTTCGTGCGCTTTTTAGCCCCCACCCCCCCTGTCTTTGACTCTTAGTCGACCTATTGGTTTTCATAGCACAAAATCGGTTTTGCGCGACATTTCAGGATATTAAATCAACTCCCCGAGACGTGAAAATGCCTCCGCTTTCCCCAGACGTGCTCGTTATTAATCACGTCCCCATGGAAACGCCTGAAAGGCACGTCCCTTTTCCCACGGCCAGCCGCCGACATTGGGGGGGAAAAAAACAAAAAAAACATTTCAATAACGGAATGAAAGGCCCCACGAACATGCAAAAACAAAAATGAAATGAAATACGGCCATATCCCCCTTCCCCCACAAAAGCCAATAAAAACATACGGCTTCATGAACCCAGTGATAGATGGGGCTTACCATAAGTTGTCAATCGCAGACTCGTGTGGACCAATCAAATGGCTTTGCTCTCCGCAGCAAAACGCTGTGAGTGGTTCGAATGAGTAAGCCACGTGATTATTATATATATTTTTTTCATTATTCTTATTTTGAAATAACTTTATTTTCCGATTTGGTAGCCAATTACCCACTGTGCTTAGTTCAATCCCCCTTCCCTTATAGTTCGCTGCCATAGTCCTGTGACCGGCAGTGACAAGGGCAACGATTGGAGAACGCAAGCGATTGTGCAGCCAATCAGATGTAGGCGGATAATTAGGTGGCTTAGATCGGTGTCTCTCAATCCATTCCTACAAGGCACACTGCCCTGCATGTTTTCATTGCAACCTCCGCTCCCAACCTATCATCTGCATCGGTCGTCTGCTAATGACCACTTGAGCGTGATTAAGTGGTGGTTGGAATGAAAACATGCAGGGCAGTGCGCCCTGTAGGAATGGATTGAGAAACACTGGCTTAAATGCCAGAAGCTTTTTTCCGCACAGTGTAGACCTCTTGGGATTAACAGTGAAACTGAGGTCAAATGTAGCATTCACACCATACGGTAGTAACCGTAAACACGAGCTTCCCACTAGGAAAAACCGTTCACGCCAGCTTCCAACTTCTAATTACTAGTTGCGAACTCGGGGATTGACCAAATCGAGTCAAAATCACCAGCATTATGCACAGTTTCTGAAACACCTCCATCTTGGATTCTGTGTAAACATCCTAACGACTTCAGCACGTGAACCTAGACGCGGACACTCCCAAGTCGTTGCTACGCTCCCTCCTACATGCAGTGTGACCTTTGACCCGCGCGCCCGTGCCCCATGAGAGTGGCCGTGGTGGCCGTGGTCACCTGGAAGACCAGGATGCCGGTGTGTGCCACCGCCAGGCTCAGCTTGGTGCCCTCCCGGTCCTTGGCCGGGTGCAGCCGCACGCCGTACATCTCCAGCCTGCGGGCGATCTCCAGGAGCTGGTAGTCCGACTCCGCCGGCGTCTGCCCTCTGAGGGATGACATCATACGCGGGCGTCATCATCACCCCTGAGTTATGACATCACGCACACGCACAGGCAGGCACACGCACGTATGACATCATCAGCCCTCTGAGTTATGACATCACGCACACGCACAGGCACGCACACGCACGTATGACATCATCAGCCCTCTGAGTTATGACATCACGCACGCACACACACACACACACACACACACACACGCTGGGGTTAATTCCATTTCAAAAGAGAGGCCGTGTAGTATAATGGTTAGGGAACTGGGCTTGTGGACTCAATTCCCAGGTGGAGCACCCTGCCGTTGCACCCTTGAGCGAGGTAGTTTACCTGAATCGCTTCAGTAAAATATCCAACAGTATAAAGGGTGCATGTCAAAATGTAAACTGTGTGAGTTGGTCTTAGAGCGTCTGCTAAAAAAAAAAATTCATTGAAAAATGCCAGTAATGTTCCAAGAGGATTTGTCCATTCCTGAATCTAATTGAATTGCAGAAGCGGCAGGGGCTCCTTAGCTGAAGAGGAACACGGTCATTAAGCCGTCTTAATAACAGCGTGCCCACGGCAAGCCCAAATTAAAACATACTCAGACGGAACGATCATTTGATATTGGCTCAACATGTCTGCAGTTAATTCTTTAACGTGTCCTTGTATTTTTAAAAGTGCATGTGTCACAATTAGGACCCCCGCTACTGCAGAAAGCCAGCCTGAACAGCGGGTCTAAAACCGGGGGTAAACGAAGTCGCTTCCTTTCGGCGCAATTTTTCCGAATTAAGCGGACTGTCGCTTCATTCGAAAGTCCACAGCCAGTGCTGTCTCTCCAGGCGGTCAGCGTTACCAATCGGGAGCCGGAAGAAAACACGGTCTGATATCACACAACGCTGGGGAGAGGAGTGGGGAGGGGGGGTGCTGGCGTATCGGGGTGCTTCCAATTTCGACACACCTCAAAAACAGGTCACTTTACTGAGGCGGCCCTGAGGGAATTCTGGGAATAGAAAGGGAGTTTTTTTTTTCTCTCTCTTCCTGTCCTCCGCATGCCGTGAAGCCCCGTTTAAATGGGAGACGGGACGTTCGTTTAACCGGGACGTTCTTTAACCAGGCCCTCCGCTCTGTGAGAACAGTGAGCGGCGTCTCCACGTATATTTTTAATATCCGAGCGACGAGGTCCGAGCTCAGTGTCACAGCAGAATCGACACAGCGCTGATTAACTCAGGGAGACTGTAATACAAATGAGTCTAAATGTGTCGTTTTTGTCCTGTCTCTGCATTTTCATTTCAACATTAAATCAACGTTCGTTTATTCTACTGATTGCCCAGCTGTAAATCAGATCTGGGTCAAGTACGCATTTGAAATAGTAAAATGTGAAAACACTCCTGCAATCCCTGGAAATCCCGAAGGAAACACGTTACTAACCGAAACGTGCAATGACATGAAATAAGAATTTTGTTTTCAATATTGGTGAAAATGTATGGTCCCTTTAAAATTGTCAGTCAGGGTTAAAGTAAAACTCTTTAAAACTCTAAAAAATCCCAAAGTCTGACTGTAAACATCCGTTGGGTCTAGCCTACTCTCCTTGTGTTTTTTTTAGCCAAATATCCAAAGAATTTGATGTATCACTTTCACAGTCATTTACAGATGGCTTTAAAAAACAACAACAACAAAAAACTTGCTAAATTAAGTTTCACACCATTCCAATGGCTGGAGATGGCATTTCGGGGGAGACCGGGGGGCTGGAATTAGACATGCATAAATGAGTCTCGCTTGTGATGATGGAAAACCCCCACATGCAGAGAGTTTAGAGGCAGAAGGGCCGGTGTGGGCGCAGAAGGGCCGGTGTGGGGGCAGAAGGGCCGGTGTGGGGGCAGAAGGGCCGGTGTGGGGGCAGAAAGGCCGGTGTGGGGGCAGAAGGGCCGGTGTGGGGGCAGAAGGGCCGGTGTGGGGGCAGAAGGGCCGGTGTGGGGGCAGAAGGGTCTAATATGGGCACACCCCTGCACTATGGCACAGGTGAGATGGCTCAGTGCTGGGGGAGGTGACAGCTCACACTGCAGTGATTACTAGCCCCGCCCCCTGCCCTCTGGATCAGACCACTGCTGCTACAGCTGCAGGGTGGGGGGTTTGCTGTGTCTAAAGACCCTGTTTGCTACACTGAACTATTTATTCAGCTGCGAGTCTGCAGAGCAGGTCGCCGTAGAAACAGGGCCTCTTCCCTATGGAAGGCGATGTGACTCCTTCCAGACCTAGTGTTTTATTAACACACTCTCACGCACACTCTCACTAACAAACTCACTCACACACACTCTCACACACACTCTCACTAACAAACTCACTCACACTCTCACTCACACACTCTCACTAACACACTCTCACTAACACACTCTCACTAACACACTCACACATACACATACACACACACACACTCACACATGCACACAAACACACTCACACTAACTCTCACTCTCTCTCTCACACTCTCACACACTCTCACACCCTCTCACACCCTCTCACACCCTCTCACACCCTCTCACACACACTCACACACACTCACACACACTCACACACACTCACACACACACACACACACACACACATACACACACACACACGTTTAGGTCCTCTGCTGAACTCACGTGTGTTTGCGATAGCACTCTGAGATCTTGTCCATCAGAGCCTCCTGGTCAGGGATGTACCTGTTAGTGAGGAGATGGTGTCTGCTCTGAGCCTCATCGAAATCCCCAACCTCCGCTGGAGAGAGAGAGAGAGGGAGAGACAGAGAAATGGAGAGAGAGAGAGAGAGAAGGAGAGAGGGAGTGAGAGAGAGAGAGAGAGGGAGTGAGAGAGAGAGAGAGAGGGAGTGAGAGAGAGAGAGAGGGGGCGAGAGAGAGAGAGGGGGGAAACATAAGAGATCATTTATAACCTTTATTTTATCTTTGCAAATCAACGAGATACAAGACACGCCACAAAAATAAATCAAACTAATACTAAAACCAATCTGAACAAAAAGGCAAAAGAAAATGTGATGCACTTGTCACATCACAGAAACCAATAGAAACAAGATATATACAGTTGCAAGAAAAAGTATGTGAACCCTTTGGAATTACCTGGATTTCTGCATAAATTGGTCATAAAATGTGATCTGATCTTCATCTAAGTCACAACAATAGACAAACACAGTCTGCTTAAACTAATACCACATAAACAATTATATGTTTTCATGTTTTTATTGAACACAACATGTAAACATTCACAGTGCAGGGTGGAAAAAGTATGTGAACCCTTGGATTTAATAACTGGTTGACCCTCCTTTGGCAGCAATAACCTCAACCAAATGTTTCCTGTAGTTGCAGATCAGACCTGCACAACGGTCAGGAGGAATTTTGGACCATTCCTCTTTACAAAACTGTTTCAGTTCAGCAATATTCTTGGGATGTCTGGTGTGAATCGTTCTCTTGAGGTCATGCCACAGCATCTCAATTGGGTTGAGGTCAGGACTCTGACTGGGCCACTCCAGAAGGTGTATTTTCTTCTGTTGAAGCCATTCTGTTGTTGATTTACTTCTGTGCTTTGGGTCATTGTCCTGTTGCATCACCCATATTCTGTTGAGCTTCAATTGGTGGACAGATGGCCTTAAGTTCTCCTGCAAAATGTCTTGATAAACTTGGGAATTCATTTTCCGTCGATGATAGCAATCTGTCCAGGCCCTGAGGCAGCAAAGCAGCCCCAAACCATGATGCCCCCTGCACCATGCTTCACAGTTGGGATGAGGTTTTGATGTTGGTGTGCTGTGCCTTTTTCTCCACACATAGTGTTGTGTGTTCCTTCCATACAACTCAACTTTGGTTTCATCTGTCCACATAATATTTTGCCAGTAGTGCTGTGGAACATCCAGGTGCTCTTTGCAAACTTCAAACGTGCAGCAATGGGTTTTTTTGGACAGCAGTGGCTTCCTCCGTGGTGTCCTCCCATGAACTCCATTCTTGTTTAGTGTTTTACATATCGTAGATTCGTCAACAGAGATGTTAGCATGTGCCAGACATTTCTGTAAGTCTTTAGCTGACAGTCTAGGATTCTTCTTCACCTCATTGAGCATTCTGTGCTGTGCTCTTGCAGTCATCTTTACAGGACGGCCACTCCTAGGAGAGTAGCAACAGTGCTGAACTTTCTCCATTTATAGACAACTTGTCTTACCGTGGACTGATGAACATCAAGGCTTTTAGACATACTTTTGTAACCCTTTCCAGCTTTATGCAAGTCAACAATTCTTAATCGTAGGTCTTCTGAGAGCTCTTTTGTGCGAGGCATGGTTCACATCAGGCAATGCTTCTTGAGAATAGTAAAATCAAAACTGGTGTGTGTTTTTATAGGGCAGGGCAGCTTTAACCAACACCTCCAATCTCGTCTCATTGATTGGACTCCAAGTTGGCTGACTCCTGACTCAATGAGCTCTTGGAGAAGTCATTAGCCTAGGGGTTCACATACTTTTTCCACCCTGCACTTTGAATGTTTACATGTTGTGTTCAATAAAAACATGAAAACATATAATTGTTTATGTGGTATTAGTTTAAGCAGACTGTGTTTGTCTATTGTTGTGACTTAGATGAAGATCAGATCACATTTTATGACCAATTTATGCAGAAATCCAGGTAATTCCAAAGGGTTCACATACTTTTTCTTGCAACTGTATATTTTTTATTCCCTATCCCAACTGGAAAGTAAAGCTTTTTGTTTGTCTTAACTTTTGTACCAGTTTCAGCAGTCTGAAAATTCTGACAGCCTGAAACCCCTCCTCATCAATTTAATACGTACATATATATTTTTTAATCTCTCTGTCTGGGCCCCCTGTGGCCATTAGACACTATGCACGTGTCTCATATGCCTGTGCCTAGACCCGGCCCTGGGTGAATGTTTTGTACCCCGGAAGGCGACGGGTTCGACTCCCTGTCGGAGCTCAGCCGAACGTACGGCGGCTGATAAGCGAGGGCTTGGAGATCGGCGTTCCCTCCGGGGGGCGCGTCTCCGGTTTGCCTTGCGGTCGACCCCTGGAAGAGCGGCGCTCCGAAACTCCGCCGGCACGGCAGGTATCCATGACAACCCGGCGGCGGTGTGCGGCGGGGCTCGTTCCACGCGGCTGTGTGTCGGATCGGCGGCGGAGCCGCTCTGGTGTCACACGTGGCCGCGGCACAGATCTCCAGCGCCCGTCGCCAGACTCCTCCGCACGGCGAAAAGTGGAGCAGGAGGAGGAGTCACGGGCACGAATGACAACGAGCTCCTCAACGACGACGGACGAGTCAAGATGAACTCCCGTGTCGCGTTAAAGACTAAAAGCGCTCGCGGGTCACCTCGAAAGCAAGAGTAATGCTTTCGAACGGAGGTGCCAAACTCACCCCCCCCCCCCCTCCCCTTCCCCCCTCAGGAACCGAGGTTGAAAATCTGTCCCGTCCTTAAGCTCACTGTGGGAGAGGGCTTAACCCAGGGGGGCTCAAACTCACCCCATCGAGGGCCCAGTGGACGCAGGTCTTTGTTTCAGCCAATGCACTACACCAGGCGGTTTAAATTAGTTTCCCCCTCCTTGGTTGAAGTGAGATCATTAACGAGATCGTCTGGTGTGGGGCAGTGGCACTGACTGAAATCACTGTGCTTTAGAATGTGGTGTGCAAAGTGAGTCATCAGGGAGTTCAGTGACCTTTGACCCCTGAAGGTCAGATTGGGGGGGGGGGAGGGGGGAAAGAGAAAGGGTTCATTCAGGGTCATTAGAGTCGAGAGGTACTTACACTGCACTATGTGGGAGACCAGCAGGGCGGCGCTACTGTCGTTGCAGGTCAGGACCCCAGAGGCCAGATCCTGCTTTACCTGCAGGGCGAAGAGGTACCTGAGAGAGACAACGAAACAACACAACTTCAGCTGATCCCAGAACAGCCAGAGAGACAGGGAAAGAGAGGGAGAAGAGAGAGAGAGGAGAGAGAGGGAGAAGAGAGAGAGAGAAGAGAGAGAGAGAGAGAAGAGAGAGAGAGAGACAGGGAGAGAGATGGAGAGAGGAACAGGTGTGCCAAAGAGAGAGATTTTATTATTTTATTTCTTGATTGTGTGTTATGTTTGTATATGTATCTATGCTTTGGCAATGCAAGATGTCTCTTGTCATGCCAATAAAGCAATTTGAATTTGAGAAAGAGGGGGAGAAAGCAGAGAGAGAGAGGAAAGAGGGGGAGAGAGAGAGAAATAGAGCAGGAGAGAGAGAGAGAGACAGAGAGAGAGACAGAAGTGTCTGACTTTGTGTGTTTGGGCGGAGAGCGCACGCTTCTCTGCACTCTCCCAAATTGACAGCGGAGGTTGCAGTGAACTTGGCCAAGAAGACAATTGGGCGTTCCAAAGGGGAAAAAGCATAAATTACATTTGTTTAAATAAGAAAAAACATGGATGGATAATACAGTACAGCACATTAACTCCTGTGAAGTCACCCAGCATGGTAGCAACTACAAAGCAGATCAATATTATATTTAAATGTGTGTGTGTGTGTGTGTGTGTGTATATATATATATCTATCTCAATATTGTATAAGGTACACCCACCCACTGCTATAACGGTTGCCATGCCAGCTATGGATGTTCTGTCTCTGACCACACCCCATTTATGAATATTCACCAAAAATAAATGATTAAACAGTTGGGTAAATATAGCTGTACAAGCTCAGCTCAGTCACGCGCACTACCCGTTCCAGTTACAGAACATTAATATTAATACACACATAAATACACATCGGTAATTGCATTTAGCCGGTTGGGACAGTTAACATTCTGCCTACTGTATGTCGCCTGTCACCGTAACGCTCCCAATGACAAAGTGTCTCACAAAACTCAAATACAGAATCAATCTATTTTTATGATCATTTCTGTGCAAAGTATTTGTGCGGTGGCTGTAAATCAGGCGCTGTGTGGACGCGGAGAGAAGGAGAGGAGCAGAAGGGACGTGTGCACAACACAATCGCACAGCTGGCCGTTCACTCCCAGGTGAATTATTATAATGTATGTGTGAGAGCGCTGCTGCTGGAGCCAGTCTCAACTCTGAAGTTATTCTCATTAACTCACACGCACGCACGCACGCACGCACGCACACCCACACCCACACACACACACACACACACACACACACACGTACATACACACGTACATACACACACACCCACACAAATGCACGCACGCACGCACGCACGCACACACACGTACGTACACACACGTAGGTACTTACACACGTACGTACATACACACGTACGTACATACACGCACGCGCGCGCACACACACATACCGCATGCGCACATAAACACACACATACACGCACACAACCACCACACGTGCACATACACACATAAACACATGCATGCACGCACACACACAACACGCACGCACGCATGCACACGCCACATCAACACACGCACGCACACATGCACACACCACATGAACACACGCACAGGCAGGCACACACACACAGAAAGTGCAGTAATGAATTCACAGAGGACTGGATTCCTGATGAAGTGTAAATCCACTGTGACACAGTTCCCAGCCAGGCTCTCTCTGGATGCCTTCCTTTGAAATGTCCATAAAACAGCAGAGCGCTTTGCAGTCCTCTGAGCACCACCAACACTCAACACAAACTCAACACTGCCTACAGAACGGGCCTGTCATCTGTGCTTGGGAGCTTTCAACAACAACAATCATCATCATCATCATCATCATCATCATCATAAAGGTCTGGCAGTCCTCCATGGCTCATAGGACCCCATCTTACCTGGGAAACCCTACAGAGCAGACATTAAAACAAATAATAAAGAAATAAAATCATGATGTAATTATTACGTGTGTGCGAGGGTGTACATGAGATGTTGGAATCAGTGTGTGTGTGTGTGTGTGTGGGGGGGGGGGGGTAAGGTGTGTGAGATTGCAGGGTCAGTGTGTGTGTGTGTGGGGGGAGGTGTGTGAGATTGCAGCGTGCGTGTGTGTGTGTGTGTGTGGTTGGGGGAAGGTGTGTGAGATTGCAGGGTCAGTGTGTGTGTGTGTGTGTGTGGGTGGGGGAAGGTGTGTGAGATTGCAGGGTCAGTGCGCGTGTGTGTGTGTGTGTGTGTGTGTGTGTGTGTGTGTGTGGGGGGTGGGGAGGGTGTGAGATTGCAGGATCAGCGTGTGCAGGTGGGTGTGCATGAGATTTTGCGACCAGGGTGTGTGTGTGTGTGTTGGGTGAGGTGAATTATCAAGATCAGTGTGGGGGTGTGAGAACTCCAGGGCCAGTGTGGCAGCGAGGGGGTGGCGTTGGGAATCTCTCAAAATAAAAGCCAAGCGAAGTGAACAGAAGTCCAGCCATAGAGAACTCCAGAGCACAAGAGCAGCGTCAGGCCGGATGACAAGCAGGCCGTCCCGAAGCCCGCTTCTCCACAGGGCCTGAGCCGCTCAATGGAAGGAAACCCACTCGTCAGGAAGCCTTTGAGTGCCCAAACAAAGACAGGGGGGCCAGCGTGATCTACGGGCCGACTGGGCCTGCGCTTCCCCGGGACGTCCCGGCAGAACACCGCGTTCCGAGCAGGCGCCCGGGCTCTGGGCTCGCCGTGGGTCGGCGCTGAATTCAGACGCCCCGCCCCGCCCCGTCACCTGACACCCGTCCCGTCGCCCTGCTCTACCCAAGAAGCATTTCGACCCGCAGCCGTAGGAGCACTTCACTGGGAACAAAGCCCACGGGGGCATGGGGCTGTGGGATATTGGGGCCAGGTGCGTCGATGAGGTCATGCTGTTCGGCCAATCGCTGTGCGGGAACCCCACAGTCCACAAATCACTGGGCCAGGACAAACAGGGTCCCGCTACACGCTGCGGCGGCCGGCCCCCAGCGCTCGGCAACCACGCGAATCTGCAGCCACGCGCAGCAGAGCCCCGGCACAGGAGCGAGGGACAGAGACGAGATAAAGAGCTGCAACCGAGCGGAGGAGGAGGGGGAGGAGGGGGAGGGGGAGGAGGAGGAGGGGGAGGCGGGGGGGGGGTTGCTGGGATACGGCCCCCTCTCCTGGGTTTGGGCGGTGGTCTCACCTGGTCAGCTCCTCCAGCAGCTGGGTGTGGTCCGGGGGGAAGAACTTCACCACAAAGCGCAGGACCGTGTGTTTGGGCCCTGCAGGAGACGCAGCAGAATGAGCACAGAGCGCCCGAAAGCAGCAGCGGCCCTCCGCACTCACACACGTACACAATATTACACACACACACACACACACACACACACACACGTATACAATATTACACACACACACACTGCACTACAATATTACACACACACACACACGTACACAATATTACACACACACACATGTATAAAACAATACTTACACACTCACACACGTACACAATATTACACACACACACACACGTACACAATATTACACACACACACACACACACACACACACACACACACACACACACACACGTATACAATATTACACACACACAAACACACACACACACACGTATACAATATTACACACACACAAACACACACACACACGTATACAATATTACACACACACAAACACACACACACACACACACACACACACACACGTATACAATATTACACACACACAAACACACACACACATATATATATATATACATGCAACTGATCAATGTCAACTCCAAAAGTATTCACACTCTTGATAAAGATGGTCTAAAAGGTCTGTATGAAATAGCCAGTGTCGGTAATGAGCTATATTATATTGTATGCTCAAAAAAGTAGTTTTCCCCAAAAAAGATATGTGCCATGATTATTCACACCCCTAATAATTATTTAATAAACAAAATCCAACAAAAATAAAGCTACATTAACAGTCTTCTATAGTGTTTATGAGATTGGTGAACATATTGGAGAGGGGGGGGGGGATCTTTGACATTCCTCCATACAGAATCTTTCAAGATCCCACAGGTCCTTCAGTCTGTGCTTGTGTACTGCCCTCTTCAATTCAAACCACACATTTTCAACCAGGTTCAAGTCTGCAGACTGAGACGGCCATTGCAAAACAGTCATTTTGTGGTCAGTTAACCTAAACTTTGTTGAGTTTGCGGTAAGCTACGGATGATTTTCTTGCTGAAAGAAAAAGAACAAAAACGGGTCCTGGGGCCGTCCTCTCATTAAGGTCAATGAAATCATGAACTCCAACAAGCACCAAGACATTTTGGCCAAAAAACCTGGCTCCCTCTGCCAGGACGCTGAAACTTGGCCGCAAATGGGCCTGTCAGCAAGACAATGATCCCGGTTGACTGTATATATACAGTCAAACCTCTGATTCACTTCAGGAATGGTCATTCAGAACTCTTTGAATCCTTACTATCAAATATATTTAATATCACTGTGGCCTGAAATAGGTCATGCTCATTTTGCATCAATAAACCCGGGTCCCAGAGTGCCGGAGTCGTTTCTGGTTTTAGTTCCATCCCAGCTGGACTACATGGTTTGATCCATTATTAGGAGTCTGAGCAGCTGAATATTCAGAGTCTGAACGGTGGAACACTGAGTGCCTCCAGCACAGGGTCACCTGCGTTCATTAAGCTTAATTATTAATCCAGTTACGTAATTAGGGGTTCAGCTGGAACAAAAACCAGGAACGACTCCAGCACTCCAGGACCAGGGTTGCCAACCCCTGCTATAAACCTTAGTGTAAATTCACCAATAATGTAATCAGCATCTCATTTAGAACAGGGGTTCTCAACCTCGGTCCTCAGGACACACTGTGTGTGCTTGTTTTTGTTACAGCCAATCTCTTGATCAGTTAAGGTTGTGTGTAAGTTCGGCCACTCTTTTTCACTTAAGCTCATTTGAACACAATGCATGTTTGGCTCGTTGCCAATTGCTCTGTTAATGAAGTCCTCATTTTCACACAAACGGTTTACTTTCAGTGACCAGGTGTCCACACTTTCAACAATTGGGCCTCCACTGATTTCACCTGCCAGTCTATAATTAAATCAATTAAAAAATGTAACCTCTCTATAAAGGAAATATGTCATATAGAACATTACAGAAAATGAGAGCATTAGTTTATCTGACTGATCCCAGGTCCTGAGATGTGAATATGGGACATGTAATATTCATGGCATGCTTTAATAGAAATTAAAAGTGTCTTATTAAGAACAATTAACAGCTAGTTACAATTACAATAGAGGTTGCAATTATGGTTGGAATGAAAACCAGAAAACCAGCATACACAGTGTACACAGCATACACAGTGACCCAGCACACACACAGTGTAAACCAGCACACACAGTGGGTCCCCAGCACACACACAGTGTAAACCAGCATACACAGTGGGTTCCCAGCACACACACAGTGTAAACCAGCACACACAGGGGGTCCCCAGCACACACACAGTGTAAACCAGCACACACAGTGGGTCCCCAGCACACACACAGTGACCCAGCACACACACAGGGGGTCCCCAGCACACACACAGTGTAAACCAGCACACACAGTGGGTCCCCAGCACACACACAGTGACCCAGCACACACACAGTGGGTCCCAGCACACACACAGTGACCCAGCACACACACAGGGGGTCCCAGACCCAGTGGGTCCCCAGCACACACACAGTGGGTCCCAGCACACACACAGTGACCCAGTGGGTCCCAGCACACACACAGTGACCCAGCACACACAGTGGGTCCCAGCACACACACAGTGACCCAGCACACACAGTGACCCAGCACACACACAGTGGGTCCCAGCACACACACAGTGGGTCCCCAGCACACACACAGTGACCCAGCACACACACAGTGGGTCCCCAGCACACACACAGTGACCCAGCACACACACAGTGGGTCCCCAGCACACACACAGTGGGTCCCCAGCACACACACAGTGGGTCCCCAGCACACACACAGTGACCCAGCACACACACAGTGGGTCCCCAGCACACACACAGTGACCCAGCACACACACAGTGGGTCCCCAGCACACACAGTGACCCAGCACACACACAGTGGGTCCCCAGCACACACACAGTGACCCAGCACACACACAGGGGGTCCCAGCACACACACAGTGGGTCCCCAGCACACACACAGTGGGTCCCCAGCACACACACAGTGACCCAGCACACACACAGTGGGTCCCCAGCACACACACAGTGACCCAGCACACACACAGGGGGTCCCCAGCACACACACAGTGACCCAGCACACACACAGTGACCCAGCACACACACAGTGGGTCCCCAGCACACACACAGTGGGTCCCCAGCACACACACAGTGACCCAGCACACACACAGTGGGTCCCCAGCACACACACAGTGACCCAGCACACACACAGTGGGTCCCCAGCACACACACAGTGGGTCCCCAGCACACACACAGTGGGTCCCCAGCACACACACAGTGACCCAGCACACACACAGTGGGTCCCCAGCACACACACAGTGACCCAGCACACACACAGTGGGTCCCCAGCACACACACAGTGACCCAGCACACACACAGTGGGTCCCCAGCACACACACAGTGACCCAGCACACACACAGGGGGTCCCCAGCACACACACAGTGTAAACCAGCACACACAGTGGGTCCCCAGGACTGAGGTTGAGAACCACTGATTTAGAACATTAATTATTTGTCATTTTTATTTGTCTGCTCTGTGGACGATACAGCTCCTTTTCAGTGGCCCGGTATCTTTAGCTCATTACTCTCCTGTTTGTGTCAGAGCTTCACATGGGCGACCTGTGCGTGCTGCTTCCGGTTCCATACCGCGTACGGTCGACCCGTCGGTCATAACCGCATCACGCTTCACAACTTCTCCCTCGCCTATTTTTCTTTTTCTTTTCTCCCCCAATGTCCGTCCAATCGTCCTCCATCAATAGGACAGCGCATGCTACTCAGCGCAGACATTTCTTTTCCCCTCACAACGTTCGAAAAACAACTTCATTTCAATTTCACGCTCCAGCTGGATTACACAGTTAAAAGTGCGTGGGGAGGTAAAGATAGTGTTTAATTTAGGTGCGGCCCGATGCACGTCCCCGTTCCTCCCGTCAGCACACGTGATAAACTAACAACGCACAGGCCTCTTCTTTTAAACGTACACAGCCTGCGTGTGCAGGCAACTGCCAAAATAAAGGAAACACTCGAGTAAATGCAGAGTGCAAAGTATATTGAAAGCAGGCGCTTCTACACAGGTGTGGTCCCTGAGTTAATTAAGCACTTAACGTCCCAGAATGCTTAGGGTCGTGCATAAAAATCCAGGGCAGGCCCAGTTGACCATTATTTTGGCGACCATGGCTGGAAGAAGAGGTCTCAGTGACTTTGAAAGAGGGGTGATTCTTGGGGCACGTTTGGCAGGAGCTTCAGTGGTGCAGACCTGCTCAAAATGCTGATATTTCACGAGAGACAGTGGATAAGGTGATGTCGGCACAGAGTCTGAGGGAAAGACGTCATCAACTAGGGGCAACTGCGGCTGAAAACGCGCAAGCTCCTCGACCGTGACTTTTGAGATGCAGGGAAAAACAGACGAGCAGCAGTCTCTCGGAATCATCCATCCATCCATCCATTGTCTAAGCCGCTTATTCCTGGTCAGGGTCGCGGGGGGGTGCTGGAGCCTATCCCAGCATGCGTTCCGGGCGAGAGGCAGGAATACACCCTGGACAGGTCGCCAATCCATCACAGGGCACACACACCATTCACTCACACACTCATAACTACGGGCAATTTAGACTCTCCAATTAGCCTAACGTGCATGTCTTTGGACTGTGGGAGGAAACCGGAGTACCCGGAGGAAACCCACGCGACACGGGGAGAACATGCAAACTCCGCACAGAAAGGCCCCGGCCTGGATTCGAACCCGAGACCTTCTTGCTGTGAGGCGACAGTGCTATCCACTGCACCACCGTGCCGCCTCTCGGAATCAGTTGGCTGCAAATATCAATCCGGGCCAAGAGTCTGATCAAGGCTTGTGGCGCCCCAGTGCCCTATTAAGACACTTCATGTTGGGCGTTTCCTTAATTTTGGCAGTCGCCCGCAGAACAACAAGGCCCCCGAACGTCCAACATGGCAGAGAGAGGAGAGACTCTGTTCAGCGCTGGAGCCTCTAGCAGAGAGAGGAGAGACTCTGTTCAGCGCTGGAGCCTCTAGCAGAGAGAGGAGAGACTCTGTTCAGCGCTGAGCAGAGAGAGGAGAGACTCTGTTCAGCGCTGGAGCCTCTAGCAGAGAGAGGAGAGACTCTGTTCAGCGCTGGAGCCTCTAGCAGAGAGAGGAGAGACTCTGTTCAGCGCTGAGCAGAGAGAGGAGAGACTCTGTTCAGCGCTGGAGCCCTGGCAGAGAGAGGAGAGACTCTGTTCAGCGCTGGAGCCCCTGGGAGAGAGAGGAGACTCTGTTCAGCGCTGAGCCCCTGGGAGAGAGGGGAGAGACTCTGTTCAGCGCTGGAGCCCCTGGCAGAGAGAGGAGAGACTCTGTTCAGCGCTGGAGCCCCTGGGAGAGAGAGGAGAGACTCTGTTCAGCGCTGGAGCCCCTGGCAGAGAGAGGAGAGACTCTGTTCAGCGCTGGAGCCCCTGGCAGAGAGAGGAGAGACTCTGTTCAGCGCTGGAGCCCCTGGCAGAGAGAGGAGAGACTCTTCAGCGTAATGGCCCCGTCACCTCTGAGGGCCGTTAACATTTGACGAGGGCCATTTCATTTAGAGCCCTCTCCCTCCCACGCCACCCACAGCGGGTCATTAGAGCGAGCTAAGTGAACTCAGACCAAGAGGAAATGAAACATAGACTCTAAGCTGCCCCTTATACAACCGGTGCCACAATACAACATTTTCTCCTTTCCCTCGGTTTTTAAGGGAGGGGGAAAAACAGCCAAATATCACTGTCAGACTAAATCACAATGAGTGACTCGTATCATGTGAAGCAGTAAAAGTATATTTCGGGGCTGCATTCCTTTGGCTGTTCCCTTTTTTGGGGGGGTGGGGGGGCAAAATAAAAATAAACAAGAGAGTGAAGCGGGTGCAGATTGATTTGTAGGTGGTGAATATTCCTTGTGAGCCTCACTTATTGAGTAATAATAACTTGTGAACCATTCCAGGTGGTAAGCGTAGTTGTCTGTTTATGGATAGGGCTATAATGTGTTAAGCGCAGAGCTCTGGTAGGGGGGGGATTACACATCCACCCCTCTGTCTCCACGATGTGTCGGCCCCCCCCTGGTTAGCATCGCTCACGGTCAGGTTAGTTAGCGCACGGTCATAACGCGGTAAGCGTGGGGCTCTGTGGTCACACTCACGTCTGATCTGCTTGATGACGGGCTTCAGTAGATCCAGCCACACCTGCAGAAAGGGAAAAAAAGAGCATTTCTTTCCCCGCTCAGGAGAACACACATTACTGTTATATATTCATTTTTGTTTCTGATTTTTTTAACCGTTTTTCTCCCCAATTTGGAAGCCAATTATACCCTATATTTACTTTGATTAAACCCCCCCCCCACAAACTCGCCGCCCGTCTCTACGGGGCAAGCTACTCTCCGAGGCCGGCAATGATCCGCCTCCTTCGAGACGGAACTCACCGCCCACTGAGAACCGTTTGAAGAAAACTTTAAGTTGACATTTTTTGTGTGGTTGCATTCTGTATTGTGTGAATGGCTGACTGAATTTCCCCCCCCTGCTGTTTCAACCCTTCCCCTCCTTCGACCGCGGTTCACTCACGGTCATCTTGCGCTGGTCCTGATACTCCAGTCCGAAGTAGTCTCCCTCGATGAGGTTGAGATGGGCGCACACCAGGTCCAGAAGCACCCTGCCCGAGGCCCGTTGCTGTGGGAGACAGGACCGCAGGGACTCAAACCCACATCGCGGGGATCACGACGGTTCCCCTCCCAGAATCCCCCGCAGAGCACAGACAGGGCAGACCTGGTCACCAATCATCAAACGCAGACCCTCCCAATCGGCCCTTCCTTCCCTCCTCTCTCTCTCTCCTCATCTGTTTTTAACGAGCCTACTCGACGTGATGACCTCTGACCCCCCCCGTAAAGCCAATCTCACAGAGGGAGGGGGGGGGGGGGGCGGGTGAGTTCCAGCAGGGTTTGGACTCCCGCGCGCTGGGGACAGATTTAGTGCACGTGTGGGAGAGGCATGACGAGTCTGACCTCTGACCCTGGTTTGGGTTGGGGGGGGCGGATGCTCGCCAGACTGTCTGGACCCCCGGCAGGGTGATGCCCGCGTGGAGAACCGGGCCCAGAACCCGGCTCAGAGGTGGACTGCACAGGACCAGCGGCAGTGTAGTATAGTGGTTAGTGAACTTAGCTTGTTACGCAAAGGTTGCAGGTTCGATTCCCAGGTGAGGGCACTGCCGTTGTACCCTTGAGCTAAAGGTGCTTACCCTGACCTGCGGTCACGTGCAGGACACAGCCCTGCCACAGTCAGAGCCAGGTAAGGGGGCCTGGGACAGGTACGAGCCGCAGGTGGGAGCAGAGAGGTAATGATTGAGGTGAGTCACAAAGGCCCTTTGAAATGGGAATATAAACAGAGATAAAGGGCGACGCCCTTCAGGCACAGCCTCCGTTTGTGCTTTTAATGACTCACTTCTGTGAGCAGCTTTCATTCGTGTCCAGCGGAGACTCTTCTTCTGAATTGGTCTCTAAATACAGAGAACAGCAGCAAGAATCTGTGTGTGTGCGTGTGTGTTTGACAGAGAGAAAGAGAGAGTGTGTGTGTGTTTGACGGAGAAAGTGTGTGTGTGTGTGTGTGTGTGTGAGACACAGAGAGAGAGAGAGAGCAAGAGAGAGTGTGTGTGTGTTTGTGACAAAGAGACGGTGTGTGTGTTTGTTTAACTTGTGTGTGTGTTTGTTTAACTTTGGGTCTGGCTGTGTGTGTGTGAGAGACAGAGGGAGAGAGTGTGTGTGTGTGTGTGTGTTTGTTTGGTTAACTTTGGGCCTGGCTCTCTCTGTGTGTGTGTGTGTGTGTGTGTGTGTGTGTGTGTGTGCTTGTTTAACTTTGGGTGTGGCTGTGTGTGTGTGTGACAGAGAGAGAGAGAGTGTGAGTGTGTATCTGTGTGTGTGTGTTTGTTTAATTTTGGGTCTCGCTGTGTGTGTGTGTGTGTGACAGAGAGAGAGTGAGTGTGTGTGTGTGTGTGTGTATGACAGAGAGAGAGGATCCTCTCTAAATTACAGTATTCACTGACTAGCATGCGCTGTCTACATTGCACTTGCTCATCATTAATCATTCACACACTCAGAGCCCCACACACACTTACTCTACATCTCTGTACACACACTCTCTCTCTCTCTCTCTCTCTCTCTCTCTCTCTCTCTCTCTCTCTCTCTCTCTCTCTCTCTCTCTCTCTCTCTCTCTCTGTGTCTCACACACACACACACACACACACACACACACACTCACACTCTACATCTCTGCACATTTGTACAGCTGCAGTTCTTCTGGAGGAATTCAGGTGCAGTACCTGTGGAACTGCAGTGCTGCAGGTGGAAATCAAACCGCCTTACCCCCCAGAGTCCGGCCGCTGAGCCACCCCACAACAGCTCACCTGTCTGGAGAGGTACAGCACACACCTGTATCACATGCTCCTGTTATCAACTCATTCTGCCAATCAGTAACTGAACGGGGTCAAACCCACCAGCTGAACACAGCGGGCGAGCGCCGATCTTATCACGCAGTAACCGCGCACCGCCACTAGGGGATGTCACCCCACACCGTTCCTCCACTGGATGAGCTGCACAGCAGCGACTGCAAAGATATCTGTGTTCTCTCACGCTCTCGGAACTATCTGCAATTTGACACTGGCTCGTTAGGCCCTCCTCCAGTGAATATTGATGAGAAAGAATGATTTTTCTTTAATGTTTTCTTAATTACCAAGCATGTGAACACTCATCCATGTAATTGATTAGCGGTCGCACGGTCGAACGTTCACAAACTGCAGAATTTGGGGCTCAACCAACCCGGGCGTACTGCAGTGTCAGGCTCCTCATATGAAACACTAATGAACACAGCCACATCTGAATAATTCATCACGCGTACGCACGAACACACACACGCAGGAACGAACGTGAATACGCACGCGCACACGCACGCATGAACAAACGCGCGCACACACACACACGCACACACACACACACACACACACACACACACACGCATGAACAAACGCGCACACACACACACACACACACACATGAACAAACGCGCACACACACACACACACACACACGCATGAACAAACACGCACACACACACACACACACAAGCACGCACGAATGCGCGCACACACAAAGCCCCTGGATCATGTACTGTAGAGCACACCGGCCAGGTGTTAGCGATGGGACACGGAGGTTTGGGCTCGGTCATTCACAGACCCGCCCACTGACGCGTGTCATGACGAGCGGGAAAGGGTTACCTTGGTTACGGGCTGCGCACCAGTACACCAGAACACCTACCATGCGCATAAACACATGTAGAACTGCATATAAACACACACACACACACACACACATTTACAGCTACATACACACACACACATTGGCAGAACTAGCATGTGTGTAAACACCAGCCGAGAGTCTGGGTCATGTAATTCTTTGAAATTGTGCAACCCGTTAGACCAGCAAGATTCCTGCAGATTACTGACAATTTGAAAACAAATATCCATTTTCACCAACATTAAGAATAAAAAACTTCTTCCATGCAATTTCCACCACAAATTCTCTGCAATCTGCAGGAGTGAATAAAAAATATACAGACATCTAAAGAGTTCAAGTACTTCAAGCGCGTCTCTGACCCAGGTCTGATAAAACTCACACTGAAATTCGGTTTCTGATCATTTTCCCACAGTTCTTTTCTCCCAAATTGGTGGCCAGTTGTACCCTCTATTGATCCAACTGTCCCCCTTCAACAAGCCCGCTGCCTGCAGCTACGGCACCAGCGTGGGACGAGTCGGCACTCGCCCAAGTGCCAACCGCAATTCCCATACCTCCAGAGAAGCTTTCTGTGCATGCGGCGAACTCATGCTGCCGGCTTCCCTCCCCCTCCCGCCTCCCCCCTCCCTCTGGGGCGGACAGCCAATCGCCGCCCCCGAGCGGGACTCCCGGCCAGAACCGGGCCGGAGCAGCCGGGGGAATCGAACCCCGGCCGCGGTGGGGCAACCTGCACTCCGGGCGAGTGCCTTCACCGGCTGCGCCACCCGGGGGCCCCGGCCCCCGTCCTTCATCTCGTTGATTGCGAGCACAGTGCTGACAGCGCCGGAGGGGGGCTTCTGGGAAAGCGCGTAGAAAAGAGACAGAAAAAGCGCCCACTGTTCACAACGTGCGCATGTGTGATTTCCCTCTCCAGTGGAAAGGCTGGGTAAGCGGATACCACTGGCTGGCTCGAGCAGCGGACTCAGTGCCAGTCTGCGCTTTGATTGGACAGCGCTCATTAAAAGCAGATGTTTCCAGACGAGCTTGACGTTCTCTCTCTCGCACACGCACGCACACACACACACACACACACACACACACGCACACACACACACGCACCGCTCGCAGGGCCAGGGGAGCACACGAGAGCACAAATCAAAGGGTCCGCATGCGTAAGCGTGTACGGCACCGTGAACGTGTACCACGACGACAATGAGAACAATGTTTCAAACAACAATGCGAGGGTTATTTTTTCCCTCTCTCTGTCCTGCATGGCCTTGGTTTTCCTGTGTGTGTGTGTGTGCGTGTGTGTGTGTGTGTGTGTTTGTGGACACGCTACGGCTATTTTAACACTGACCTCCGCCAGGAATTCTGCCCGGTAGCCGGGGCTTCTCACTCGAACTTTCAGGCAGAGAGGAAGTGACCTCATTGTCTTCCCTGACCTTCCTGGCTTGCACATATAGATATATATATATATATATTAGTGGTGGGACTCGATTAAAAAAATTAATCTAATTAATTAGAGGCTTTGTAATTAATTAATCGAAATTAATCGCATTTTAATCGCATATCAATATTTGACACGAGAAGCAACATTTTTCAATTCAAATGGATTTTGGTATACGAGTGAATCAATGAATAGACATATACATAAGTTTAAGCAGCAAAATCTTGTTTATTTTAGCTACTACACAGACCAGTGCAATTTTTAACAAAGTGCAGCAATTTTAGGAATATGATAGTGCAAAGGACCTTTGGAAGAAGCTGCTGGATTTTTTCGAAATTGTCTTTCTGCATGGCAGTTCATAAATTGTGTCAGACGACGCAATCTGTAGCACCTTTTCTAGCCCCTTATCTTCGACCACCGAAAGTGGTCTACAGTCCACGGCAATCCAGTGAGCCAGTGAGTTGGTGACTTTGTTAGACGTGGTCTTACTCATCTTGGCTCTGAACCCCGTCATCTGGTCGAGTGTGGGTTGGCGACTCTGCTTGCTCGTACTAGGACTAACGTTAGCCTGATCAGCGTTAGCTCTGGCTTCACGCTAGCTGCAACATGTTTAGCATTGAGAAACGTTCCGTGGTGTCTGGAGTGCAAAAATATAGTGCGATTAAAATGTACATTTTTTTAACGCGTTATTTTTTCTGTAATTAATTAATCGAAATTAACGCGTTAAAGTCCCAGCCCTAATATATATATATATAGAATCGGCCATCTTAAACATTTACGCACTGTCTCACATTGTTTGCAGTTGGGTTTTAATCTCCCCGTCTCAGGAGAAAACAACGGAGTAATTATTTGAAGGAACTTCCTTTGATGAAAGAACGGAGTCACAGTAGGATCCTGACACAGTGCGAAGCTGGAGTCCTCCTTCCCACAATCCTCTGTGCTTGTCACCTCCGTTGCGACCTGCCACTGCCCCTGAGCAAGGCCTGCCCTCTCTCGCAGGTTTGGAAAGGCGCTATAACGGCAGAGAACAGCTGTGTGAGGCTGTGAGCCATGAGTCCACCCCCCCAAGCCCCCGGGGCCTGTAAACTGTGATACAGGACAGACGAAACATTAAGGGGAGATTATATCACCACCCTGACCCAGCTGGGGGCGACCCCCACTATCTGCAGCTGAACACACAATGGGAGCCTTCCGCAGCCAATCAGAGTGGCCGAGAGAAAGGGGGGGGGCATCGTGACCGACACCCACATTCCGAGTGATGTCACCGTCACAAAATCAGGCCTTTCTACGAGTCACGGCCAACTTGTGCCTATTTCCATATTAGACCAAAGCATGCGCCAAAACAAGACGTCATTCTGACCAAAACGTCTCTGAAAATAACAACAACTTTAAAAGAGCGTAAGAAAATCTGCTCTCTATCAGCACAGAACAATCGCTCACTCCCACAAAAGGGGAAAACAAACACTGAGATGGGGGGGAAATGGCAACAAGTCTCTCCACACTGCTGCTGCGCTCGACTCGAATGTGTACATGCTAATCGATGTAGTGGAGCTACAGCCAGCAAACTGAACAACTTCAGAGTTCCTGAATGAGTTTCCAGTGCAGGACTGGGCTACCTTTTAAAAAATATAAATAATTACTTTTTTAAAAACTTTTTTTTACATTTGTTCTAGTTTTTCTCCCAATTTGGTAGCCAATTATACCCTCTATTTATTTCGATTTGCCCTCACCCACCAGCCCGCCGCCCGTCACTATGGGTCAAGCTAATTCCCAGAGGCCGGCAATGATCCGCCTCCTCCGAGACGGAACTCGCCCACCTACTTTCTAGAGACACCCTTCGCGTTTCTCTGCGAGCTCGTGGCGGCTCACCCTCCCCCCTCCCCTTGGGGCGGACAGTCAAATGCCGCCCCTGATCGGGACTCCCGGCCAGGGCCGGTCTGGCACAGTCTGGTTTCGAACTGCGGTTGTAATAGGCAGCTTACACTCGCAAAGCCAGTGCTTTAGACCGCTACGCCACCTGAGGCCCAGGACCGGGTCTTTTAAAGTGTTTCCTTCCTGGGGTTACCTGGCAACCCTGCGCCACAGTCCAGTCAAGCCTTGCGCTGAAGCGGCTGGGCCTCTCGCCCTCTCTCCTGAGGACGTGCTCAACAGCCCATGAGGTGAATTACACTTGGTTTGATAAACCGAAACGGGAGAAATGCGAGGAAGACGAGGGAAACACGGCCACGGCCCCGCCCCGCTGGGGTGTGACAGAGGCGGAGGTGTGGCTGCCACAGCTGTCAGAGTCATGATGTCACAGCGGAGCGCTGCCTGTGTCTACTGTGGCCTGGAATCAGCACTGCCACTGTCGCCACTCAGAGGGGTTAAAGCCATCATTTACTCCACACACACACTCGCTCACTCATGCACACACACACGCACGCAGACACACACACACACGCAGGCACGCACGCACAAACGCACACACACAAACACACACACACACACACACACACACACACACACACACACGGATTACTGCCACTAGAAACAGCAAGCGCCAGGTGAGTTTATTCTTCCCCGCAATCAGTACACATCTCCAAACGTATAAAAAGACAAAGAATCGAATAGTACCCTCCGCCCCCGCCCCCGCCCCCGCCCCCGCTCTGAGGAAATACTTTTCAATCACCTCGAGCAATAGTGAGAAACCAAAGCGCTTTTGTGAGCGGGAACCAGCGAGGCAGGAGTCACCGGCGCGACGCGAGAGAGAGTAATCTACACTTGAGCTACGGAGACGTGCCCGAGCGCGCAAGATCTACGAGGCTTTTCCGTGCCGGGGTTAGGCAAAGGGGAGACACTACGGAGCCTGCCAATTTCCCATGACCCTCCGCTTCCACCAGCGATGCTTATCAGGGGACTCCCCACGTCGTTTATACAAGGTTTCCATATTAGTATGCATTAGGACTACGGCCAATAAAAAAACATTCATTACCTGGCCCTGTGGGAAGCGCTTTCTGAATGCGCTTTTCAAACTGGCTGTAATCTCTTTGACGTTTTTAATTTCATCACTAACGTCAAAGAACCTCGTTAAAACTCGGTTAATAAACGGAACATCTGGGCGGCGCACACAGAACGTGACACCGGTGCAGAAGTTACGATAATAATCGCCGTGCATCTAATCATTGATGAGGTAATCATTCCTCAAATATATATGAAGACATACACAACGCATATCGAGCACCTGTATAGAGCTTTACCTCGTTAAAAACTAACTGATTAATCAGTAACCAACAAAATAAAATAAGCAATAAAACACAAAATATATTGAAAAAATGTTTTATTGCAAAAAGTGTACGTGTCTTGACTTGAGGGACTTGTTTTCTGAGACGGTTAAAGTGGTCGCCATGGCGCCCAGAATAAAGTACTCTTCCATCACAGGCACTGCAGCAATTATGTGGTTGCCAGGCAACATACTGTAGTAGTTGAATGGACACGCAGTGCAAGGACAGTTTCACTACTAAACCTTTAATTTCCGCTCCGGAATGAGTGCCTCGCCAACAGCTGTGCCTCCCAGACACTGGATATATGTGTGTGTATATATACATGTACATACATATACACATATATATATAATAATAGTGATAACATGCTGTATACCATTTATCAGACGCTTTTATCCAAAACGACTTACAGTAGTGAATGCATACATTTTTCAGTGTATGTGGAATCGAACCCACAACCTAAGCATTGTCAGCGCCATGCTCTACCCACTGAGCCACAGAGAACCATATACTGTATATATACACTGCCAGAATAAAGGAAACACCACCACAGTATCCCTCTCTGTGAGGCTCGACAGACTGTTCTTGATGAAACTGCCTGCTGATTGATATCGATTGAATGAAATTGATATTTGCAGTCAACTGTTTCAGAGTCGCTCGTCTGTTTTGCCTTGTATCTCAAGCCAATGCGCGGTCATTGCGGTCGAGGACTGTGCGCTTTCGACCACAGTTGCCCCTAGTTGAGTTGTCTCCGTCACTGAAGCTCCTGCCAAACGTGCCCCAGCAATGATCCCTCTTTCAAAGTCACTGAGACCTCTTCTTCTAGCCATGGTAGCAAAGTCATGAATTCCTGCCCAGAATCTTTATACATGACCCTAAGCATGCTGGGATTTTAATTGGTCAAGTAACTCAGGAACCACACCGGTGTGGAAGCACCTGCTTTCGATACACTTTGTATTCCTCATTTACACAAGTGTTTCCAATTTGGCCACTACCTAGTAAACACTTGCGTAAATGATTATATATATTCTCCCTCTCTCACACACTCTCTCTCTCTCTCTTAAGTTTAATGATGAGAATAGGCCATTCAGCGTAACTAAGCTCATCATTCTAAACCAACATGGCTGTCCAATCTTATCCCAGAAGGGCCGGTGTGTGTGCAGAAGGGCCGGTGTGGGGCAGAAGGGCCGGTGTGGGGGCAGAAGGGCCGGTGTGGGGGCAGAAGGGCCGGTGTGTGTGCAGAAGGGCCGGTGTGGGGGCAGAAGGGCCGGTGTGTGTGCAGAAGGGCCGGTGTGGGGGCAGAAGGGCTGGTGTGGGGGCAGAAGGGCCGGTGTGTGGGCAGAAGGGCCGGTGTGGGTGCAGGCTTTTGTTCTAGCCCAGCACTACAACACCTGATTCAACTTATCAACTAATCATGGTCTTCAATCAAAAGCTTTATTTTTTCCCTGTAGTTTGATGGCCAATTGTACCCTCTATTTTTCTTCAATTCCCCTTCCCCCATGAGCCCACCGCCTGCATCAATGGGACAAGGCACTACCCCACGGCCAGCAATGAACCACTTCCTTCGAGACTTGCCTATTTATTTTGCCCACAGGGAAGCCCTCCATGCTTCTCGGCGAGCTTGTACTGGCTTCCCTCCTCCCTCCCCCTGGGGAGGACAGCCAATCGCTGCCCACGAACGGACCTCCCAGCCAGAGCCGGACTGGCGCAACCGGGGATCGAACCCTGGCGGCAGTGGGCAACCTGCACTCCGGGTGAGTGCCTTTACCAGTTGCCCCACACCGGCCCTTCTGGGATAGGATTGGACGGCCCTGGTCGACAGGACTGTGTCAAACCTAGACTTCAACATTGGTCCTGGTCAGCTAGTTCATACATGAATAACCCTCTGTGTGGGAAAGGGAATATTCCTAGTGTCAGCGCAAAATGTACATTTCAATTCGCTTCCACCTGAACCCTCCTGAAAAAGCATTGGTCATCCGCTTCAGTAACCCCTTTTCAAAATAAAAGCCCCACGGCCAAGAAGGACAGGGAACAAGTCTCAATCTTTGCACCCGCACGCCTGAAAAAGTCCCGTCACAAGATGGGACTTTTACATTGATCTTTCACATTGATGTAATATTGAAAAAGGCCGCGCACCAATAGGGGGAGATTAAACAGCGTCCCGCTGAAGCAGTCGCAGAGCGGCACAGGAAGGCGAAACTCACTGGGCGATATGCTCCGCGTCCCAGAACCTCATCGTGTCTCAATCTGATCATCCCTCCCTGAAGGACGAGAAGGGAGAACGTACTCAATCTGTACCTTTAGAAATCTGACTCAGTTTGCACCTTTGTGTACTGTACATAGGCTATAACTGTCACAGAGCTTATAACCTCAGTCTACACGCTCTAAGGTCTGTGATAAGCGCTCTGAAGAGATGCACTTCGTTTTTAAGTTGAAATTGATGGAGGAATATGAAATATGAGTTTTCAGTGCTCCAGCTGGAATGCCGTTACCGAACAGGAGACATGAAACAGACGGCCCACAGCTACGAGCAAAAATATTCAGGAAAAAAAAAAAAAAAAATTTAACTAAGGGAAGGTAAATACACACTTGAGCCTGTCAAAACAGCAAAACGTTGCCCAGAAGCTCTGACCGCTGTGTGTGTGTGTGTTTTGGCATGCATGGGTGTATGTGTGCATGAGTGTGAGTGAATTAGTGTGTGCCTATGTGTGCGTGCGTGCATGTGTGAGTGAGCTAGTGTGTGTGCATTTGCATTTGTGTGTGTGCAAGCGAGAGAAAGAGGGCGTGTGTGCTTGAGTGTACTAATGTGTGTGTGTTTGTGTGTGTGTGCGCGCGTGTTCCTGCATGCGTGTGTGTGTGTGTGCATGTGTGTGCCTGCTTGTTTGCATGTGTGATTGAATGTGTGTATGTGTGTGTGTGTGTGTGTGCTTGCGTGCACGGGTGAGTGAGCTCGTGAGTGCGCATGCATGTGCATGTGTCTGGTGTTGATTAGATTCAGAACAGGCTGGTAATTTTACACGCTCATCTCCATTAAAGGGCCGCATCTGTCACCACAGGCTCCCCTGGGCCCCAGAAACCTGCTTAATTACATCAGCTGCAAACGAGCGATAATGGAGCGACACCGCGACGCTAAAGTGTGATGCTAACCGCGAACGCAAGGCGAGAGAGACAGAGAGAGAGAGAGCCTCCTCTGGTGATTCCTCCCGGAGACATTCACTTCATTACGGCACTGCTGATCTGCTGTAGGGAGTCCAGTGGCACTCAGGGGCCAGTCTGACACTGTGGGGACGTGACTGACATCAACACCAATCAAAACCAATCAATAACAATACCCTTATGCTTATCAATTATTTATTTTCTGGACAGAAACCCTTATCCAGGGGTAATTACAGCTACATGGCTTAGGTTTTAAATGTTATCGCTTCATGCAGCCTATCACTTTTTACTCTGCCCCCCGAACCCCTCCCCCTTAACCCTAACCCCATGGACCCCACTAAACCCTAACCAAACCCCATAAGCCCCAGCCCCCCAACCCTAACCCCACGGACCCCCCTAACCCTCAGTAATAAACAACAACTGCAGATGCTCCTCTCTAAGCAACAGATCCAGAGGCGCATCCCGGACGAGCCACACGGCGGAGACGTGCGTGACCTCCGCTCCCGGCAGACCGCCCGGCCCAATTCCACCTCCAGTCTGAAACGCCCAGGTGCGAAGGCGACGCGAGGCGAGGTCCCCGACGCGCTGACGTTTAAAACGGTGAAACGGCATGAGATACGCACACATACGCATCTTTAAGTGTGTCTCATTTACCTGTGCGCTGGCTCTTTAAGTGTTTTACACACGTCTGTTAGAGGCATTTCATTATGCTGCCGATAACACAGAACAGCACGCTCTGAAAGGACGCCGATGAAGATGATGATGATGATGATGAGATGAAGACATCCTCAGATCACCCCACCCCACCCCCCGGTGATCCCAGGCACCAGAGCAATAAACAGCGGCCGGTCACTCCAGGACACGTCTGGCCAACAGAAATGCGCTTTTGGATCGGTGCCAACGCTTCCCCGCAGTACAGACCACACAGAGGCATGGAGAATCCACTTCGGAAGCATCCAGAATCCCCCGCACTGGAACCTCAGCTTAGTGTAAAGACCCTGAGAACAATTACAATAAGGGTGACGGCTAAGAATATATATATTAAAAATAAATCAGCGGGTCACTCCGCTACGGAAAGACCTTGAATGAAATTGATATAACCACTACAGCCAGGGCCACTTTCACAAGTGATTGTTCCAAGAAATAAAAGACATCTAACCCATCAGCCTGATTAAAATAAAAAAAACTGCAAAGGTGGGACAGACACTGAGTGCGCAAAAAAGGAATGGATTGGCTGGCGGACAGCGTAGCGGTCTAACGCACCCGTATTTGGCTGGTCCTGTACAAGTGTGAGCTGCCTTGTAAGGTATGCGGGTTGAAACCTGTCTCTGCCGGACCGGGCCTGGCCGTCAGCCCCGATCGGGGGCAGAATTTGGCTGTCTGCCCCAGGGGGAGGGTGGTCGGCACAAACTCGCTGTGAAGCATGTAAGGGTGTCTCCAGAAAGGGGGTCGGTGAGTTCCGTCTCGAAGGAGGCGGACCGTCGCCGGCCTCGGAGAGTAGCTTGAGGAATGGATTGTGTGACGTGTTGGGGTCGAGCTGCGTGATGTGACTGCTAGTAAGCGGTAGATCAGTACTGATATGGTTTCACAGCAGGGATCTCAAACTCCAGCGCGGGAAGGCCGCAGTGTCTGCTCCTTTCAATAAGCAGCCAATTAAGGTCTTAGAAACAAGAAACAAGGTATGTGGACTCCAGCCAATCAATGACCTAAAATTGAATGCTTAAGGTCCAACAAACACATTCCAGGGGAGGAGAGGGGGGGGGTCTCTCCAACGGTTTGATTCCAGGGCATCTGTTGAGCGTTCAGCCTGCTCGCACTGAGCATGTGCAGGAGTGTTCTGTGACATCACCGGAGCAGAGTATGGAATTGCCGATGACTCATGTCCACCGTCTGCCTCTCTGACCACAAGCCTCGGCCAACACAGTGCCCTTCTGACCAACACACTGGAGCGAGACACGATGGGACACAGTGACCACATGGCAACTGGGCCATGAACTGTGAACTCCCTTCAGTCATTTATGCCTGCTTTCCCCACTGTAGAGCTGAACCAGGCTGGCTCATTAGAGCCCTTTCCCACTGTAGAGCTGAACCAGGCTGGCTCATTAGAGCCCTTTCCCACTGTAGATCTGAACCAGGCTGGCTCATTATAGCCCTTTCCCACTGTGGAGCTGAACCAGGCTGGCTCATTAGAGCCCTTTCCCACTGTAGAGTTGAACCAGGCTGGCTCATTAGAGCCCTTTCCCACTGTAGATCTGAACCAGACTGGCTCATTATAGCCCTTTCCCACTGTGGAGCTGAACCAGGCTGGCTCATTAGAGCCCTTTCCCACTGTAGATCTGAACCAGGCTGGCTCATTAGAGCCCTTTTCCACTGTAGAGCTGAACCAGGCTGGCTCATTAGAGCCCTTTCCCACTGTAGATCTGAACCAGGCTGGCTCATTAGAGCCCTTTTCCACTGTAGAGCTGAACCAGGCTGGCTCATTATAGCCCTTTCCCACTGTAGAGCTGAACCAGGCTGGCTCACTATAGCCCTTTCCCACTGTAGAGCTGAACCAGGCTGGCTCATTAGAGCCCTTTCCCACTGTAGAGCTGAACCAGGCTGGCTCATTAGAGCCCTTTCCCACTGTAGAGCTGAACCAGGCTGGCTCATTAGAGCCCTTTCCCACTGTAGAGCTGAACCAGGCTGGCTCATTATAGCCCTTTCAGGCTCATACAGTTTGTGTATCAGTGGAGTTGCTACAGATCACATTAATCTTTTCACACCATTTAATACAGGAGACAGATGCTCGGTTAATTTTCAATCACGTTATTAGTTTTAGCCCCAGACGGACAAATCTTTGAGAGACTCATCAATTTAAACAAACAGGCACCGTGTTCGGCCTCTGTAGAAATGACACAAAACAGCATTGGCTCCGTCATTTCCCATTTCGGTCCCTCCGTTTTAATTTCTCTCCCTCTCTCTCTCTCGGTCTCTGTGGGGACCCTGTAGCGGAGGATGTGACTTAAATCACAGCGCTCCGCACAAACGACCGTGACAAATGTGCAGGTGTATAAAAAATAAAAATAAAAAAAAAATAAAAATAAAAATAAAAAAAAAGAACGTTTAACAAACTAGACGTCTGTGAGAGACCAAACATAAGTGGGCCGGAAACGCAAAGAAAAAAGAATGTCCTATATCCTGGTCTGGTCTGCTCAGAGGCGTAAAAAAAAACCTGCACAATCCCCCGTTTGCTCGCTCGCTCATTCACGCGTAGGGCCACCTCCCTCGGCTCCCATTTCTAAATTTGGGGCCTGCGTTGGAGACCTGGATCTAAAACTTTGGTGAGCAAACACACAGGAGACCATCCCACCACCAGAGCGCTCTCCAACACTGATCCTGGAACAGTCCGCGGTGGACCGAGGCAGGCTTTCATAAAACAAGGGCGCTCTACAACACTGGTCCTGGAACAGCCCCAGGTAGTGAATAGACTATTTCTTCCACTTCCAAAGGATATCTGGCAAACGAGCCAATCAGACGAACCTCTGGACGTTTGGGGTCACCCAACGCCCGCCCTGGGGTCATGGGGGATTCTGGTCTTTGTCACATGGCACACGAGTAACCATGGTAACTTCCGAAAGGGGCTTATGCTTTAAGCCCTCGACGGGAGTCTGAACCGACTTCGAGCCCTGGCAACGACAACGGCTCATCCCCAAATGGTTAAGTGTTGCATCACAGCATACACCAGCCAGCTGTGGGTCAGCTAATTACCCAGAATTCCACCCAGTCCAAAACAAAGCGTTTCGGTGCACAATATTACCGCTGTGTTCTCTCAGCTGCTCCTCAGGACCAAAATGACTGACTTATCAACAGATCTCAAATATAAATAAAACCGTTGTAATTACAGCGATTGGATCTTTGACGCGTCCTGCTTGCATGCTCACCGTTGGTGCGCTTCCACCCAACGCTCCAGTGAGTCTTTCACATACAAAACCGCTGCTCTGAATGGCATAAAGACCACACATTACGATGGCACACTAACGCACACTAAGATCACACACCAAGAACGCACACTGAGACCGTGAAGTAAGACTGTGCAGTGAGCTCCCTGCCTAAAACACAGCCCCAAACCCCTCTGTCACATTCCTCTTCTGGTTCCTGCTCTCTTCCTCTCCTCCCTGCACTCGTTCTCCGCTCTGTTTGCACAGAGGCAGGGGCCCAGCGGGGTCTGAAGCATCTCTTCGGCGGACTGAGGGGCTCAGGGGTCAGGGGTCAGGGTTTGGGGTTCGATGTTCAAGGTTTTGGAGGCGTGTTTGTAAAAGAGATTTTAAATCTCATCATGACTTCCCTAGTAAAATGAAGGTTTGAATGTTTGGATGGAGGGGTGGGCAGATTAAGCCAGAATCCAACCTCTACCTCCCTGAGACAGTGTGTGTGACAGTATGCGTGTGTGTGCATGTGTAACTGTGTGTGTGTGTGACAGTGCGTGTGTGTGTGTGTGTGTGTGTGGGTGCGTGCGTGACAGAGTGTGTGTATGCGTGTGTGTGTGTGTGTGACAGAGTGTGTATGCGTGTGTGTGTGTGTGTGACAGAGTGATTGTATGCGTGTGTGTATGTATGTGTGTGCGGAGGGAGAATAACCCAACGACACACACTACTGTGAGGCTGTGACACCCATCAGGGAACGCCACACGGTTACGTAACCATGCTCGCCGAAGAGACCTTCATTTCTTTATGACAACATGTCACAAGACCAATCAGCACGGCTCTCTTAGGGGAGTGGGGGCACCAGATGCACCAAAGAGTCTCATCGAGAAACCGGTGAGCCTCCAATACGCCCGCGGAACCTGGCCCCTCTTGTGAAATGAGTTTTGCTCTGTGAGCGTCTGGTGCTGCTCGGCCTGATTAGCTCTCTTTGCTCTCCCACACAACCCTGTTTAATGGGAGGAGGGACGCCTGCCGCTCAGAGACGCACAACAGGGGGGGGAGAGCAGACTGGTTGTGTCTGTGGTGCAGTAAACATGCGCATGACATCCCTGATAGGGGAATTCTCAGACGGTTAGGTCTGCATCAGCTCTCAAAAACACTCTTGATGTCTGAGACAGTGAGGATGACCGATCCCCTGGGGGAGGACAGACAGACCCAACTCTACAGAAGAGATGAAGGGGTGTGTGTGTGTGTGTGTGTGTGTGTGTGTGTGTGTGTGTGTATGTGTGTGTGTATGTGTGTGTGTGTGTGTGTGTGCGTGTGTGTGTGAGAGAGAGAAAGAGAGAGAAAGAGTGTGAGTGTGTGAGTGGGTGTGTGTGTTTGTGTGGACTAGAAGTCCTATTTGAAAGAGAGGTATACAAACACACAGTATGAGTTTATGAGTGGTAAACTGTGAGGACACTGGAGTTGACAGGAGGAAGGCCTGGAGAGATAACCAGGCGCTCCACACGCGTTTCATGTGTCTGCATGTCCTACTGCTGAGAGAAGCGTGGGGCCGCCAGGACGGCGGGACAGACAGAGACAGAGAGAGAGAGAGAGAGAGAGAGAGAGAGAGAGAGGGAGAGGGAGAGGGGGAGGGGGAGGGAGAGGGAGAGGGGGAGGGGGAGGGAGAGGGAGAGATGTGTGCTGAGAGAGAGAGAGAGAGAGAGAGAGATGTGTGCTGAGAGAGAGAGAGAGAGAGAGAGAGAAAGAGAGAGAGGGAGAGATGTGTGCTGAGAGAGAGAGAGAGGGAGAGGGGGAGGGAGAGAGAGAGAGATAGAGAGAGGGAGAGGGAGGTTGACAGAAAGAGAGAGAGGGAGAGATGTGTGCTGAGAGAGAGAGAGAGAGAGAGAGAAAAAAGGGAGAGATGTATGCTGAGAGGGAGAGAGGGAGAGAGAGAGAGAAAAAGAGAGAGGGCCGTGCTGAAGAGGTGGAGTTGGAGACGGCCATCTCTCTGAGCCGCCGGTCGCCGTGGCGGCAATTAGCGCGCGTGGCAGAGATGACACTTTAATCGCTCGTTAGAGCGCCGAGTTCAAAGGGAATACTGAGAGTGCACCAGGAGCCGGCGAGACGCTCCAATTACGAGAGCAGCTTTGAGCAGGGCTCCTGAAATCTCCCCAGCTAGCCCTCCCCTTCCCACAAAACCCAGGGAGAATCGGAGACCCGACTTCACTGGAAGGAAATGAGTCCCGAAAGAAAGGAACAAAGCCCGAAACCACACTCCACAGGTCCGCTGGGTCAGCGAGCGTCTGGACTGACGGAACGAGGCCCGCCATTCCGATGCGACAAATCCGTCTCCGGAGAAGATCAGCTGAGCGCTACGCTCCCGTTTCCATGGGAACGGGAACGGCATCGGCGAACCGGCCAGCACGCTGGGAAGTGCCGACGCCGGTTCCACGTGGCGGATCTGCACGCGCGCACACCCCGTTCGCGGTAAACGCACGCACGTTTGCTGCCGCCCTGCCCGAGTGGAACACCTGCTCGGGTCCTCCAGCCTAAAGCGAAGGCGCAGGATCCTTCGAGAGAGGAACACCGTGCCTCCCCCTTCCTGTGCGGTATGGAATACTCTTTACTGCCATGTTACACACAAGGTAATAGGAATGTGTCTTTTCGCCTATCTCTCCTAAGAGAGGTCCGAGCGCAGGGTCAGCCATAGTACGGCGCCCTTGGAGCAGATTAGGGGTTCAGTCTAGTCCTGACCGAAACCCATTCGCCAACTTCAGTGAATATCCAGCGATATGAATAGTATATAGTATGAATAGTAAGAAAAATAACATACGCAATTGGGCGAGGATCAAAGGCATCTGCCAGTCAAACACAGAGTAAAAGCCAGTGGACCAGGTATTAGCCCCTGAGGGACTTTAATCGTGCAGCTGCAAAACTCCCCAAAAAACATTCGCTTCATTTCGAAAAATACTATTTCTTCTACAATCTTGAGGGGAAACTCTCAGGAAAAACGATTCGTTTGGTGCATTTACTTTCATGATACTTTTGAGGAGGTCGACGGCACAGAAACAAAATGGCCGCCGTGGTTGATGCTGTGCTCTTCGCCACTGACCTTGTTCTTAAAGCGTGATGAATGACGGAACTTAATGAGGTAAGTAAAAATAAAAATAAAAGTTAACCCCCTCACCCCCAATGGCTGTAATTATCTGTTTGTAATGACGTGATTGCGATTCAATTTAAACGTAATTCAGTAAAAAAAAAAAAAATCACTTGAACTCACGTCTTTTGAAACCAAACAAAACAAGTGGGCTTCACTTCTCCCCTCGGCCTGTAACTCACTCGGCGGAGACGTGAGTTCTCGTGGACACCGAGCCGCAGAGTCGTTGAATAATTCAAGCCTGAAGCTGTGATACGCCGAACGTTTCACCTCGGCGGGGACGAGGGATTAACGAGGAGCGAGAGAGAGAGGCCTAACGCGGCGACGGCAGGCTAACGTGTCGGGCCTTCTCTGCTCCTGGACGCGAGGATCCCTGCCGACGCTCAAACAATGAGGAGCGCAGCAGTTCCCACACTCACGGGCCCGGGCGCTGAGAGCGCTGCTGAATACCGTCCCCCCCCACCCCCCGCTGCACAGCGTACTGCGCTCATCCAACAACAACAACTAAAGAGGCCAGCTCGTATATTACACCTCCCTGGAACAGCTCAAGCCCCCAAACCCAGAACACAATGCTTTCCTTGAGCAGAACTGGGTCAGTCAAACGGGCCAAATGGACGGAGGGGTAAACGGGCTATAAATACGGTGGGTCTCGGGTCTCGGGTGGCGGGCAGCTGAAAGGGGGAACGGTACACCGGTCGCCCGCTGTGAATCCCAAGCATGTCGCGCATAATTGGCCGGTAACGGAGGGAAAGATCTCCACTCCGCCCCACATCCGTCTTATTTCGTTTCGCCGGGCACAATGCGGGAGAACGCAGAGGTACGCTAAAGCCTGATTTACACTCCCACGTCCTCCTCCTCCTTTTTCTCCTGCTCCTCCTGCCAAGTTCGGTGGAGACCGGAGCTCTGGTTACCGGGAGACGCGTACCCTGGGAGACATCCTCCTCTTCCTCCTCCTCCTCTGTCACCACGGCAACCCACAGATGGATTGGCAGTCCACAATTTGCATGTGTGCCTCTGCCAAAATGCATAAGCACTCACTCACTCTCACACACACACACACACACACACAATGTACGTTTACTCACAAACACACACACATACGAACGCACACACCCACACCCCAAAACACACACACAATCCATAAGCACTCACACATACACACACACTGCATATGCACTCACTCTCACACAAGCACTCACACACACACGCACACACGCACGCACACACGCACACACGCACACACTGCATAAGCACTCAGACACAAAGCTCAACGCTGAAGATCAAGCTCTCTTCAAGAGCAGAAGCAAAAGCGAGTAAACCAAACTGCTCGTTCAATATGAAGCCAGACGGAATTAGAGGCTCCTGATTGCAGTGGAGGGAAACTCGATAAACACGATGTGGCAAATCTGAAACACATTCGTTTAGGAGGCTTCCGCTTTCCCTGCAGAGACCGATTAGGGATGGGAGTGAGAGGAGGTGCGGATCGCCTGTTTGGGGCACGGCAGTCATAGCAGAGCCCCTGCCCACGCCTGAGACCAACGGAGCACTCTGCACGCGGCCTCTGATGCCCCTCAGTAGCACAGCTTTAAACACATGAATTAAACATAAACCAAAAAGCATAAGCCAAATACATACACACAACAACAACAACAACAAATTTGATATAAAAGTATGAGCATGGAAGCGCTCACAGAGACGGGACAGATGTGGCTCTGTTACAGGTGGGGTTCTCTTAGGTGATGTGTGCCTTATCAGAACCCCCCACACACACACACACACACACACACACACACACACACACACACACACACACACACACACACACACACACACACACACACACACACACACACACACACACACACACACACACACACACACACACACACACACACACACACACACACACACACACACACACACACACACACACACACACACACACACACACACACACACACACACACACACACACACACACACACACACACTCACTCCAGTCTATATTTGTGCCTGAAGCCCGGCCCCAACACTGACTGTACCGTAGTGTGCAGACAGTGTGGAGCGCTCAGACTGCTCTGTATCCACGTTCCACCTCCGCATCCTTACAACATCCCCACCCGAGCGGACCAGCTCACTGTTGCCATGGACACACGGCGTCGCCGCGGGGACAGGACCTTCAGAAGCATCTCCAGCGCTGGCACTTTCAGTGACAGTGACAGTGACGCTCTCGACCTCGGGAGAGAGAGTTCCCCAGAGTCAATCTCGGCGTCCGCGTGACCGTGACTCAGCATTCGTTACTCGAACACGAAGGAGGAAAGCACAAAGTGAAATATTTGCATGGCTTATGAGCAGATGTTCAAGAGCAAACAAGAGCAGATGGCCAGGCTGGCATTTGAAATAACACAAGTTTTTTGTTCGTGTATTTCGTAATCATGAGGCCGATTCCAGCTGCATGTGAAGAGCACCATCACGATTCAGCCTCCGCTCCTATGGGGGCTCGTCGTGATGGGAGTATCAAACCTTCATTTGAAGGTGAGAGCAATAAAAGCGCTCCACTGCGCCCGGGACAGTTCATCCTGTTCTCCCCGGACATTCGGATTTGGACTCAGGAAAGAGCCGTCAGTCCCAAGTGGCTGGGCCTGCCCTGTAGTGTTAATACTGTTAATTAGCCACAAGTGTTTGAGCTCGCGCAAAATAAAATACAAAATAACATTGATTCAAGGGTCATGCAATATTAATATATATATTTTTTGTTTTGTTTCCCCCCCGTGTTTCTCCCAATTTGGTGGCCAATTATACCCTTGATTTCTTTTGATTTACCCTCCCCCACGAACTCGCAACCCGCCTCCACGGGACAAGCTAATACCCCGAGGCTGGCGATGATCCGCCCCCTCTGACATGGAACTCGCCCAACTATGTTTATACGGTCGCCCTACCGCTCCTCGGCGAGCTCGTGCCGGCTCTCCCTCCCCCTTCCCCCTGGGGCGGACCCCCGGATTAACGCGGCCGGGTTTTGAACCACGGCTGCAGTAGGCAACTTGCATTCCGGGTGAATGCTTTGACCGCTACGCCACCCGCCATATCATGCAATATTAATATTGCTTAAAAACAAGTTTAAAAAGCTGCTAGGGGAATGGGGGAGGGAAGGGGATTGGGGGGGAAATATGTTGTGAAATGAGTATGGAAACATATGCGAAAAAGCTAATAAAAAATGTATTAAAAAAAAAGACAAAAGGCAGGGAGGTGTGACTATAGCACGGCTCTGATACTCAGCCAGACAGGAAGCAGCCACGCCCGTTTCCCCACATCCCTGTCTGCCCCCAGGACACACCACCGTAAACTCCTGAGTCACACAGAGCCCCTCCATTTCGAGTTCTGCACCCACGTCCGCTCAGGGCCGCCAGGCGTTTCAGCGGAAAGAGCCCCCTCAGAGAGCGGCTTCTTCACGTCTCCTGGGCCTGGGGGCAGGAGGCTGTCTCCAGGGAAACGGGCAGAAGCCTCTTTTCAGCTTGTCTCCATCGTTTTCTGGCTCCCTGATAAAATGATAAACTGATAAAACGCTGCTTACGGATGGCCTGGCTATTACGGACGCCAGCCACCATTAACACCACTGCCTCAGGGCACAACTGGACCAAACTGGGCACAAACGCCCTTCCTGCCCCAGCAGCAGGGGAACACATCCAGTCCCACACAGATTTGGACTCGGCTCCAGCTCCGCCTGTCATCGCTCGGGCAGAACCACTGACCGGACTGAGACTTGAACCCCCCGGTTACTTCAGCTGCTGAAACGGTGTCTCTAAAACCAGCAGGGCTGTAGACCTCCAAGGCCAGCAGGGGGCGATGTTACTCAAAGGCAGGGCAGGGGGGCAGCCAATCACGAATGATGGCTTCAGCTCCAACAATCTGCTTACAATTACATAAAGAAGCCCGATCATTTCCCTAACGAGCCCACCAATTAACGTGCAATTAATTTTTTTAAATGCATGTTACCTCACGGATGAAGAGCTGCCTACTGGTTACAGCCAGGTCCAATGTGAATTTTTTAAATGTATTTATTTATTTTCAGATTTTCCCCTGTTTTTTCCCCAATTTAGTAGCCAATTATACCCTCTATTTATTTAGAGTCGCCCTCCCCCACGAACTCACCGCCTGTCTCTACGGGTCAAGCTAATACCCAGAGGCCGGGGATGATCCGCCTCCTCCGAGACGGAACTCGCCTACTGACGTCTCCAGAAGTTGGCGGTAGACGAGTAAAACCAGCTGCTGTCTGGTTGGCCGCCGGCCACTGGGGTCCAGGTAGACCCTGTGCAAGAACACGCCGTTACCATGACAACCTGCGGTCAACCCCCTCCCTCCCCCCCCGCAGCAGTCATTTTATGGCGTAACCCGGCAACCCGCCAGAGGCAGTAACTACGCCCACGAACTTCACTCTCCAACGAACGATCACTTCTGCCAATGGAATTAGCAAACGAGTGAGACGTCCAATTTTAAAACACTGCTAGCAAACCGGTACTGCAAGACCTGATATTGAGTGAGTTAGCAGGAAAAGATGGATGTGTTTCGTTTACTGTAAAGGGTTTTATTCTTTTTTTTTGTGTGGCCAATTGTCCCTGACTTTTCAAGGACCATGGAGACATTTGACCACTTTTCAAGACTTTTCCACGACTTCCAAATATTTGTTGAAGGATTTCGTCCAATGTCCAAAAAACGACGACGTATGTACGCGTGTCATTTCAAACATGCAGAACCACACAGGGTCTAAAGGAACAAGTCAGGACATGTCTCGTGAGATCTGAAGATCATATCGGGTTATGAGTCAACGCCACGCTTCCTGATGGACTAGGGCCACCAGTTTGGTTCCGTCACGTGACCCGCAGGGATTTAAACTGGCATTTAAATCGTTATCCCCACGGCGTCCCTGCAGGCACTCAATCGGCACAGTGACGTGACTAATCGTACCATTAGTGGCTAATTGTGACTGCGGTTCCACCCCGTCAGTGAAACGGTCTCCTGAGCCCCGCGGCACACGAACAGGCCGCTGGCGTTCCGCCCTATCGTAACGTTCGAGATGCTTCAGCTCCTACCCCACATTCACTGCGCCCAAAACATTCAATGTCAACGTTACAGAGAAACTCGCCACGTATCGCAACCCTCACCCACTAACGAAACAAACTGCATTACTTTCATTCAGCCACACAATTTCCAAAAGGCTGTCATGATTTTTGACCTGCGAGCGAGCTCGATCTGCAGCCTCAATGTGACAACCCTCCCACTGGACTCCATTCCGGGTTTTTGACATTTTACATTTTACATTTTAGGAATTTAGCAGACGCTCTTATCCAGAGCGACTTACAGTTTACATTTCTTTACATACAATCCATTTATACAGCTGGATATTTCACTGAAGCAATTCAGGTTAAGTACCTTGCTCAAGGGTACAACAGCAGTGCCCCACCTGGGAATTGAACCTGCAACCTCTGAGTTACAAGCCCAGCTCCCTAACCATTACACTACACTGCCAGCCACAGACTGTAGATACAAGAGGGGCAATTATGAATTATTTGCACGAGGCACTGCAATCTGAGTCAATGAAGAGGACAAGGAGGAGGAGGAGGTGGAGGTGTAGATGGTAGATGGGGGGAGGAGGAGGTGTGTGTGTATGATAAGCCACTCCTTCTCCCCTCTGTGCTGAAAGGTGTCACCTGCAGTCAGCCCAGGGGCTGTTCCCCCAGAGATCCTGCCTCAGATGTCCGGCCTGCACCCATTCCTCCTCCACAGCGTGTGGGCCAGAGCCAGGTTTACTGCCCAGCACAGCGGGAAACAGCGTGGAACTGGAGCGCTCAACGCACGCTCCCAACGCCCCTTCTCAGGAAGCGCTCTTCTGCGGCAGCCGTTACTAGGCAACTGCCTTAAAAGGACGGGGCGCACTTGGAAGGTTAGGGTTAGGGTTAGGGGCATCAGACCCCTCCCCCCCTCCGCCCCTCTGTGCGGTGAATCCTGATTGGTTGAGGGTCACCGATGCGCATGCTGACCTCCTGCCGTTGCCGTTGGAGCACGGAGACGGCGCTCCATCATAATTCCGCGCGTTCAGTCAGCACCTCATTAACTCCCATCAGAGCCAAAAAGAGCCGTAATTACTTTCCATTTCAGCAAAGTGTCGGACTGAATCAGAGAGCAAGGAGGCTCGTTTACAATGCACTGGGCCCTGCGGTGTGTGTGTGTGTGTGTGTGTGTGTGTACAATGTGTGTGCGTGTGTGCGTGTGTGTAATGTGTGAGCGTGCGTGCGTGTGTGTAATGTGTGAGCGTGCGTGTAATGTGTGTGTGTATAATGTGTGCGTGTATAATGTGTGGGTGTGTGTGTGTAATGTGTGCGTGTATAATGTATGTGTGTGTAATGTGTGAGCGTGTATGTGTGTGTGTGTGTGTGTGTGTGTATAATGTAATGTGTGTAACAGGACACTTTCTATAAATAATTCATCTATATTTATTGCGGATTCTTATCAAGCTGTAGTCTGGGGAGCCTCAGAAATATTCTGCCTCCTGTTATCTTACAAGTTTTTATTAAAACCCAGTGTTATTGGGCACAAGGATAGCCATCTAAAGATTGGGAAATTGGAGGGAAAATGAATTCAATTCCAGCTTGAATTAAATTGGATCCAGTTAGGACTGATTGGGTGTTCTCTTATCTTTTAGGAAGGTTCACTTTTTATCCTTACAGTATTTTTTTGTATGGTGGAGGCACAGGGCTCAGTAGTAGTGGTCTTGTGTGGCTCAGTAGGTAGAGCACGGCGCTAACAATGCTTAGGTTGTGGGTTCAATTCCCACTGGGACCACATATACTGAAAAATGTATGCATTCACTGCTGTAAGTCGCTTTGGATAAAAGCATCTGCTAAATGGCGTATGTTACGTTATATATTACAGGGCAGTGCGTGAGCCGTAGCCAGTGCAGCCGGTACTGCGGTACCGAGCCAAAACAGGGGGCAGAACAGTGCAGGAATCTTTCCTTTTTCCCCCATTTACATTTTAGCTTATTCAGACGAACATAACTCACATTTTTTCACATTACGCATTCACACAGCCAAATATTTACGTTAAGTAATCGAGCCTAAGTACTGCTCTGTGGCCTTGTGACGGCCTCCTGGTTCCTGGTTCCTGGTTCCTGGTTCTTGGTTCTTGGTTCCTGGTTCTTGGTTCCACGCCCGGTTCGCTCAACGGCTCCGGCACCGCGCTGCCCTACTTTTGTCTCTAATCCGCTCGTCTGGAATTCCTCGACTCCAATGCAAACAGAGAGCAAACAGTGGAGAGAAAATGACTCGCCGAGGCCGGCTCGGGCAAGCAGCTCAAGAACCGGAGAGGAGAGAGGAGAAGAGAAGGCTGGTTGTGTGTGGAGGGGGAGGGGTGGAAAAGAAGAAAAGTTTTTGTGTGCGTGGATTGATGGAGGACAGCTCTGGGAATCTGTGCGAGGCCGCCGCTCTGACTCACTGCAGAGGGGAAAATAAACGGCACGAGACTCCGACGGCGGAAATGAACCCGCGAGCCCCAAGCGGCGGACTTATTTAACCTCAGCAGCCCGGCCCAGAACGGCTAATCCACTCAGTGGAATGAACTGGCTGTGCTCCCTGCCCTCGGGCACAATCACACAGACCCCCCCATCACCCGCTGCGGACGGTAAGCCCAGTTCAGCATCGCAGACGAGACTGGCGAGTCCCCCCCGTTTAAATGTTACTAAATAAAGACTACGCAGTCCACATCAAGAGTGTTCTATTCTGAGAATAAAAGTTGTTGTTTTTTGGCAGGCCTAGTTGGGCTGAATGGCCATCAATAAACGCTTAACGTCTAACGTCTCAAGGTCTTAAAACGACGGTTAGCAAAGTAAATGACTGTTTCCATAACTACGAGTCATGAGCCGATTGAGGGGGTTTGAGGGCATCTGTACATGTTGAACTACAGCAGTCGTGCGCAGACGCTCGAGTAGTTCACATTGAACACATTTTATTCGGTCAACGTTCAAAAGCCATCTCATTGGCTGAAGAGATTTTTGATTCCGAACAGCCCCTCACTGTCACTGGACACAACCAAACCCTACAAAATGACATCACAAACACCGAGCTTGTGACATCACAAACACCAAGCCCGTGACATCACAAACACAGACACTCAACATCGGTGCAAGGAAAGACACGAACCAAAATGGCAGCTTACCTTTCGGTGGCACTGAGCGAACGAGTTAAAATAAGCGACAACAACCCACAGTTACAGACACATCAAAATGAAACGGGAACAAGCATTGCAATATCTGACACGGCGTATAATAGACAGCATGTAAATGCAGCCGGCGGGTCCTAAATCCCCCTCCGCGCTAAACATATTGAGCCGAACACGGGTAAGCCAGGTTAGCGGTGTGCGACCGGCGAGAGGATTACGCTGTCGCCCCTCGTGCGATTAGCGCATTCATGAAACGGGCTTATGCATAATGCATCGGGGATTTGGTGAAAATGAGCTTTTCTCTGCATTAACATACAGAAGCGCACGCACTGGGGTGACCCTGGTACGAGCGCTGCTGCAGGGCCAGCCGGTGTAGATGGCGGTTAAACGGGAGGGGGGCGCTCAGCGGTGTGGCGGGACGTACCGCTTCCCTCGCTGGCCGTGTTTCAGGACCGACAGAACGCACGGGTAACGGCCAAAATAAAGGCGACCGCAACGACGGGGCGTTGGGCCGCCACGAGCCGCCAGAACAGCTTCAATGCGCCCCGGCGTAGATTCTACAAGTGTCTGAGACCGGCCGTGGCATGTGGTTTACATCGTTTCCATGCTCATCAAACCATTCAGAGAGCTCTCATGCCCTGTGGATGGGGGCATTGTCATCCTGGAGGAGACCACTCCCATCAGGAGAGAAATGCTTCACCACAGGATGAAGGTGATCACTCAGAACGGCTTTATATTTATTGGTGTTTACCTTGCCCTCTAAGGGGTTGAGTGGACCTAAACCATGCCAGGGAAATGCACCCCACACCATAACAGAGCCGCCAGAACCCTTCATTTACTCAGGCTTCTCCATTCATTTGGCGGTTGCCCGTATGCGCAAAGCAAATGCAAATCAAAAGCGGCAGCGGTTTCTCCCACCCAATCAGAGCGCACTGCCACAGGAGCCGGTATCCGTGGCGACTGCAGAGAAATCCACGTGGGCCCGGAACGTCGGCGGCGCGGAAAGCCTCGCGGGTGCGGATCACGGCGAAGCGGGAATCCACGGGGACAGAGCAGCGCGGGCCTGCTGGCGGTAACGCAGACAGCATTAATGTCTCGTTACCCTCGGAGGCTCCACAACGCCCCTGGAATAAAGATGAGGCCTCACGCAGACGTGACAGAGGTGACTAATGGATCGGGGGAAGAGTAATAATGTGGTGAAAAGCGCTATTCAATTCCTCTCCACACCGCCACTCAACAGCCCCACTGCTCAGGAGAGAATTATGTTAGGGACCCTTGTGAAATGGATTAGGGAGGGGGGGGCACAGGTGTGACATAAGCCCCCCCCCCAGCTAATTTCCACCGAGGAAAGAACACAATCTCGGGAATAATATCAGGGAGGCTGTTCCCAGAATTAATTGATTTCACAGTTGAGTTTCGCTGCAGTTGCAGTGAGAATGATGTCCTATTGACAGAGAACAGGGAGGGAAGGGGTGCGTAGTTTTTTTTGGGCGGGTTGGGCGTGTGGCGGGCGTTACCAAGGCAACCCTTGACCATGCGGCCACGTGGAGTTTTTTTGCTTTGATCATGTTTCACAGCCCATAATCAAACAGCGCTCCGGAGACGAGGTGTAGGGAGCGGCCGGGGAGGACCAAAGGGCAGGAGGGAGGAAGCTATGACCTCATCACGGGCTCACAGCCAATTGGAACGGCCCAAACCGAAGATATTTAAATATCAGAGCTGGGGGTGCTAAATCACACCTTGGCCAACATGAACAGAACTGACTGATTCATTTGAATTACACAGCATATCCACTTAATGTCCAAATATGTGTGTGTGAGAGAGAGAGAGAGAATGTGTGTATGTGTGAGAGAGAGAAAAATAAAAGAGTATGTGTGTGTGAGAGAAAGAGTATGTGTGTGTGTGTGTGTGTGTGTGTGTGTGTGTGTGTCCTTTGCCCCACTTTGAGGCCTGGTTGCTAAGAGACCCAAAGCACTGAAAACCCAAATGCTGTATATGGAGAGATGTACAGTGTAATGGCCCCAGATAGTGAGCAGAGGCTTGAAGCGCAGGCTCCATTACTTTGTGTGTGTGTGTGTGTGTGTGTGTGTGTGTGTGTGTGTGCGCGCATGCTGTCACCAGCACAGATTATCAGATCCACATCTCTGACTGACTCAATTATTTGGGGTGCTGTGTATTCCGGGGGGTCTGATGTCTAAATCACTCCAGTGTCCTCCTCGTGACAGCTTCAGTAATACTGCTGGAAGTGGACCTATACCGTTAGCACAAAGTACACTGGCCACCAATCAGGACTCAGCTTCTACAACATGAAGCACATTGAACACCAATCAGGACTCAGCTTCTACAACATGAAGTACACTGACCACTAATCAGGGCTAAGTTTCTACAGCATAAAGCACACTGCCCACCAATCAGGACGGTCAGTCTCTACAGGAAGGTGTTGGAAATGAGCTCTGGCTATATACACATGTATGATGCAACAGGAACAGCAATGTATCAATGTTTAATTTTACTGGTCCCTAACAAAGATCTAATAAATAAACAGCATACAAGCATACTGACCACCAGTCAAGATTCCAGTTTTTTATAACATAATTTTCATATATATTCTGGAAAACTAATATGACAAACAGAGGTTAAATGAGGTAGATAATATGCAGATGTAACACAACCCTTGAGGTAGAAAACAAAACAAAAACTAAGAATAGGGCTGGAAAAGAAAAACCACTGTGACACAAATATTCCTGAGAAGGGAGAATCTCACAAAGAATCACAAAACAAATGGGTCATTGTACAAGGGAGACAGAGACAAAAGAAAGTATTTACACACCCCATAATCTACACATTTTGCAGGAAAGTGCCCTGGTTTCAGCCCACAGCCTCATGCTCTACACATAAATCTCCCCAGCGACAGGTTGGTTCTAACGTGTTGGTGCGTGCCATGTGCTGTTGGTGCGTGTCATGTGCTGTTGGTGCGTGCCATGTGCTGTTGGTGCGTGCCATGTGCTGTTGGTGCGTGTCATGTGCTGTTGGTGCGTGTCATGTGCTGTTGGTGCGTGCCATGTGCTGTTGGTGCGTGCCATGTGCTGTTGGTGCGTGCCATGTGCTGTTGGTGCGTGCCATGTGCTGTTGGTGCGTGCCATGTGCTGTTGGTGCGTGCCATGTGCTGTTGGTGCGTGCCATGTGCTGTTGGTGCGTGCCATGTGCTGTTGGTGCGTGTCATGTGGTGTTGGTGCGTGTCATGTGGTGCCACACAGTGTTGGCGGGACCTCATGACGTCTTCCACAGGAAAAATCTGCAACCGTTTACCGGGGTATTTAAGGAACATTCATTCCTCCAAAATTAATAAGCGTTTACACTTATTAATGTGTAATCCCGTCTGGGAGATTAACACTTCCGCTTCATAACGACTCCAGAATCGGGGGCAATTTCAGGGTTTACGAGAGACCACACTACAGCTGTTCATCTTGGACCCCTGCTTTCAAACGTGGATTTAAAAAATATATATAAAAAAATCTGCCACAACAGCTTTCCGTTTAGGTAACTACGGCAACGTTCGTCAGACACGCAGCCAAATTAAAGAGTGAAAATGTGTCAACACGCTAAGAAACACGGGCACAAGCGGGACGTCTGAAACCGCCCTGACGTGTGGAGTGGGATGTTCTGAGCGCGGCGATGTGTTGCGGGCGTGATCGCTGTGATTGACAGAACGGGGGCAGGGGAAGAAATCAGGAACCTGGAAACCACAGGGGTGGGGTCTAAGAATCATGAACAATGGCTCCAGGGGACATCATTCCCCCAAAAAGAATAATAAAAATGTTGAGGCAAGAGGCTTATTGTGATATCCAGAGTGCACACAATCATGACATTTCTATTGTGCAAAATTCACAGTAATACATAAAATAATGAAAATCAAAGCTCATGAATGTTTAAAAGAACACGCAAAGGGACAGAACAGAGCTGAATTTAACGGGCCGAGTTAAAAGCCGTCAGAAACACAGCACACGGCTGCTCGTGTCATTTACAGCTTAAATAATGAGCGTTTTAGCCTGCCATTTCAGAAGGAGAAGCAGTGCTGTGTGCATCATTCCAATGAGCGCTTAGACACCACAAGAAAATAATTTGAAATAGGCAAACGGCCAAATTAAATGTGGTCTTCGAGATGTGTACTGTGAGCCAGATTCAAAACCAATATCACACTGCATCCAAAGAGGCTTTTATCCTATTACATCAAGCCTCTGTGACCACCTCTCAAAACATCTACACAAAGCAATGCTCATTTCCCAGCATGCTCTGCCCTGTAGCTGCATTCTCACTCTCAGTCAGTGCTCAGTTAATGAGCCATCGCAAGCTTGGACGTAAAAACGCAGAAAACAAACCTGGCACACGGCAGGCAGTTTCTGATCATGGTGGGTCACCATTTCAACCGCATTGGGATTCGAACCTGCAGCCTGCTGGTTAAGTCTGAATCCCTAATCACCACGTCATTGCTCCATAGGAAGATGCTGATGCTGGCATGCTGCCTTTGGCCAATACAGTGCCCCTGAAGAGAGCCTCCGCTCTCAAGGGAGAAAAAACGGACTCCCGTTGCAGGAACATTTCCCCACATCCTCAGACTTGCCCCAAACAGGCCCAGACATGCAAAGCGAACACCCCTGAAAATGGCTGGAGAGCGGGGCTATACTTGCACCAGGGGCTTGTGAATGCGGGGGTCTGGTTTCGCATGTGTGACCTCGAGGCACTTTCTCTCTTTCTCATTCACTCCTGTCCTTCACGTCACTCACAGGAGGCACTGTCCCCCCCAGCCAAGGGAACAAGGATGGACAGGGACAAACCAGTGCCAAGGCAAATATTCCTCCTTTTTTTCCTTTTTAGATGCAAGACATTGGAGAGACGCCACATTCCTGCTCACCCAAATGGGATTTCTCCCTGTGAGAACAGTGATACGGATTGGAGCACACACACGCAGAAACACACACATACACACACAGACGCACACACAAACACTCACACACATTAGCTTCTCTAAAAGAAAAGCTGTTCCGCTGATGTTCAGTGACCCCCGGCTTTTTCCACTCTCTTAATTCCATTTTGTTTGGCCCGAAACGGCGGGTCGAGATTAGACGGCACACGTTTCAAACAATAACAGCACACATTTCAAACAAGTCATCTATTTTTAGGCTGAGAGCGTTTACTGCTCTCTCCCTCCAAGGTGACAGTGTGGAAGCACGACCGAGCTGTCAGAGCTGGGGGGCATGTCTTTTACAGAGCATCTCCTCGGAATGAGAAAAGATTACGAATAAATGGCAAAAACCCCCAAAAAACTAAACATTTTTCCATGTTCATGTCTGTCGATGAGATGATCGATGAAGCAGCTACTAAACAAACGGACTCAGCATGTAACAGACCCCCAAACCCCAGTCCTGGGAGGTGGCCGGAAATGTGCCTGTTTTCAATAGAACAGTAGATCAGTAATGGATACATGTGTTTCTGCCACCAACATCAAAGCATGTTGTTCCCACGCTGCAGTACAAGGAGAAAACATGAGCACGCATGCACACACACACACACACACACGTGCGCACACACACGCACACACACACACACACACACACACACACGCGCACACACACACACAGCTGCACGCACACACACACACAGCTGCACGCACACACACACACACAACATGCACGCGCATGTACAGTACACACACACGGCATACACACACACACACAGCATTCAAACATACACACATCCGCGCACACACACACACACACACACACACACACACACACACACACAGCATAAACACATATACAAACACACACATTTCCCCTCCACAATATTCATTACCTCTGACCCAGATATGACGACCCCCCCCCCCCACATCAGCTTAGACATCCACAAGCAGCTCTGGAAAAGAGCATCTGTACTGTAAAAGGCATCAGAGGATCTCTCTCCCTGCGTACCCATTTCTCCTTCTCCTGTATATCTAAGACGACAGCGCACAGTAGACCTGCGCTTCAGTCACCTGCATCTAAGAGACATTTATCTGCGGCCCGTTTGGGTTCAGAGCGCTGAACGCTGACGAACACCTCACCGTTACTCTTCCACTTCATCATTTGTTTTATGCTCTCTGCGGGGGGGGGCTTTCAAGATGAAGCGGCGGCGCTAAAAACAGGCGGGACGTCCCGTGTCGGGTGTCCAACATCGCAGAGGGGAGCAGACAGGGCCTCGGCCGGTAGGGGGTCGCGATCAGATGTCCGCCCGGGCGCGTTGACGGGCGTGTAGGAACCAGCGTGGGGGCCGTGAACCCGTGACCCTGCGCTCACTCCGCTCAGCCCTCCTCCTCCTCCCGGGCTCTGCGCAGCGCTGTCAGCATCAAAGCCTCACACTCAGACACACTGGAGCGTTACTGGGGCAACAGCAGGGGGCTTGATGGACTTTAGCATCTGGGGCTGTCTGTCTGTCTGTCTATCTATCACACAGACGGAATGTTTACAAGCCTGTTATGACAAGGCCCCCGAACAGGAACACACACAGACGGAGAGAGACACCCACCCACCCACACACAGACACACACACACGCACATGCAAGCACGCACGCACGCAAGCAAGCAAGCACAGATTGAAGGATCTGAAGGATCTTGAAAGATTCTGTATGGGGGAAGGTCAAAGACCCCCCCCCCCCCAATATGTTCATAAGTCTCATAAACACTATAGAAGACTGTTAATGTAGATTTATTTTTGTTGGATTTTAATAGTTGTGACATTTTTTGGCAACAAAATCTTGTTCTCTGAGCAATTGTATTAGTATAAAAGAAATAATAATAAGAATAATTTTCTGATTTTTTTGAGCATAAAATATAGTTCATATAGTGTTCATATAGTGTATTGTTTATACAGGCTTTACACAGGAACAAGAACACACACACACACACACGCACACACACACACACACGCACACACACACAGACAGAGATCACCCCTGAGATGACCCGCCTGCCCCTGGCCGGCGACGCCCCCTAAAATTCCACGCTTTAAGTGGCCCGTCCAGACCCAAGGACATGCAATTACGTAACACACACACACACACACACACACACACACACACACACACACACACACACACACACACACACACACACACACACACACACACACACACACACACACACACACACACACACACACACACACACACACACACAGACACACACACACAGACACACACAGACACACACAGACACACACGCGCTGAAAAACCACAGTTTAATTTGGCGAACGCTTCCTGTTCCCCCGCCCCCGCAGCCTGACTCACGTTTGGGCATCGAGCGACCCGGCCCTCTGAGCACCTGTTTAGTCGCGCCTGGCCTTTCAGTCCCACCCGCCGCCGTCACCCCCCCAAGCCCGTCTGAGAGCAGAGCCGCGTTCAGAGTGGGTGGGGTGTTGTGTCTAAGAGGAGAAGATAACCAAAGTGCCACTCGAGAAAAGTTTGGAAGGAATCGTTGTTGTATTTTTTTTCCCGAGCAGCTGGGAAAAGAGATTTGCTTGACAACATATCAGAAGGGAACTGGCCTTTTAAATTTAAAATTTAAAAATTTAAGCATTTAGCAGATGCTCTTATCCAGAGCGACTTACAAGATGTGCATAAATACATGGTAGGAACAGTTCCTAACTTTTGATCAGTTACAAACTAACATGTGCCTTTTACACAAAAGTGTGGCTTGCACTGAAAACAAGAGAGCATGTAAGACGATACTGTACTTCCTGGTCTGCCTTTACAGCAGTGAGTGAGTCAAACACAAGAGCAGACAGGTACAGCGCTCAGGAACGATTCGCTTTTGGAGTGGCTCACAGGGAATTCGGCTTTGCAGAAAGGGTCACTCTTCACTACTGGTCATGGGAAACGCAGAAACGTCTGTGTGTGTTCGGACGGTCTTTTTTCACATCTGGACATTTCGCTTGGACAAAGCACCCAAAAAACACTTGAAAGACTTTACGCTATGGAGGCAAGCATGTTTGGCCTTTGTCTATATTTACGAGGTGAAATTGATGCATTCGTTTATGTTTTTGAAAAACTTCTCAAAGTCCCACTAGTGCACAAGTCGGCTCTTTCTGTTTGAACAAAGCATACATTTCTGAGCCTGAGTGTACGCCAAATTCAGCAAAGCCCAGACTTATTCTCTACTACTTATTACAACTAGTACTACTACTACTACTAGAATTATGACTATTACAACTACTATGACTATTACTACTACTACTACTACTACTACTACTACTGCTGATGCTACTACTGCTACTGCTACATAATAATAACAATGATAATAATAATATTGTCACATAAAGGGGCGATGAGGTACAAAACAAAGTGCTCCCTGAAACACAAAGGCCAATTGTCTGTGGGAAGCGCAGGGTGTCTGTGGGAAGCGCAGGGTGTCTGTGGGAAGCGCAGGGTGTCTGTGGGAAGCGCAGGGTGTCTGTGGGAAGCGCAGGGTGTCTGTGGGAAGGGCAGGGTGTCTGTGGGAAGCGCAGGGTGTCTGTGGGAAGGGCAGGGTGTCTGTGGGAAGCGCAGGGTGTCTGCGGGAAGCGCAGGGTGTCTGTGGGAAGCGCAGGGTGTCTGTGGGAAGCGCGGGGTGTCTGTGGGAAGCGCGGGGTGTCTGTGGGAAGCGCGGGGTGTCTGTGGGAAGCGCAGGGTGTCTGTGGGAAGCGCAGGGTGTCTGTGGGAAGCGCGGGGTGTCTGTGGGAAGCGCGGGGTGTCTGTGGGAAGCGCGGGGTGTCTGTGGGAAGCGGGGTGTCTGGGAAGCGCAGGGTGTCTGTGGGAAGCGCAGGGTGTCTGTGGGAAGCGCAGGGTGTCTGTGGGAAGCGCAGGGTGTCTGTGGGAAGCGCAGGGTGTCTGTGGGAAGCGCAGGGTGTCTGTGGGAAGCGCAGGGTGTCTGTGGGAAGCGCAGGGTGTCTGTGGGAAGCGCATGGCACATACTCAGGAGGCCCGGAGGCTTTTTGTTTACACATTTATGATTTTCCCTCCATCACCTCCGCGCTTCCAGACTCCCGAGAGGGAAGAGAGAAAATCTTTCATCCGTCTGATGTCCCCCCCTCCCCCTTTCCCGCTGGAATATAATCTGTGAGTCTGTGGCTCCGTCTGACAGCAGCGTCGCGGTTAACTCATGTTACACGGGGCTTTGATCTCAAACCCTGCCGCGATTCGCCGAGAGGAGGGACGGCCCCTCCCCCCCCTGCGGAGGCGTGAGGACGAGGCCTGCGTTGTTTCACGGCTGTTCGTAACGGCCTTGCCCCCCGGGTCACACTTTTACATGAGCTTTGTGACGATGTCAAAACAAGGCCTTCAGAAAGCACGCACAACACCTTCACATGCAAGACAGACACATTTCAAAATGGGATTAGTTTTTTTTCCCCTCACAATACATTTCTTTCATTTCCACCTTCGGGTTTGTGAGGGATCACATTAGTGAGCAGGATCATGCAGTCTATGGGGGGGGGGGCATACTACCACAGAGTCTCTGGAGCGATATGAGGTGTGCTCAACCCCCCCCTACACTACACTACACTACACTACACCAGCACCTTGAAGGACAGAGGAGGAGGAAGAGGAGGAAGAAGTTTATAAAAATAAAAAAATTGAAAAAATAAAATAAGAAAAAGAAAGAAAAGAAAACTCATTTGAGTGACTGACAGATTAAACGGGACGTCTTCCGAAAACAATGACAGACCGCACGCCCTTTGATTTCTGATTTCTGATTACCCCAATCCCACAGGAAGCTCTGCGGCGCTTGGCAGACGACAGGCGGTTCCCCGCCAATCCCACCGAGCACCGCGAGCGCGATCACTCCCGCCCAAACGGCAGACACTGGCCGGAACACGCCGACGGCCATGCCCCCCAGGTGAGCCGCTGAATTATTCAGCAGTAACAGGACCTCCATCCGGCCCCCGGTGTGCGTTACAGCGGGTTACAGGTGCCGGTTGTCACGAGGCCACGCCCTCGGCCACCTGAGCCTGCTCACCTGAACACGCCCGGCCCCGCCTTCACACCCGGGCCAATCAGGAGCGGGAGCTTCCAGTCAGCCCTCTGAATCCTTCCCATCAGCCCTTGTGGCTTTGTGGCTGCAGTGGTTTCTGCACACTGCATTACTGCTCCCCTGGCCACAATCAAAACACGCCCGCTGCCTCCTCCTGGACTGCCCACCTGCCCTCTAATTCACTACAATTCCCAGAAGCCCCATTCTTTAGGAGTCAAGTGCCCAAAGTGTACATTTAATATTCAACAGTTCAATCTCTCTTTCATACAGAATAGTACAGACTACAGTTTATCTTTCTATAGACTTGGACAGACAGAGACAAACACACATATACATATACATACACATACATATACACACATAAGCAGAATAGTAGACTACTAGTACAGAATGTTGTACGCCCTTGACCAAAAGAAAGTGGCACACCCCCCCTCCACTGCCCCCCACCAGGAGATCAAATTAAAGGTTACTCAAGCCAAGGTGTCGGCATTTTGACACAATTAGACTAAACCGTTCCTCAGACCCATTCACGCAAACGAGCACCCTGCAGTTTCATACGGTCGCCACGCCAACCAGTTGCCCGGTAACAACGTAACACAAACCCTCGTCCCTCGCAGGCCGGGCCGGGCCCCCCCACACCCTAAAGAGAGGACACAGCGGAACTGTGACTCACCGAGACATCGAAGGCCTCCTGCGTGTCGTCCAGCAGGTGCACCCTGACGGAGGCGAGTCGGCCGGGGGGCATGGCGGGGGGCCTGTGGCCCGGCTCCAGGGTGCTGATCCCCACACTTTCCTGAGCGCCCAGCCGCTGGCCAGCAGTCGGTCTCGGCTCGGGTTCCACCATCGTCCCTGCGGCGGCCTGGTCTCAGCCTGGAGGAGGAGTCACAGCAGAGTCAGTACCTAAAACACAGACTCATCCCCACTGACTCACAGAGTCAATACCTAAAACACAGACTCATCCACACTGACTCACAGAGTCAATACCACACAGACTCATCCCCACTGACTCACAGAGTCAATACCACACAGACTCATCCCCACTGACTCACATAGTCAATACCACACAGACTCATCCCCACTGACTCACAGAGTCAATACCACACAGACTCATCCCCACTGACTCACAGAGTCAATACCACACAGACTCATCCCCACTGACTCACAGAGTCAATACCACACAGACTCATCCGCACTGACTCTCAGATGAGGCCCCCCCCCCCGCAGATCCGGATGGCAGAGTCACAGGAGAGCAGAGGAGACAGTCCTGTGACTCTACCTCATTGAGAGAGAGAGAGAGAGAGAGAGAGAGACAGAGAGACAGAGAGACAGAGAGACAGAGAGACAGAGAGAGAGAGAGAGAGAGAGAGAGAGAGAGAGAGAGAGACAGAGAGACAGAGAGACAGAGAGACAGAGAGAGAGAGAGAGAAAGAGAGAGAGAAAGAGAGACAGAGAGACAGAGAGACAGAGAGACAGAGAGAGAGAGAGACAGAGAGACAGAGAGACAGAGAGAGAGAGAGAGAGAGAGAGAGAGAGACAGAGAGACAGAGAGACAGAGAGACAGAGAGACAGAGAGACAGAGAGACAGAGAGAGAGACAGAGAGACAGAGAGACAGAGAGACAGAGAGACAGAGAGACAGAGAGAGAGAGAGAGAGAGACAGAGAGAGAGAGAGAGAGAGAGAGAGAGAGAGAGAGAGAGAGAGAGAGACAGAGAGAGAGAGAGAGAGAGAGAGAGAGAGACAGAGAGACAGAGAGACAGAGAGACAGAGAGAGAGACAGAGAGAGAGAGAGAGAGAGAGAGAGAGACAGAGAGAGAGAGAGAGAGAGAGAGAGAGAGAGAGAGAGAGAGAGAGAGAGAGAGAGAGAGAGAGAGACAGAGAGAGAGAGAGAGAGAGAGAGAGAGAGAGAGAGACATAGAGAGAGACAGAGCTCTCAGCTAACGAGCTGCCGGGAGGCAGAATTAACTCCGCTGCTCTCGTCTGATAGGCTGATTGATTCAAGGTGCCGCCTGCAGTCGAACACACCAGCAGTGTCTGAGAGAAGCAGCAGGGTTTCTTATTTTTTATTTATTTTACTGCACACACTGTTGCCATGGCAATGCGAGAATGTCGAGCAGACAGGCGAGGAAAGGCCAGGTCTCCCTGAGACACCGGGACACAGCGCAGCTTAACAAAACGCAATCAATCAAAATCACATCAAAATGTATCTGCATATCGCATTTTACAAAGCATTTGTCACAAGACGCTTGACAGCAGACTCCAGCCTGAACCCTCCCCCCAACACACAAGCCAGCCGAGGGTGGACAGGTCAGAGCGAGGAACCAGAGCCCAGCCAATCCTGCTCGCACCGCCTGGGGAACACGGCACAACACTTCCAGACAGAGCAGTACCGCCTGCTTTTAAACCTCATTTGGCCCAGAGGGTCAATTTTACGGTACAAATTCAAGTTTACACGGGTACATCGAGTCAAGTGAAGCTGGTGAATCTTTTGCTTAAAAGTAGGGATGCTAATTTTAAGAAATGTCCTTAATCGATCGTCGCACACATTAAAAACAATGAAACGATTCATCTTTAAAAAAAGAGGAAAATTTTGCGTATGACAATACAAAATGCGAATTCTTTTGGTCAATCAAAGCGTTATTCAAACTTTTGAGACATGGGCCTATTTTAACAGCATAAAACAATAAGAATTACGAATGAAATGAAACACCATTCAGTAGGCCTAACAACGAATGAAATGCGGAAGTAATGTTAGGTGTGCTTAGTGAATTCAAGAGACCGCGCTATTGTCGGCTGAGGTGACGTTAGGCTATACAAAATATAACAAAAACGTTTTGTTGTTGTAAATTGTTTCTTTCGTGAAATATTGCTAGATATACTTGATAAAATCAACAAAGTTTTACCTGTTGTTTCCAAGCAATATTATTACACTCACAAGAGTTTGTGCTATTGGATAACTCCACTGTGCTGTGATACATAATCGTTAATTTGATATGCTTGATCGATCAAGTTCTTAACGGCGATTAAACGATCATCGATTAATCATTAACATCCCTAGTTAAAAGTGAACAGAAATGGGCCGGGCGTACCTGTCACCTGGCCAGTTCAATGTGCCTTAGGTCAATGGGAGCACTGAGGGTGAAGTGTAGGAAAACTACTTCTGGAGCAAAAATATCCCCCATGCCACCCCCTTCATTTCCCCAACACAGACCTGTTACTCTTACTGTGGTGAGAAAGAGCTCCTCGCAGTCTCAATGATTTAATGGCTGAGCTTTCGGCCCAGAGACCTTCGTCAGAGCGTTTCCACGGTCACGGCTGTGAAATACTGCGCCGGCAAATCTTTCATGGCAGAAAAATAAAAAAGGAATCCCCGCTATCACATTGGGGACTTTTCTTTACGCTTCTCAGCACTTAAAAACAAAGGTAGAAGGGGAGCTGGAATGGCACTGGGCAGGCACTGGAATGGCAGTGCTGGCTGGCAGGTCTCCACATGCAGTGTGGACGGGACAGGGCTGCGGTGGGACCTTCACTGACATTCCTCCGTCTCTCTCTGGGGCTGGTGCCCCCGTCAGCTGCCTTCGTTGGGCCGATGGCTCGTACGACTTTGTTCAATTCCAAGCATTCGCATTTGGGATTTTGGGAACTACAGATAACTGCCACAACAAGGGCAAACACTGAATGTAAATGAGGGATACAAAGTATATTGAAAGCAGGTGCTTCCACACAGCTGTGGGTCCTGAGTTAATTAAGCAATTAAAATCCCAGCATGCTTAGGGCCGTGTATAAAGATGCAGGGCAGGCCCAGTTGCCCATTATTTTGGCTACCATGAATAGAAGAAGAGATCTCAGAGACTTTGAAAGAGGGGTGATTGTTGCTGATGTTTCACAAGGAACACTGGCTAAGGTGATGTTGGCCTGGAAGTCTGAGGGAAAGACGCCATCAACTAGGGGCAACTGTGGTTGAAGGCGCATACTCCTCGACCGTGATGTCTGTGCACTGAATCGAGATGGAAGGCAGAACGGACGAGCAACTCTGAGTAAGCTGACTGCAACTATCAATCTAGGGCGTGAGCAGGCAGTTTCATCAAGAACAGTCGCCGCCCAACGCTCTATTAAGCCACTTTACGGGGCCCCCGGGTAGCGTAGCGGTCTAATGCACTCCACCGGGAGTGCAAGCTGCCTACTGTAGTCGTGGTTCGAAACCTGACTGCTTCAGTCCGACTCTGGCCGGGAGCCCCAATCGGGGGGCGGCTTTTGGCTGTCCGCCCCAGGGGGTGGGGGGGAGGGAAAGTCGCCACAAGCTCGCCGAGGAGCAGTAAGGGCGTTCCTAAACAACAGGTGGGTGAAGTTCCGTCTCGGAGGAGGCGGATCATTGCCGGCCCCGGGGGTAATTAGGTTGACTCGGAGGATGGGCGGCGGGCGTGAGGGGAGGGCGAATTGAAATAAATAGAGGGTTGAATTGGCTTCTAAATTGGGAGAAAAACGGGGGAAATTAGAAGGAAAAAAAGACAATTTATGTTGGCGTTTCCCTTTATTTGGCAGCTACCTGAACATCATCATCATGGATCTCTGAGGCAGGAAAAACAGACTTTAGCACAAACAAACAAGCACTAACAAATTTCACCCTGCTTGTTTCGCGGCCAACAGGCCAGACACGGAACGCCACACGCCACAGGGTTCCACGGCTTCACCACGCCGTCGCCACGGCAACCACAACAACAACAACGACGACGACGACGACAACGCGGAGGCTCACGGATCCGTGCTAACCTCAGAGGACCTCTGGCCTTGCGCAGCGTATCGATGACGTCCGCACACGTTTATCAGATTAAAAGCTCCCCAGGAGCTCGGCCTGACGCAGAGCGGGCCTCCAAAAACCAGGATTTGGCGAAGTCATGTGGAACTTATTTATTGCTACCAGAGAATTTACAGCAAAGCTTTTCAAACTATATATTTTTCTTCCCTTGGGGGCCAGATTCCTTTTCAGACATGCGGCGGGTCAAATATTTTTCCGCGTACTTTCCATAAAAACAAATAAGATGCGTGTGCGTAAACAAAGTAGATGCCTTCTGACAAGAACAACACAATGAAGGGTTCTGGCGGCTCTGTTATGGTGTGGGGTGCATTTTCCTGGCATGGTTTAGGCACATTTAGCCTAAAGGGCAAGGTATACGCCAATAAACACATAGCCATTCTGAGTGATCACCTTCATCCTACGGTGAAGCGTTTCTCTCCTGATGGGAGTGGTCTCCTCCACGATGACAATGCCCCACCACCATCAACAAAACACCAAATGATGGAATTTCTCGAGGGAAGAATGGTGTTGCATCCCTCCAACAGAGTTCCAGGCACTTGTGTAATCTATGCCAAGGCGCGTTGAAGCTGCTGCGACAGCCCGCGGTGGCCCGACGACGTATTACGACACTATGATGGTGTTTCCTTTATTTGGGCGGTTGCTTATATGCTGACACTGTACACGCAGACCTGGACAAAGTCACGGTTTTAGATGAAAGTGAAAAATATTTTATTTTTTCAATTTATACTTTATTTTGAATTCTTCTCAATGATCAGAGGGCCAAGAATAAATCGGAGTGACGGAGGGGTCAGGTGTGGCCCCCGGAGCGTTAGCTGAACTGCCCTGACCAGCAGCGTATCAACTCAAAGTGTCGGTTTCAGTAGCACAACTTTGGCCTCAATTAACTACAACTGTTAACTGTAAAATCAATTACAGCCTTTACAATGCACCTGCCAATGCGACTTCGAAACAGAGACTCCCTCCCCCAACGCGAGTTTGCAGAGGCGGTAGAAGCCTGTGTCAGGTGGCGAACCCTGTGTGAATATTTTAGAGGGAAACTGAACCGCGCTGGAAAGAGCCGCTCTCTTAAACAGCCTCTTAGATCTCCGGGTGAAGTCCTGACGGCGAGCCGATGTCAGCTCTTCAGCAACAACAAAACTGGCATCGGCCACTATAATCAATGAATTCCAGTGTCCCCTCTCTGCACACGGCCCTTAAAGACAGAACTCAGTCAGGTAGCTGTTACAGGCAGAACTCTGTCAGGTAGCTGTTCAGGCAGAACTCTGTCAGGTAGCTGTTCAGGCAGAACTCTGTCAGGTAGCTGTTACAGGCAGAACTCTGTCAGGTAGCTGTTACAGGCAGAACTCAGGTAGCCATTAAACACAGCATTTACTGTGTGGACAAACATGCAGAAACCCCCCCAGCATTCCACCCCCGCCCCCGGCTAGGAAAGGTCCACAGTGTTTACCACACATTCCACAGCGGTGATGTCATCCTCTCTGGACCAAGCAAAACCCAGTGACTCAGCACAGCTGTGGGACACTGTGCTGCGGGAGGACGAGACGTTAAACCGAGGTCCTGACTCGCCGTGCCAATTAAAGGTCCCGAGGCAATGATCAAACAGGCAGGGGTGTTGACCCCGGTTGACCCTGGGGGTAAAATTCCCCAAACGGCTGTACATAAGCCCGCCTAATCAGCCCCATTACAGTGAACCAGCTCCACGACCCCCTCGTGTCCTCTGATCACGCTCCATCCACACCATCGCTGTGAACCAGCTGACCTTCCTGGGCAAATAAAGGTCGAATGGGGGAGGGGAGTAATGAGTCATTAAATGCCCGTGGGAAACAGATTCACCCAAACAGGACAGGGGAAGACGCGAGCACGGAGACGCAAACGTTTCAGACGGCCACACATTCCGCCAGTCCCCCCCTGGAAACTATGCATCTTACATTTTAGGCATTTAGCAGACGCTCTCATCCAGAGCCACTCGCAACAAGGGCATTTAAAATGGCAACAATAATCACAGCTCGAGCGGGAGATCAGTACGGCAGCCACGCAACAGACGCCATCGCAGGCGCATGCACATCCGACAGGGAGAGACGAGTTATTAGGCTTTTAAAAAAATACATTCAGTGGAAGTGTAGTCTGAACAGTTGGGTTTTCAGTCTCTTGCGGACAATGGTTCGCGATTCTGTGGTCCTGACCGAGTGCGGAAGGTCATTCCACCACCGGGGGGTCAGGACAGAGAAGAGGCGAGGCCGCGAGGAACGGCTGCCGGGCGCCCGGAGGGACGGGACAGCCAATTGGCCTGGGAAGGCCAAGCGGAGGTGTCGAATACAATAATATAACATAAGCCATTTAGCAGACACTTTTAACCAAAGTGACTTACAGTAGTGGATGCACACATTTTTCAGTAGATGTGGTCCCAACGGGAATCGAAGCCACAACCTAAAAACCATGCTCTACCTACTGAGCCACACAAAGCCACGGTCTGTGCGGTGTATGGTGTGACAGACTGGTTACTCAGGCTATGAGCACAGGGAGTGAGCGTGGCAGTTTCCAGTCCTCCGTCTCTCACTGGCTCTCTTTATCAGGCCTTCCTGGTTTAGGAGGGGCGGCGTGCCCCCTGAACCTCCCAGCAGAGGGGCGGGTAGCTGGAGCCCCTCCCTCACTAGGAGAGCAGATCTGCTCCTGTACTCAGGTAGAGAGACGGAGAGATGCGCACACACACGCACACGGGCACGAACACACACGCACACACACACACACACACACACACTGTCAGCTATGCAATGCGGAGATTCTGTTATTGTAGGCTGTTATTTAACTGCTTAGCTAGAGGCATAGAACACATTTCTACAGTAGGTTTGCTTGTTAGCAAGTAAAGACTCCTATTAGAGAAACACAGAAGCAACACAATGTTGTAAGAAATCTATCCAGGCGAGTAATCTATCTCAATGCACATTATTTCTGACCCAGGCCTAGTCACAATGGGTAATCCAACAGTGCCAGAATTTGGGTACGGAGGGTGAAAAAGGTACTTTAACGTCAGTGGAAATGCTCGCCTGAAGCTGCTCACTGATCGTCACAGAACAATCTCAGCGACTCTACGTGTGCATTCCAATTACGCTTTTATTCTTTCATTTCCCGCCAAAGCCATCCCCCTGTTTCTCTCTCTCTCCATGCTGCTCCACTCTCGCTCTACCAGGGTGCCATTTCATCCACACCCGTAAACCAATACTTTACATACGCGTACAAAACAAAAGCATAGGACTCGTTGCTACCGGCGAGGTACCCAGAGATCTGTGCGGGTTCCGCTCACAAGGTGGACGCACTTCCTGCGCCTCACCCAAGCGTTCCACGGTCCGTCACCTCACATCACGGGCTGCCCATTTCACCTGCGCCAGTTATGGTGAATTAAGCTGCCAAATTAAGACCCAAACGATCACAGAAGAGACAGAGTGCAGAATCACCACCACAGAAACCACCTCACAGACCACGTGACAAGCTCAACATTCTTTTAGAACCATAAAGGCCACCACAAAAGAGTTTAGAACCTTAAATACCACTTCAAAACTGTTTAGAACCATAAAGGGAACCTCAAAACAGTTTAGGACTTAAAGACCAACAAAACATATTTTAGCACACTTCTCTCTTTGGGAACCAGGAAAATCAGGTCAAAGAGGAAAACTTAACTGGGCAAAACAGCTACAAATACTACAGTGCAGCTCCACAATTAACGGCTGGATAAACATTTGCCCTGCCCACCGCCCTCCACAGAGACTGAACTCAACTATTCAGCCTGAAACAAGCTGAAATGAGAAGCTGAGAGGTCCAATAGCTGGCGAAAAATGCTATTTATCTACAACAACTACATTCTCTTCTGGATCTACAGTTAAGTACAGGGCCTCTTGATATAAGCACTTCTAATTATTCCAAAGTTGGGAAAAGGGCAACTTTTGTACTTCTGAACCGAAATGAGAAATTTAAAAATGATTAAAACCCTGTACTCGTTGGGAGTAATATTATATCAATGAATTGCCACTAAATGGTGTATTATCAGAAGTGATAAAAAAAGGCTTCGAGGGCCTATATTCACAAAGTGTCTCAGGGTAGGAGTGCTGATCTAGGATCAGGTTTCCTCTGTCCAAACCTAACATTATCCACTATGAGCTAAAAGGAAAAAAAGCGCCTAGATCAGTCCTGGACCCTGGGACTGTGTTTCAGATGCAGCACACCACTCCTTACCTGGGTTTAACCCCTGCACCTGGCCCGTTTCCTGTACTGCCGCCAGCCTTGACGTTCCCCCCCCACCACTCCCCTCGTACTGCATTCACACAAAGGCAGTGGAGCGGGGGACGAGTGGAACAGGTTTGGGGACGGCACAGAGAGCGCCACACCTTTCCAACAGGCCTGGCACGTCTCACCTTACATCCCAGTAGTCCACCTTCCCAAAACCAGAGGCTCGTAAACGTGGCGCGCGGCCAGCACGCTAACCTAGAACAGAGGAAGACTCGACAAGGAGGCCGCCCTGCCCAACTCTCCCCTCCGCTCCGCTCTGCTCCGCTCTGCTCCCCTCTCCTCTCCTCTCCTCCACGTTCCTCTCCTCTGAGGCAGAGACCACAGAACATTCCGGCAGTTCCTTTCATTCCAGCGACGGTATGAGCTTCTGTTCTGAACCCAGGCCCATTGCATAAAATTAAGCGTCGATTGCGTTTTGTCCGTTACTGTTAATACGGTACTAATCACAGGGCGCCTGCTAAACCTGTCCCGGGTGCCCAGAGGGCCCGAGAAGCCGCCCAACCACATTTCACTTTCATTAGACAACCAACTGTAATCAGACCAGGGCAAGAGTGAACACAGAAGTTGGCCGAAACGGAGCGGCTAGAACAGCGGACAACACAGGAAGAAGAAGTCAGAACCACAGGCAAACTCCCCATGCTCCCACAGGCCTGACAGAACGGGAATGACAGAGCGGTTCTGAGAGCATTAAAACTCAATTCAGCTCTGCGCCTGCAGGCTCTTCCCAATGTGTACTGCAGCTAAATACAGGCAAGGTTTCTCTCTGAATAATGGAAACTTGTGTGCACCGCATTCATTTACCACAAATACATAACACACACACCCACACAGACACATACATAGGCATGTACATATACACTCAGTGGCCACTTTATTAGGTACACCTATACACCTGCTTGTTAATGCAATTATCTAATCAGCCAATCATGTGGCAGCAACTCAATGCATAAACGCATACAGACATGGTCAAGAGGTTCAGTTGTTGTTCAGACCAAAAATCTGAATAGGGAAGAAATGTGATCTAAGTGACTTTGACCGTGGAATGATTGGACGGGGTGGTGTGAGTATCTCAGAAACCGCTGATCTCATGGGATTTTCACGCACAAGAGTCTCTAGAGTTTACAGAGAATGGTGCGAAAAACAAAAAACATCCAGTGAGCGGCAGCTCTGTGGGCGAAAACGCCTTGTCAATGAGAGAGGTCAGAGGAGAATGGCTAGACTGGTTCAAACTGTCAGGAAGGCGACAGTAACTCAAATAACCATGCGTTACAACAGTGGTATGCAGAAGAGCATCTCTGAACACACAACACGTCGAACCTTGAAGTGGATGGGCTACAGCAGCAGAAGACCACATCGGGTTCCGCTCCTGTCAGATAAGGAACAGGAAAGTGAGGCTACAGTGGGCACAGGCTCACCAAAACTGGACAGTTGAAGATTGGTAAAACGTTGCCTGGTCTGATGAATCTCGATTTCTGCTGCGACATGCGGATGGTAGCGTCAGAATTTGGCGTAAACAACATGAATCCATGCATTCATCCTGCCTTGTGTCAATGGTTCAGGCTGGTGGTGGTGTAATGGTGTGGGGAATGTTTTCTTGGCACACATTAGGCTTAATACCAATTGAGAATCGTTTAAATGCCACAGCCTACCTGAGTCTTGTTGCTGACCATGTGCATCCCTTTATGGCCACAGTCTACCCACCTTCTAATGGCTACTTCCAGCAAGATAATGCGCCATGTCACAAAGCACACATCATCTCAAGCTGGTTCCACCAACATGACAATGAGTTCAGTGTACTCCAATGGCCTCCAGTCACCAGATCTCAGTCCAATAGAGCACCTTTGGGATGTGGTGGAACGGGAGATTCGCAACATGAATGTGCAGCCAACAAATCTGCAACAACTGCGTGATGCTATCATGTCAACATGAACCAGAATCTCTGAGGAATGTTTCCAGGACCTTGTTGAATCCATGCCACGAAGAATTCAGGCTGTTCTGGGGGCAAAGGGGGGTCCTACCCACTACTAGAAAGGTGTACCTAATAAAGTAGCCACTGAGTGTGTATATGTGTATATATATATATATATATATATATATATATATATATATATTGTAGCGGAAATGTAGGGTTTCCATGCAACCAAGTACAATAACCTAACAACACACAAGCTGTTTAACGGGTACAAAAAGGAGTTTATTGGGGAAAAACTCACAGGGAGGGAGAGGGGAAAAACAAGGCAAACAATCCAAGTCCGTAATCCGTATTCGTGGTCGTATTTTATATTCCAAAGTCGCAGGCACGTCCAGGTTCTCATCCAATTCCGTTCCGCAATACTCGGGTTATCCAGTCGGTCCAGGTCAACACAAAAATCCCAAACAGTTTACTTTCTCTCACTACTCCCAACGCTCACCATGCTTTTCCCAAATGGTACTTTGCCGCTTGACTATGGCAAGGCCTCCTGTTTTATTCTTGAGCCGTCAGCTGTTAAAGAGTTCCCAGTGCGTCTTTTTCCCCCGGACTTCCAAATATGGTCTTGGGGTGGAGCCAGCGTGTCGGTATGTACCTCCCATCCATCACAACTCCCCGCACCTCCCCTGGCCGGCTGCCACACACCCTCTTCCTCAGCTCCGACCGGGAGGGGGGGGGCAGTCTGGCACAACAGTGCGTCTCTCCTGGACAGGGCGTTGGCATTCCCATTAGCCGCACCAGACCTGTGCAGAACAGAAAAAGCAAAAGGCTGCAAGGATAAGAACCACCGGGTGACACAGGGATTACTGTCCCTATTCTGTGCCATCCATACTAACGGTGCATGGTCTGTTACTAGGGTGAAATGTTGTCCCAATAAATAATATTTAAGCATTTCCAGTGCCCATTTTATTGCTAAACATTCTATTCCATAGAATATTTTTGTTCCCGCGGTAACAGCTTCCGACTAATGTATAATATGGGGTGCTCCTCCCCCTCTCGTAACCGCAATAGGACAGCAGTTTCCAATGCATCAGTTTGCACTATTAGCGGTTTTGCGAAATCTGGCGTCACAAGCACAGGACCTGAACATAGTACATTTTTCAGGTCTTGAAACGCTTTCTCTATCTTGTGCGTCCACTCCACCCTGTCTGGCAGCCGGCTCTTCGTCAGATCTGTCAGGGGGCTGGCTAGGGAGGCAAAGTTAGGAATAAAGCGTAGATAATAACTTGTCAGCCTGACAAATGTACGTACTTGCTTTTTTGTGAATGGGCGAGGTCAGTCCCCAATGGCTTCCACTTTCTTTGCCTGGGTTTGATGTACGCTCTCCCAATGGTATACCCAAGGTATTCCGCCTCCTGTAGGCCAAGTCGACATTTCTTCAGATTTGCCGTGAGCCCCGCCCCCTTAATGCCTGTAACACAGCGCTTACCCGGTCGAGGTGGGTCTTCTACTAGCTCCCATGGATGATAATGTCGTCCAGGTAGGTCGCTGCATACTCTCGATGGGGACAAAGGATCCAGTCCATTAATTCGCTGGAATGTAGCCAGAGCTCCATGTAATCCAAACGGCAGTTTTTTGTGTTGGAATAATCCGTCTGGTGTGGTGAAAGCAGTTTTCTCCCGGTCCTCGGATGCTAAGGGCACCTGCCAATATCCTTTAGTTAAATCAAGCATACTAATAAACCTAGCGGTTCTGAGTCCGTCTATCAGTTCATCAATTCTTGGCATCGGAGATTCATCAACTTGTGAGATTTCATTTAGTTTCCGGAAGTTGTTACAAAACATAAGTGCCGTTGGGTTCTGGAGCCAGTACTATTGGACTGCACCATGCACTGTGTGACTCCTCAATTATTCTGGCATTAAGCATATTTAGTACCTCCGTTCGGATTGCTTCCCTTCTTGCCTCTGGAATGCGGTAGGGTCGCAACTTCACCTTTTCGCCCGGTGGGGTTTTGATGTGATGTTCGATGAGGTTTGTGTTTCCTGGTTCCAGGGAAAGCACGTCCTGATTACTGTCCACCAGCTCTCGCAGGTCTTGTCTTGTCCCCCACCGGCACCTCTGCAGGTGTGGTCTCTGAAACAGATTTCTGAGGCACAATCGTATACAAAAACTCACGGGAGGTCTACCGTTTTAATAAATTCATATGATATAACTGTGTTGTATTGCGACGATCCGGCTGTCTTACCCTGTAGTTTACTGCTCCAACTTTTTCAATTACATCATGCAATTTAGCCAAAAACTTACACTGGGAGGTGGAAATGAGTACGAACACCTTGTCCCCTGTTTGGAACTCCCTTGGCTGTGCTCCTCAGTTGTACACCTGTGCTTGTGTATTCTGAGCCTCCTGCATGTGCTCCCTCACATTGGGCCAGAGGGTCGCCATCCTATCCCGCATTTCTCCGACGTGCTCCACCAGGGTGCGGTGTGGCGAAGGTTGTAGTTCCCAGGCTTCTTTGGCCACATCCAGCACTCCCCGGGGTCGACGTCCAAACAGCAACTCAAATGGTGAAAACACAGTGGAGGCTTGGGGTACTTCTCAGATTGCAAACATTAAGTAGGGCAGCAGTTAGTCCCAGTTCTTTCCGTCGGTTTCCATTATCTTCTTGAGCATCTGCTTCAGGGTTCAGTTGAACCGCTCCACCAGTCCATCTGTTTGGGGGTGATAAACTGAAGTACGCAGCTGGTTTATTTGCATCATTCTGCACAAATCCTTCATTATTCTGGACATGAATGGGGTTCCTTGATCTGTTAGTATCTGATCGGGAATGCCTATTCGGGAAAACAACAGCCATAACTCTTGTGCGATTCCCTTTGTGGCCATGGTGCGTAGGGGAATGGCTTCTGGGTATCGAGTTGCATAGTCTAAAATAACCTAAATGTACCGATAGCCTCATCCACTTTTTGGTAAAGGTCACACCAAATCCATTGCTATTCTCCTAAACGGTATTGATATTATCGGCAGAGGGATTAATGGACTACGGAAATGTGGCCTGGGCGCTACCCGCTGGCACTCGGAACATTTGCGGCAATGTTCCTCTACGGCTTTCTTTATTCCGGACCAGTAAAACAGTCTCTTTATCCTCTCTAAGGTTTTCCCCACCCCTAGATGTGCCCCTAAAAGATGGGTATGAGCTAACTGTAGGACAGACGTTATAAAAGGTTGAGGCACCAGTAACAGTTCAAGCTACAGTATTCATCATTCTTTTCCAACAATTTGATACAACAATTTGTTCTTTATAGCCAAGTGTGGGTATCTAATCTGACTCACCCCCTTGATGAGTTCCCCATCCACGACTGCCACCTGCTGGAGAGCGCTGGCCAGGTCGGGGTCTTCTAACTGGGCGGTTCCAAATCGGCCCGAGAAGGAAGTAGTCGCAAGCTCCCCTTCTTGTTCCATCGGAAACATGTCCACTAAATTTAATTCACCGTTTCCCAGCTGTTCGTCTCCCGGTTCACCTTCAGAGAGGGGCTCCGTTGAAGCTTTCGGATCCACCTCCTGGTATCCACACATTTTTCCTTCCACTTCGCAGGGGGCTTTTCTGTGTCTTCTGTCTTTCTTGAACATTCGTTCCTCCCGACATGCTGGACCACAGTCGGGTGAACGTCAGAGAACCTCTCCCAATCAGGATGGGAACTGGCAGGTTTGGCACAACTCCAGCTCGTCCTACGTGTTGCCCCTTCGTGGTCTGCAGATTTAAGATGGAGGTGGGGTATTCCTTCATTTTCCCATGTATACATGTAATGGACAAGGTCTCGATATGGGACTGGGCTCGTGCATATTCTGGCCGTTATCAAGTTCACCATACTACCCGAGTCCAGTAGTGCTGTGGTGTCTTTCCCGTTGGCCTTCACTGGGGTGACAGGGCAGGGGCTGCTCTTGTGTGCCAAGCAGGATGTCAACAGGCCGCAGGGACATCCGGTAGCCACCTCACTGGCAGAGGCCGTTAGCATCCCGACATCGCAATTAGAGCAGCTCCATTATATGTGACCTTGTTCACCACAATCAAAACATTTCCTGCTGTCAATATTCAAAAATGGTTGCCGTCTAGGAGAAGTATGGACTGTGTTCCCTCCATCCTTAGCTATCGTCCATCCAGGTCGCTTCATCGGTCTTTTCCGTTCTTGTGGTCGGGTGTTAGTTTCCGGTTTACAGGGGCGTCCCCCACGCAGGACCTCCAAGGCCGCCTGCTAACCCTCCACCAGTTCCATGAGCTGGTGGACACTTTGCGGATTAGCTTGACTGGCTAACTTCTTTGCTTCTAGGGAGCGCAGAAATGTATCAATGACAATCCTTTTGATGGGGTTCGTAGTTAGGAGGTCGACAGTTAACCAGCTCTTGGCCAGTCTGAATCTGGCATCTGGGCCTGTGGCGATCCCGTCGCATCATAACACCAATCATGGAACCTCTGTGCCTGGTGGATTAGTGTGTATCCGTAGCGTCTCCTGACCTCCTTTTTCAGCGCTTTGTAATGGTTTGCCTGTTCCGGGGCCAGATCCTGGTATGCTTTTTGGGCTATACCTGACAGAAACGGTGCAATCAGGCTGGCCCACTGTTCCGGTGGCCAATTCTCCCGGAGGTTTGCAGGCATGCTTCGATGTCATCCGCCTCTGTTAACTTAATCAGGAACAGGCTGGGTTTGGGACGGGATGTCGTGGCTAGCCTGGCTCCGGTTGCGTTGACAGCTGTCAGCTGGTTGAGCTCAGCTCTCATCAGGGCGGTCTGCTAACGATGCTCTTCCATTAGCTCCCGATGCATATTCTGCTGAGCTATATTGGCCTCTATGAGCTGTTTCACGAGAGCTTCCACTTTTCGCTTTGTCTGTTTGGTTATGTAACTTTGGTAACTCAACGCAATGCGCTGCCTGCATTCTCCACCATATGTAGCGGAAATGGCATGACTGTGGAGGCCTTTGGAACAGTGGAACTTTCCGAGGGCATGTTTGGCACTCTCGCAGGGTGTGAGACCGCGAGAGAGTGTGAACTGTTGCCCAAAAGGTTGTTCCAAAAACCATAATTGATCATTATTTAATTGGTGTTGATTGGTGCGAATGGTAAATGATTATTCACTTGACTGATTGTGTTTGTGTGTGAGAATGTGAGTGGATGTGGTGTATGTGAATTGTTTGGTGTTGAGTGATTGGGTGTGTAAATGATAGACAGGTGATTGCCTCACGAATCCCACCTGAGCCCGGCAGAAAGTAAGCCTATTTAAGAGCAGGTGGGGTGAGTGGGGAATCAGCTGGTGGTCTAGTCTTTCACGTGTGTGGGTCTGCGCACACGTGCGCATCATGTGGCGTTGGTTTGATGTGAGGTGTGATGTACTGTTGAGTGTTCTTTGTGTGTTCCCCGGAAGGGGGTTTCCACGCCAGAGGACATGGAGTCTGTTGAGTTCTGTGTGCATTTGTTAAAAGTGACTGAATAGTGTGCTTCCTGTGTGTACGGGAAAGAGAGAGAGAGGGCACACTGAAATAGTGTATGTGCTTCTCTCTCCGTGTGATTGTGAAGAGAAACCACACTGAAAGAGTGGAGAGTGTCTCGGGGCTGATTGCCACAGAACTCTCACTGGAAGAGTGGCCAGGGTCTGTGTGTGTGTGTGTGTGTGTTGAAAGAGAACTCTGAAAACTGAAAAGTTTGAGTGTCTCTGTGTGCATAGGTTTGGGAAGCACTTAAGCATGTTAGAGGTAATCCGGACGAGGAAGGCGCGGTGTCCTGTTTGATGTGGATGTGTGGAAGCTGATCGTTGTGTGTTCCCTGGAAGGGGATTCCTACCTCGGAGGCGGGCTTTAATTTAGTTTTGTTCATTTCATTTGTTTATTTTAGTTTGTTATTTTAGTTAATTGTTTTCGCCCGAACGCTTCACTGCGAGTAGGGTGAAGACATTGTTTTGTGTTTGTTTTATTTAACCTGCTCTCCCGCTGTTTCTCTCTCCCCACTTCTTACCATCTGCTGCTCGGCTCACATCCGGGTATTTGTCACGTGGAGTGTGACACATATATATATATATATTAAAAAATACACATAGTCAATACATAGTCAAACCCACCGCTGGTGTGCATAGCCTTTGCTGCTTTGCTCATCTTTATCAAGGGTGTGAATAATTTTGGAGGTTACTGTGTGTATATATGCGTATATACATGTGTGTATATATATATATATGTGTGTATATCTATATACAGTGTATATATATATATATATACACACACATACACAAACTACACACCAAGTAGGGACAGCTGAGCTTAATTTTCCATCCCCTTTGATCCGCAAATTGAGCTGTGTATGGAATACCAATTTTAAGACCTCACCGCACGCACACACAATTATATTTCGTAGATACCAATTAACTTTCTGTTCCTTGTGCGTGACATACATATTTAAAGAACATGTCCTAATGAGGCAGGATGTCTCGGGTGAACACTCTCCTCTCATTTAAAATTCTCATCCTCCAATCCGACCTCCACGTTTCCTAAATAAATTAAACACGAGCAGACTGATCCCCCCCCGAAAAACCAAAACCAAAATATGTAACGTGATCAATCCCATCTGCAAAACAGGAAGCTGCATCTGCATAAAATTAGGGTAAAACCCGACGAAGCCGTTCTTCCACGACCGTGATGAGAAAGAGGAGAGAATGCGTTAAACCCCTGCCAAGACCTGGCTAAAGAACCAGCGCCTTAAAAAGACAAATAAATAAATAACACAACAGCTCAGAGCGACGGTACAAAAAAACCAAAACGCTGTTGGCACGTCGCTTCATTTTGATTGTCGTGATAATTTGGCGGTTGGAGCTCGTGAGCCTGCGCTCTTTGGCGTGGCCTGGTTTTGTTTAAAGGACCTTCACCCGGGCCGTGGCAGCTCCCCCGCTGTGCTCGCGCCAGGGTCGCCCCACAAAGGTTGGCAAGAGCGAGGGCCAGGCCCGGCCCGGCCCGGCCCAAAGCCAGAGATGTATTTTTATTGTAGGCAAAGCTGGGCCTTTTCTGCGGCTTTCCCTCTCCAGACAGAGAAGGCCGGCGTTCTGTTTCCACCCCTCAGCCACAAGGCAGCGCCTCCACGCTGAGTTTTACATCCGAGGTTCCAGAGGAAGGGACGACCCAGACAGCCTGGGATTACAGCAGAACAGCACGCCTGAGGCAGGACAACACGCCTGAGGCAGAACAGCACGCCCTGGGCCAGGGTTACTCAACCGGCGGCCCGCGTACTGTCTGCGACTGGCCCACGACCCAAACATTCGTCACGCGTTTAAAATGAAAGCAAACGCATTTGTAAAGGAATAAAAAAAACTGAAACTGAAATGAACAAGCATTTCTGACGCACTCAAAGAAAACATTCTTTTAAATGACTTAAACAACCCCCCCCGCTCAATAATGAATCACCCTCTACCCCCAACACAGCCACCCCTTCCACTTCGGAATGGAAAATGTTTGGGCCCACATGCACTTTTGCTTTTTAAAATCTGGCCCCCAATGAGCAACAACTGAATAGCCCTGACCCGAGTGACTGACCCGAGGTCGAGCAACACACCGAGGAAGAGCAGCACAGCTGAGGAAGGAGCAGCACAGCTGAGGAAGGACACAGCCACGGACAGCACAGAGGACCCACCCTCCGCGGGACACTGTGACGGTTCTGTGCCGGCCCGGCGCTTAACCTGCGTTTGAACTTCGGGCTCACTCTGGAACAGAGTCGTCTCTGTGCTGCACAAACACACAGACTCCCTCAGTGCCCAGGCCGCAACTAAAGCGCACACGCTTACAAATTACACAGCTGGCTTTCATTACTGCCCGCCCAACGGCGGGGGGGGCGGGGGCAGGAGAGGGGTGGGCGCAGCCCCCCGTGCCCCGTCCGGGATAGGTTGGGTTTCAGTCCCCGTTTTCCCTAATGCCAGCACGCCAGCCCGCTCGCCAGACAAAAGGCCGTTGTGCTCGAGCGACATGCAAATGCGCGGAAACGCCGGGGCGCAGCGATCGATCGCGGAGACGGCTGAGTGTGAACCGTCACCGAGCGGCCTCAGCGAGGTGTCCGACAGAGGCCAGGTTAACGAGCCCGACAGATTTTGCCTTTACTCTACTTTTTATTTCACTTTCTTTTTAACCCTCATTTGCAAGCCTGAGTTTCGTTTCCTCGCAGAGAAAAAGAAAGATTTCTTTCCAATCCAGCAAAGCGGCAGAACTTCCCTCTCTGTGGGGGGACAGAATCAGCACACAAGGCAAATACTGAGAGCTGTCTCTGACATATTCAAAACAGAAGCAGGCAAAGCACTGCCAATCTGCTGCGCGTTAGGTTATCCATCGCCGAGCGGAATTCAGTTTGTCAAAAAGAGAGAAAGAGCTGCTCCAGTGCTGTTCCTGGGCCCCTTCGGGTTCACACAGAGTCACACGACACACAAAGCTGAAGCACAAAGACACTGCCAGTATTGAGTTGCCTCCTCTTTAAGGCCTTTTTTAAATAAACGGTTCAGCGTGATACCAAGGCCTTCTTCAGATTCCAAACAAGCAAAAGAAAGAAAGAGGAGGACAAACAGTCACGTGACTCCAACACAACTCGACACCCAGTTCTGATTTAAACACAGTACAGGGCGGCAGCGTAGTGCAATTCGTTAGGGAACTGGACCTGTAACTCAAGAGGTTGCAGGTTTGATTGCAAGGTGGGGCACTGCCATTGTACCCTTGAGCAAAGGGTGCCTAACCTGAATTGATCCAGGAAATATCCAGCTGTATAAAGAGGGTTGCATGTAAAGAAACGTAAGCTGTGTCGGTCGCTCTGGATAAGAGCCCAAAACGTAAATGTACTCTCGCTAACTTCACCAGCACTGTGATTGTGAGGTCGGTCTTTGTTTACATGGAACGAGCGAGGAGGTAATGCCTAAAATAACCTCACTGGCGGCTCATTTGTTTTTTCCCTGTGCACACGTTCAGGTTCTGTCCTTGCAGGTTAACCCCTCGTCTGCCACTAGTTCATGTAGTTGTGTCTGGAGCACAGGCAGTTCAGCCCTAGGCCTACTGAGAACGTGGAGCCCAATTCGATCAAGCCGTAATGCGCACGGGCCGGCAGTGGCTCAGTGGTTAGCGACACGGGCTGACAAGTGGAGGGTCGCTGGTTCGAATCCCAGGAAGGATTTTCACTTTCTGGGGCACTGAACCCCTAACTGCTCCACGGGCGCCGTACTATGGCTGACCCTGTGCTCGGACCTCTCTTAGGAGAGATATGTGAAAAGACAAATTCCTATGACCATGTGCAACATGGCAATAATGAATATTCTATAAAGAATATTCTATTCTGCACGTCCTTAACTCGTGATGAATTAATTTGAGATGTTTTCTTGCATGTCATTTTTGGTTTGATTCAATTTGTACTCTATATGACATAACATGCATGCATATATAGCAATGTTTTATTTGGATGATTACAATTAGAAATCATCGAATATAACTGAACTCGAGCTCAATGTCGTCAAAAAAACGTCAACCGCTTATTAAACTTGAAGTCAATGGAAAACATTTTGTCTCGTTTGGACCTACGGAACCCGGAAGATACAGCGTTTAGCGGTCCCCATAGTGACGAGAAACGGACCCTCCCAGACTTTATTCCCACGTCGTCTACGATGGGAGAGGAAAAAAACACTTCTCTTGGAGAAAAAAGCATTAAAAAACAGTTATCTGCCCTTGGTCTAAATCATTTAATCGCAGACACATAGACATTATGAGAATGTCTTTGGCTGAAAAATGTCCTAATAAACGGCTCGTGAGCTGAGAGCGGTTCCTGCACGTCCGGTCAATGCTGCAGCAGCCTACCGTAGCTTCCCCTCGACAACCTCGCTTATTTTCACACAGATTAAATACATAAATAACACATTTCAAGCTTCAAGTGGACGTGCTTGGAAATACAGTATTCCATTGCATTACCTTCAAATAAAAAATACAAAACCGAGAACAAAATAGAAACAATTGCACGTACACCATAACCGCATTCGCACTGCTACGTCTTCCCATCGCATAAACTTAACCAGCGGGATGGGCACGATTCCAGACATGTCCACACACACACACACACACAGTAAAAAAAATCCATACGAATTTGAGGAATGCGTGATCCTCCAACGATAAACAGCGCGCCCGCTGAATGCCTGAGACACTGACCAAATCTAAACGCCGGGGTTATTTTAAGAACGGGATGTAGGCTAACGGAGTAATCCTTCGGGTTAATATGTTAGTAGGCTAGAGTAAATTGGCATGGCAACACACAGGACTGCATGTACCCGCAAGGTCTCAACTGTAGCTACGCGAACGGACCTGCGGTGCCAACTTTTACGCAGAAGCAACACGGCGTTTGAGGTTGCGATTGATATTCAATGTGACACCCCCCTCTTCGTCGTGGGCAACCTACTATACGCCGTGTTAAGCACCCGCCAAACCAAATTCCACGCAACAGTAATTATAGTCGTATATTTTGTGTCAAATCGTTTCGCAGATGGGAATAATCGTACACTCGCAACGTAAAGCGCTATCGACAGCCGTAACAGCGAAATACTGCGCATAGTCCGTGAAACAGAAATCCTAAAATACTACATTTGAATCGTTGTTTGTTCTTGTATTTGGTCGGTTTTCAATCTGGAAAATGACATTTGTAGCCTACGGGAGTGCGGAAAACACAGCCGAGATCTGAGCTCGCTCGCGCTCTTAAACTGCATTTCTCCGTCCAACAGATGTCACGTAGTATTCCTAGCCCCAATAAATCCCACTTTTTTCACTCACCCTATGCCACCGACTCCTGTAACTGGCGCAAATGCCCTGTTGGCTTTGCCCTTTTCCGTCTTCACGGTAGGGCTGCTCTGTAGTTCAACCCGCTCGGCGTTCAATGGAATTTGAACCGGCAAATTACGGTCACCTTGCTTCCTCGAAACGACGCACGTTTTTTTCACTGCCGTGGTAACATGTCACAAGCCGAACCACACGGATAAAACAACCGCTTTCGTGAAAGCGCCTGTTTAAAAACCACCCGACAAGGTCGCGACGCGAAGGAATCCCAGGTAGTTTGGCGATCAAAGACTTAGCTAGCGCTAATCGGTCCCCTCTAAGAACTTATACAAGGCAGTTTTTTGTGAACAAGAAAATCCAGCGGGTTGTCTTTGCTTACCCCTTCGCGTAAAAATGTGCAGTTGCTTCCACGTGTCGATTTTCCACAGGGCTTTGGTGTACCAGTTTCCCCCGTACGGTCGCAAACGCTGGGGAAATCAGACGCTGGCTGCTGCGGAGCGAGGTTTGTGCGCGGTCGCCATGTCGGACCGAGTGCCTGTGGATGCGGGATTACACTGAAACCAGCGGCGGATCCACGTCGAGCTTGTCACGCAGGGGCGCACTGCCTCCAGCCACCGCAGCCGGCACTGCACCCCACTGTAGGCGAGACTGCTCGACACAAAACACGGTCCGCAGCGCCATCTAGCGGCCCTGTTTGGTTATGTGGACAACGCCGGGATTGTGGACACGTGAAGTATGCGGGGGAATTACAAAATGCATTCAGTAATACAAATTATTCACCGGAAATTGTAACAAACAAAGGAGCAATTGGAAAAGGTCGTTATATGAAAATAATAATAATAATAACAATAAAACGAATCCACGAAGAACGGCTCTGTATTTACCTTACATTATGCACGCTAGATACTCCATACAGTGATCTCCCACAACCACACCCGTAAAAGAAATCCCACACAGCGATGACAGATCAGCGGTCTAAGCACAACACCCGCGTGGGCCGCATCATTCACACTTGAACCGTCTGCCAGGCGTATAATGCATCTTACAACTTGTATTAATTTCAAATCCGCTTCAGTAACGGAAAAAATGGGGTTTGCTTTGACCTCGCTGCACCTCGTACCGGACATTTACACAGAATACCTTTTTGGACGGACTGGGGTGGGAGGCGGTGGGGGTGTTAGTAGTGCCTTACTTTAATTGCGAATACAACATTCACGTCCTCGTAACGCATCGCTTATTAAGATGGGGCGGGGGGAATAATCTTCAACCACACAGAAAACGGGACAACTATTTTGGGAACTGACTTGATGACCTGAACAGACAGCTCAAACTCATATATTAATTTTTTCTTTAAAAAAAAGAAGAACTGATTTTTCTGGGACGCCCCAGAAAATGAGGACCTGTAAGCAGTTCTCTCTCTCCCTCTGTGGCACAGATCCCCCAAACTACTCAATCTGCAGTGGGTGTTACTATTGTCAGGCACACTGGGGAGCAGAGACACATAGGCTCAGCTCCGGGGGGGGGCTGTCACACTCACCCAGCTGTGCCCCCTCTCCAATATAAATGTACATTTATGTTATTTGTATCGCGCTCATTACAGAGCATACAGAGCACTGTCACAGGAAGTGGAGCAGTTGTTTTGTACCTCGTAGAAAATGTAACCGCTTAAAAATCCTGGGAATGCATGCAGGTCTAGTGTGTAAAATATCATGTATCATATTCATATTCAATTCAGTTTTATCTGTATAGTGCTTTTTACAGAGCACTGTTACACAAAGGCTTTACAGAAAACAGTAAATATGAAAACACCAAAATGTCGGGCTGAACCCCCAAAAAGGCAGAAAGTGGGGCACAAAACTCCCCAGTGGGAAGAAATCTCAGGAGGAACGAGTCTTAAAGAGGGAGCCCATCCTCCACTGCCCATTTTACATTTACGTTTACATTTTTAGGCATTATGGAGACGCTCTTATCCAGAGCGACTTACACAGTTTACATTTCTTTACATACAATCCATTTATACAGCTGGATATTTTACTAAAGCAATTCAGGTTAAGTACCTTGCTCAAGGGTACAACAGCAGTGCCCCACCTGAGAATTGAACCTGCAACCTCTGAGTTATAAGCCCAGCTCCCTAACCATTACACTACACTGCCCGGCCCAGGTACCAACACCATGTGCATATGCGTTTCGAGAGCTTCGAATGATAGGGTTCTACCTGCAGATCGTTTGAGACGCATCACGTTTGCAAGCCCCCATGACATGGTTTCGTTTCGTATTGGTTTTAACACATATTGAAAAAGTCATTTCAGGTGTTTCATCTGTTGTATAGCATTGCATTTACATTTAGCAGACACTCTTGTCCACAGCGACTTACACAGTTTATATTTCCTTACATACAATATATTTTATACAGCCAGATATTCACTGAAGCAATTTGGGCTAAGTACCTTTAGCTCAAGGGTACAACAGTAGTGCCCCACCTGGGAATTGAACCAGCAACCTCTAACTTACAAGCCCAGTTCCCAAAACCACTATTCTCCACTACACAAAATGACACACCCAAGCGCATTATTCCCATGGTTAGATGTTCCACCTGATAAAGGAGGTCAGCTAGATCCCTGTGATTGTGAGCGGAGGTGATTTACGCTGTAGGAGCTGATCAAAGCTGGAGAAACACCTTCAGGGTGTGAGCGTCTCACACCTTGGTCAGGAGGTACACGTCTCTTGACCTCTCTTGACCTCTCTTGCTCTTCCACCCTCTCTTGCTCTCTCAATTCCACTCGCCCCCTCTCTCGCTTCTGCCTTATCCTCATCCGCCCCATACCTCTTTTCATGCATCCCTCTCTCCCTCTTTCACTTGCTCTAGTCTTCTCTCATTCTCTCTCTCACCTCTCTGGGTCCTGTCTTTGCGTTTTCATCTTTCTCATGTCAAGAGAGAAATGTGCATGGAACCCCTGTGGTGGTGTACGACCTTGCCTGCTCGAGATCCGTCAGGCATGAGCAGGAGAGTCCATCATTGTGCTTTAAATTAAACGTATTATTATTATTATTATTATTATTATTATTATGATCAGGCATGAGCAGGAGAATGTGCAGAATCTCGCCTGGAACAGGGTCCTGAAACGCACCTCAGCTGCTGCACCTGAAGGAGGGAGACACCTTCTTCACCCCGGGAGCATTTGTGCAGATGCATTTCCCAAAATACGCTGTGGTAAATGATGTAGTTAAGTGTGCAGGTCAAACAGGTGGCACGTGGTTTTTCTCCCCCCCCTGGTGGTGATGATTGGAATGCGCGATGCAGTGGCAGAAGCGCAGGATAAAGCTGATGATCGCACTGAGGATGAGTGCCATCTGCTGGTGGAAGCCCGCTACTACAGCCGAGAGCACACCCGAGGCCTGCGGTGCAGTATTTCAAATCTGCTGTAGACACACACACGCACACACACACGCACACGCACACTCATGCACATATGCAGACACACACACACACACAAACACACATATACACACATACTCATGCACATATATGTGCACACGCACACACACTCATGCACACACATACGCACACATGCACACACTCTACATTTCATTTCAACTGGAAATGATCTTTGAAATCAGAGCACATGTGCACCAGTCCAGGACACGCAAAACTACTTACTGTGATGTAACTGCTGATGGAGTGAAAGGGCCCTTCCCTTGAACCGTGGGAAATCTGGTTTTTATTCTGCATTTGTGCCATTGTGTACGCATCACTGGCTGAGGGTAATTGAAACGCTGTCTTGTACTTTGGTGTTTTCTGACAATAAACAGCCTTTTTTTTCAGACGGAAGCGACGGCAGTGTGCCAAAGAGGCCAGGCTCTTTAGAATCCCGACGTTAAACTCGGGGTGATCCCGCGCGGCGTAGGTGCAATTCTCAGTTTTTCGATTTCCTTGCTGTTTAATGTTCTGTGCAATCAAAAATGCACGGTGTCAGGGAGCGTGAACGTAATGCACTCGTTCCTTCGCTTCGAGTAGATCAATGGAATCTGGATAATAAGATGTTCCACAGCTTTGTAGTATTCGTATTAAAACACAAAATGATCACCACAAGTCCTTATTATTGATAAGATCTTTTTTTGTTACATTTCTTATTTGTTTCAGATTTTTCTCCCAATCGAGTAGCCAATTATACTATATAATATATCTATTCCTTTCGATTCACCCTCCCCGTGTCCGTCACTACGAGGCAAGCTAATTCCCCGAGGCCAGCAATGATCCGCCTCCTCCTAAACGGAACTCGCCCGCCTACTCTCTGGAAACACCCTTCGCACTTCTCGGCGTGCTCGCGCCGGCCCTCGGACTGGCACAGTGGGCAATTTGCATTATGGGCGAATGCTTAGACCCCAGGCCCCCAGATAAGATCATTTTTAAACAAAATGTGCTTATCTAGTTGTGATGCGCCTTCTTCTCCAGGGGACGGAGGGATGAAGGGATGAATGAATGGAGATGCCGGTCCAAGGATAGCGGAGTTGCAGGCAGGGCTGTCTTTGTGGGGGGGGCAACTGGTGCAACCGCCCCAGGCCCCGCCCTTCACGGGGCCCCGTGGTGAGAGGGGAAAAATGAATTATTCATTAATAATGTCTATGACATCATCACATGGGCCCCATGTAGGTTGACTCGCTCCGGGCCCCGCCCAGCCCTTGAGACTGCCCTGGGGGCAGGCGGTGGGTTTGGTGGGGAGGGTAATTGAATAAATAGAGGGTACACCTGGCCACCAAATTTTGAGAAAAATGGGTGAAAAAATGTATTTAAAAAATTAAAAAAATAATTTTAATTTTAATTTGTTTTTTAAATATACTGAAAGGATCAGGCAAAAATAAAAGCAATAACAAGAACAAATAAAAACACGATAAAATAAGAATAAACGTACTTAAAACATGGAGCAAACCAGATCAACCAAAAGCCAAGTTAAAAAAGATGATGTTTTAAACAGACTTTTAAAATGTGGGACTGCTGGTGCCTCTGCGATGCGCAGAGTCTGGGAGTATCACAGTGACAGGAAGCTCTTCTGAGGTTAACGGTCGGGACACAGAGAAGAACTCTGCTGAACGGAGGGCACATTTTGGGATGCTGTCCTTCCAAAACGTCGGCGACGTACTCGGGCGCCAAGCCGTGTCAGGGCTTTAAAGACGAATAAAAGACAGGAACACACACGGAGAGAGATGACGCGCCTGTACGCAACATGTGACCCTCGAACGCAGGAAATATGATCATTGTTATGCGTTGCCAACTGGAAATGTGATCAAACAACGCTGATGACATTGCACATGCGGGGTTTATTGTGTGGGTTTATGGGTTAGTTCTCTGTCCAGGACTTTGTCTGCAAGTCATTTCAAACCCTCAAAGGGTTCATTTTTTCACGGTCAGATGTTTTTTGTTGTTGTTTTTTTCCCCAACCAAAAGCATGTGACAAAGTAGGCTACTCTATTCAGTCTAACTGAAAAAAATATGTTTTGCCCCGAACGGTGAATAACAGGAAAGTAAAACTGCTTTCGCATGTACTGTGTTTGGAATGTATCTAGTCTCAAAGCAGTACGGTATTGAGTAAGTTATTTGAAGAGATACGGGACAGCAGTGCGCCGTTGCATCGCTACTGTGGCTCCCACGGAGGCCCGTGCGTACGCCCGCAAGCCAGTGATTACATTCCACTACAAACTCCCTGACAAAGGATACCGCTGGCCTGGAGGCAGCCGCTAGGGGGAGCCAATGCACAATAAATCAGCAGAAAATGGAATTTTAACGGATTTATTAACCCATACCATAATAATAATAATAATAATTAGCAGGCAAATACATAAATAAATAAGTACAAATATAAAATATTAGCCCGATGGGACAAAGCCAAGTTTGTCCCAGAACTGCGGAGTCTTGGCCATAGGCGGCTAATGACAGAGCACAGTATCCCACTCGCAGTGTCCAGACGATCGGTCCCACCCGGCCTGCGCTTGTGTTGGGCTCCTAAAATAACGTTCTTCTTGTGGAGCAGGCTTCTTCACAAGGGCCCATATGTATGAAACATCTGAGAGTAGGGCCCGGCGTGGGTTTGGCGGGATGATGAGAGGCGATACTCAACGCGCTCAGTGTGCGGAGAGGAAGTGGATCTGGACAGCAGTGAACGTGGAGCCCCTTCCCTCCCCTCACACGCTCTCTCACACGCTCTCTCACACACACACACACACACACACACACACACACGCACTCTCCCTACAATTCCACCTACCGACAGGGTCTTTTTGAAGCATTCTTTGAGTTTGAAGTGACAGACTCGTACATTCTCGGTCGCAGTAAGTGCACTGGCGCTATTAGCAGGGAAACGTTCCCGCAACCCTGAATATTACCACAGCAGCGCAGAACGAGACGAACACCGATGCCCTCATTCACACCTCACTGGGACTTCCTGGTTACACAAAGGTTAGACAAATAAACCACACAAATAGCAGGCACAGAATCCAAACACTTTATTCCTGAGAAAAGCACAATTCAAGGCAAGGCAAATGCGCGGAAGTATCGAACTACAGCAGGCGTGCCAATTTCTGCGGTCTTGCGACGGAAAATGAAGCAACTGGCATGCACTCCCCATACTGCATCTAAACTATCGTTCCGCTGGATAGAAGGGCTGTGCGTCAAGAGCCAATGGTACCGCTACCTATATTCATATCATTATTATCATCATTACCGACACTACTCGCGTTACGCAAACGTCAGCTTATGGAAAATGTGACCTTACGGAAATGCAGTTGTACCGTCATTTAATTTTCTCAACTGCCCACCAAGTTTGCGTTAGCTACGTAAAGGGCGTACAGGCACCGTCATTGAAAGTGATGGAAAATACATCATTGATTAAAATTCTCATTTGAGTTATTTGTTGTCCTCTTTTAAATACAGTATACAATATATCCCGACTTAGGGAAAATGGAACTTACGGAAAGCCTTCAGTAACGCAACCCTTGCGTAACCCGAGCAGTGCCTGTATTTATTTTTAATCCCCCCACCCATTTCGAATGCCCAATTATTGCTGCAATGCACAAATGGACGCCTGCGCAAATGGCCCAGCTGGTGTTGGAGCCCAATCAGCAAGAAGAGCTTCCACTGAGCGCTGTACAGGGGAACACCCTGTGGACTGAGTCACTCCCTATGACCGATTCTGATTGAGTCACTCCCTGAGTCACTGAGTCACTCCCTGTGTGACGCCACGGCCGATTCTGACCGAGTCACTCCCTGGGTGACTCTCCGGCTGATTCAGCATCGCCCTGCTGGACTCCTGGCCACGGTCGGCGCTGGCACGGTCTGAATCAGTGCCAAACCACGGGGCATACCGCAGCACTAAGAATGGAGCGGCTCGTGGGCTGCTTGGTGCATCGTCCTGTAAAGATGACATAACCGGCTGTGGCGTTGCCCAGGGAGGGAGGGAGGGGTTTCAATCGACAGGATGTCCGTGTGTCATCGCGCACCAGCGATGGGCAATCGGGCGCCCCAGCCTGCCTGCACAAGCTGCACAGGAAGCGTCCTCCTCCGACTCAGTGTCTGTGCGAGCCGGAACTCTTAGACTGCGGAGTGAAATAAGCGGCAGCTGACATCATGCGTTTGTCGGGGGGTGTATGTACTAATAAAAGAAAGAATGGCCCAACAGGATGTACGCCGTTATTTATAGAACCCCCGTGAATGAACTTGGCTGCATAACAGGGCCAATCAGCATCAGATGATGAAACGGCTCTTAATCGGTCGGTGACCCACCGGACAAAGACAAATAAAACTTAAAAAAAGTAATAAATCAACAAAAGAAAGAACAAGAGGGGAATAAAGGAATAAAGTTGGAATGAAGGAATTCAAACGGCCCTTTCCCTTTTAAAGGTGTGGTCTACGGCTTCGGGACGGTCTTCCACTTCAAATGTCACAGTTTTTCTACTTTCCAGTAGACCCAGCGCAACCCTGCCCCTCGCTGAACACTTGCTGGGACATTAACCAGAGCGTGAAGCACGATTAGTTTCTCCCGACGCGATGAATGACGAGCTGAGTGAGTGCTTTGAATCTGACGGCGAGAATAAAGACGATCTGCTTTCTCCAGGGCAGATGTTCAAGCTGTTCCAGATGTGCTGCTCCAGGGCACAGATGTTAAAGCTGTTCCAGATGTGCTGCTCCAGGGTGAAGATGTTGAAGTTGTTAATGAACTCATTAAGGGGGAGGGGCGGACTGTCCTCTATACTGGAACTGGGCATAATACACAGAAAACGGACAAAAAACGGACAGAAAACGACAAAAAATAAATCTAAATAAAGAGGATACAGACAAGTTTAAATGTAATGACCCCCCCCCCCTCCCGACCCTGTTCGGCCCCCAAACACTGTGCCCCACCCCCCTTCCACAGCAACAGCATTCTGATCCCTGTAATCAGCCGACTTCAACTTTGGGAGAGCGTCTGGTTGCCCTCCTGTCCATCCGCGGTCCCGTATCAGTGCAGTTAATTCTTTATTCTGGACGGACGGACAGACTCCCCCTCATGACGCCCTGTGGGTGTGTGTCCCCACTCGTAACCCTCTGTTACCCTGGCCTGCGTACAGGACGCTCACTTCCCCAAACCCATACTCCAGGAAACGAAAGGGTTAAGGCATAATGCCCTCCTAGAGTAGCCTTCACTTAGAAAACTACAAAACCTTTAAAAAAAATAATAATTAAATATTTATCTCGTGTATACATTTCTCTTTTTTGAAACTCAGTGGTTATTAATACTTCCTGGCAGAGTTTGTGTAAATCTGTGTTTTTTTTTGGTTGTTTTTTTTTTTTTTTAAAGAGAAGCGGAAATCTTTCATCCTCAAGCCATCCAAGCCACTGGTGGATCAGGTGCAAAACTGTACTTCTTCCTGCTTCCTGTTTCCTGTTTCCTGTTTGGCTCAGCGAGAGACGGTCGTTAAAGTTCATCACGGTGCAAACCTGTCAAAGCAGCAAAAAAAAAAAAACCTGAATAAACCAGTTTGTTCCAGCAAACAATGTGTGCGTTCTGTTAAACACACACTTACCCAAAATGTAACATTCAGACAAGAATAAGGAGAATAAGGTAGGCACAGGTAATTTCGCAGGTGTTGCCCCAGTAAAGGAATATTGGGGGGGGGTAACAGAGAACACTAACAGGTGTTATCAAGGACAGAGCAGTGACGTCCAGCTCAAACCCTGGTGACCCAGGCGGGCCCCCCCGAGGGGCCCCACTCACCTTCTTTCTGTGTTGACAGGGTAGATTGACCTTTGACCTCTCTGGCCCTCTCCTCCTCGACGCTCTTCAGCAGCCCTTTGATGGCGCTGTCGTACTCCGCCCACTCCGGAACAATCCGCATGGCCGCCGTCAGCTTGGGCTCTTTGGTCCTGGGGTTATTGCACTGCATGGGGACAGCCAGCAAACACACCCCTCACAATCTACTCATACCATTCACCATCTACTCACCCTCTACTCACACCCCTCACAATCTACTCACAATCTACTCACACCCCTCACAATCTACTCATACCATTCACCCTCTACTCACCCTCTACTCACCCTCTAATCACACCCCTCACAATCTACTCACCCTCTACTCACACCCCTCACAATCTACTCACCCTCTACTCACCCTCTACTCACAATCTACCTACAATCTACTCACACCCCTCACCCTCTACTCACACCCCTCACAATCTACTCATACCATTCACCCTCTACTCACCCTCTACTCACACCCCTCACAATCTACTCACCCTCTACTCACCCCTCACAATCAAAATAAAGGAAACACTTGAGTAAATGAGGGATACAGAGTATAGCCTATTGAAAGCGGATCCATCCAGAGGTGTCCGTTTCGAGTCAGAAAAGTCAGTAAAAAAACAAGACCATTTTTAAACAGAAAATTTTAAACAACTATAAAGGCCAGTTATTCTGTCACCAAGCAACAAGAGCTCAATGTATTAACTACTAATTCAGGCAGAACCTTGCAACAACTCATTTTGGTTTAAAGTTGAAAGCAATTTTCTTCTCTGTGCACCAGACGAGTGAAACAGCAGGCAGCCGACTTTGAGGATCTGGACACTGAACCGCGGTGGCTGAAGGAGAACAAGTCTCCATTTTGATCACAACTGACTGCTTACAATGTTTCATATTTATGATGTGTATGTTAGCAGAAGGCACGATGACATTAAAATGATGTACAAACATTCTACTTAGCCGTGCTTTATCGTGAGTATCGACACTGCCTGAAAGGCCGGTTGACCAATCAGCATCGAGGACAGGAACGATCTGTTTTATGAGTGGATGTAATTCACTGTAATGTGACTACACCGATCACTAGGACGACTTCTTATTGACAAGGGGAAAGGCAGGCTGACTCAGGAGCACGCTTCACTGAGCGTATACGGTTGACCGGACCGTGTGTGCTGGTACTGATCAGATCGATGTACGGATATGACTGGACCGTGTGTCTCAGTACTGACCAGGTGGACGTACGGTTGCCCAGACCGTGTGTGTGGGTACTGACCAGGTCGATGGTCTTGGCTGCGGTCTTTGAAGCGTCGTCGCACCAGGTCTCGCACCACATCCACTCCTGAGGCAGGGACTTTATCGCCACCTGGTGGATCATATTATTGGGGAGGTCCTGCAGTGAGAGGGGAACACAAAGAGACAGCGAGAGCAGCCATTACTCCTCCAATCAAAACCCACAGGTCCCACTGTGGACACCAAAACCCACAGGACCCACTCTGCACATCCACACTACACCAGCCACACAGAGGCTCCTGAGAAAGTACAGAGAAGGGCAACTAAAGTTGTTCCAGGTGTCAAATTCCACAAGCCACAAAGAAAGACTATAGACACTCAACGCCTTTGGGTTGAGTTGTGTCAGTAGAACTTGTAATGCAAAGGTTGCAGGTCTGATTCCCAGGTTGTACCCTTTAGCCAGGTACTTAAGCTCAGTCGCTTCAGTAAAATATCCAGCTGTATAAATGGATTGTATGTAAAGAATTGTGAAACGTGTGAGTCGCTCTGGTTAAGAAGGTCTGCTAAATGCCTGTAATGTAATGTAATGCAGTCTAATGCAGTGTAATGTCATGTAATGTAGTGTAATGTAATGCAGTCTAATGTAGTGTAATGTAATGTAATGGCGCATAGCTGATAAAGGTCAATTTCACACAAGTATCCGTTTCCAGAACAGTGCAGTAATGGATGCGCAGCATAGCTTCATGGTCTGTGTACAGCCATCCTGTGGGGCGTGAGGTATTTTCATAAGGCACTGTGTTCTGTGCCATAAAGCATTCATATTCATGAGGCATTTCCAGCTGCAGCGCAGTTATGAAAAATGAATGTAAATAGTAAGCTGCCAGGGAGGAATATAAACGCGGGCGCAGATAAAACCCAGAGCCTGGGGGTTAGGGTTAGTAGGGTTAGGAGTTGGGGGGAGAGGGGTGGAGGGGGTTAACGCGGACGCTGCTCTTGGATGTGTGGAGGTCGGGTTGCCATGTGCTTCTGCGGCCCGCTTCAACGCGGGGAGTTATTCATGACCATTATCTTTATTTGATCAGGCAAAGCCAATTAAAAAAACATTTTCATTTACAATGAGGACCTGGCCAAGAGGCTGCCATCAAAGAGAGAGGATAAAAACATCCAGTTAAAGAGGAGAGAGAGGGGAGAGAGGAGAGAGGGGAGGGAGGGAGAGAGGGAGGAGAGAGGATAAAAACATCCAGTTAAAGAGGAGAGAGAGGGGAGAGGAGAGAGGGGAGGGGAGGAGAGAGGGAGGGAGAGAGGATAAAAACATCCAGTTAAAGAGGAGAGAGGGGGGAGAGAGGAGAGAGGGGAGGGGAGGAGAGAGGGAGGGAGAGAGGATAAAAACATCCAGTTAAAGAGGAGAGAGGGGGAGAGAGGAGAGAGGGGAGGGGAGGAGAGAGGGAGGAGAGAGGATAAAAACATCCAGTTAAAGAGGAGAGAGAGGGGAGAGAGGAGAGAGGGGAGGGGAGGAGAGAGGGAGGAGAGGAGAGAGGGAGGAGAGAGATAAAAACATCCAGTTAAAGAGGAGAGAGAGGAGAGAGGAGAGAGGGAGGGGAGGAGAGAGGGGAGGGAGAGAGGATAAAAACATCCAGTTAAAGAGGAGAGAGGGAGGGGAGGAGAGAGGGGAGGAGAGGAGAGAGGGAGGGAGAGAGGATAAAAACATCCAGTTAAAGAGGAGAGAGGGGGAGAGAGGAGAGAGGGGAGGAGAGGAGAGAGGGAGGGAGAGAGGATAAAAACATCCAGTTAAAGAGGAGAGAGGGGAGGGGAGGAGAGAGGGGAGGAGAGGAGAGAGGGAGGGAGAGAGGATAAAAACATCCAGTTACAAACAGCACGGGGAGAGAGGAGGAGAGGAGAGGGGAGGAGAGAGGGAGGGAGAGAGAGGGGGAGAGAGGAGGACAGAGGTAGAGAGGGGGAGAGAGGGAGGAGAGGAGAGAGGGAGGGAGAGAGGAGGACAGAGGGAGAGAGAGCAGAGGAGAGGAGATGGGGGGAGAGCGGAGAATGGGAGAGGGAGGGAGAGAGGAGAGGAGAGAGGGAGAGAGGAGGACAGAGGTAGAGAGAGAGGAGAGGGGAGAGAGAGAGGAGGAGAGAGGGAGACAGAAGGACAGAGGGAGAGAGAGCGGAGGAGAGGAGATGAGGGGAGAGCGGAGGGTGGGAGAGGGAGGGAGAGAGGAGAGGATCAGAGGGGGGTCTCACCTGGTCCAGGTTGGACAGACTGTTTGGGTCCTGGCTCAGGGCCTGGTACTGCCCACGCAGTCGGTCCCCGGCAGCAATCTTCCGGAACTTCTTCAGATCCACCACATACAGGGCACTGGACCAGAGTACACAGGACACAGGCTGCAGTTACAGCACGCTGCGCCAGGGGGCGCCAAACGCAGCTCTGACAGTTTTTCTGCTCATTTTTATTGTTTTTAATGCTACATCCAATCACCCTTACTGAACTGCTTTCTCAAGTAAACGTTGAATAGTTTTTTTTAAATATCAATGTAATGAAAGGTCTAACAAAGCAAAGAGAACGACGAACGTATTTAGACTTGACCCAGGACGATTAACCCCTATGATTGACTGTATTTGTTCCGTAATGCATGTTTGCTGTTTGAATAAAAAAAGACGAGAAAAAGATACAGGAGTCTCCCTTTGCACTGAGAAACAAACGCTCCTTACATTCTGAGCGGGTAAAATACACACAACGCATCAGGGATACAGAATAATGCAGGAGAGCCCTGAGCTGTGGAGGAAAAAGGAAAACAAGGCCTGTGAGTGTTCAAAAACGAATACAATTACAAGGATTTCCACGAGAGGAAACGTCTCCCAAACCCTATCCAGGTAAAGCAGGTGTGCTCGGCCCGCTCAGAGCAGGCTGCGGTTCCACAGCTGAGCAGTGAGATGATGTTCGCTGGCAGGGAACCCGCCGCAGAGCTAACAGAGCCTCCCGCGGGGGTCCGATGTGTTCCTGACTCGCGCGCTCAGCGGGGCCTGAATCCAATACAACGATCCAGATTTCCCAGCAGCCCTCGCTGCGCAGCCCGCGGATTGGCTGATGCGTCTCATGGCGGGAGGGGGAATCCATGTGACGGGCGCTGAGCAGGTAACGGGCTATAACGCGCACACACACACGCACACACTCGCACACACTCTCACACACTCTCACACTCTCACTCTCACACACTCTCACACACTCTCACACACTCACACACTCTCACACACTCTCACACTCACACGACGGGCGGGCGGGGGCTGCACACTTCTCAGCGCTCTTTATGAACAGGCCCTTCCTTACAGCGTAAACTTTCACACATCTCTGTCACTGGGTGGCTACTTCTACCACAGTGCTGCCCTGTGCTGCCCTCTTCTGAACATTTATAACCTGGTGAAGAGGTGGTGTGAATCGATGTCCGTTCACATTTTCCCAAATTCCTCTGTACTGCTTTGAGTCCACGCGCTTTTAAATGTTAGCAGTAAACATTTTGTGTTTCCTCACTCCTTCACCCAAAGCCTTTTCCTCCTCAGTAAGGGGCGAGCTGATTGGCTCCTGTGTGTTGCGGTCTCTGCTGCAGGCTGTTGTTCCCACATCAGCTCCCCGCTCCAAAGCCAAGGACACTGTTCATATTTCTGCACGCGTCGCACATTCATTTCACTGCGCACTTTGAGCAGCGATCACAAAAGATGACCTGCTCGCCACGCTCAAGCTAGTGTGTGAGACAGAGAGAGAGAGAAAGAGAGTAAGGCAGAAACCGAAAGAGAGAGAGAGAGAGCCCAAGAGAGAGATGGAGAGAGAGAGAGTAGAGAGAGAGACAGAGAGTGTATGTGTGTGTGTGTGTGTGAGTGAGAGAGAGTAGAGAGAGAGACAGAGAGTGTGTGTGTGTGAGTGTGTGTGTGTGAGTGAGAGAGAGAGAGTAGAGAGAGAGACAGAGAGTGTGTGTGTGTGAGTATGTGTGTGTGTGAGTGAGAGAGAGAGAGAGACACACACAGAGACCAGAGGAGCTTTCGGCTGCTACAGGGGTTTGAAGCGTAGCAGAGACTGAAGAGGACAGCGCGGACAGCGATGGAGCAGGGGATGCTGGGTAATTGAGCTGGTGACCACACAGCAGAGCGGTGCTTTCAGGCTCACGAAGGAGCGGCGTGAACAAATGACCAGGAGCCCTTCTCTCCAACGTTTAAAGTAGCGGTGAGGGAACTGAGCAACAGAGGTTGCAGGTTCCATTCCCAGGTGGGGGCAAAGCCGTTGTACCCTTGAGCTAAAGGTACTTAACCTGAATTGCTTCAATAAATATCCAGCTGTATAAATGGATTGTGAGGACAGAAATGTAAAGTATGTAAGTGGCTCTGGATAAGAGCGTCTGCTAAATGTCTATAATGTAAATGCGAGAGCCCTGCACTTGAATCCCCCTGATGTTTAAAGGAGCGTTAGAGGTGTCCTCACCTGATATGGTACCTCCTGTTCCCCAGGTGAGAGGCCCAGTAGCCGGTCTTCCAGAAGCGGTAGCCGTCCATCTCCGTCCGACTGTCGCAGAAGGGCGTGTACCCGTAGGGGGCGCCGTCCAAATCCAGGTCCCTCAGCTCGGTCAGGTCCGCCCTCACGATCTGAGCAGGGAGAGAGTCCGCCAAGACACCCCTCAAACGCACAGCCAACCAATCGATTCCATCAATAACTACACCTCGAAAGACATGGCTGTCAGTATTTCGAAACGTCAATATTTGTCTTTTAATTCCAAGCCAAAGCTCCATGTGCACAAATGACGCCAAACACACAATCATTCATGATTAAGACATGCTTTGGCAGAGAGCAGCATAGTGGTCTCGTTTATTGACGTGCCCCAGCCTACAGAGTTTTATACCATCCATTCGGGACAAAGAAGGACGTCACACGCTCTGTTTTTCTCCTGGCTGTGATAAGACGTAACGTTTCGTCACGTAACAGTAAAACACATTTGAAAGCTTGGTGCTGGCAACACTTAGGTTGTGGGTTCGATTCCCACTGGGACCACATATACTGAAAAATGTATGCACTCACTTCTGTAAGTCGCTTTGGATAAAAGCGTCTGATAAATGGCATATATTATTATTATTATTATATTAAGGGAACGCCACAATTTTCCCACTCTGGATAAACAGGGTCACGCTGAGGTTTCAGTCGGCACGATTCCCCAGCCTCACAGCTCCACAGCGCCTCCTCTGGCCGATGTGGCTGCCTGCACTGGGCTTGCACCGCCCGCTCAGTCCTCTGGGGGCAGTAAGTGCACAGCTCAGAGCGGGGAAAGAAGCAGTGGCTGGCTGCACCGCCCGCTCAGTCCTCTGGGGGGCAGTAAGTGCGGGGACAGAAGCAGCGGCTGGCTGCACGTGTAGCGGGAGGCCAAGGCGTGCGAGCGCGTGCCCCCTCCCGAATCGACAGGAGACACGGCAACCAGCGGGACGGGGCCTGCAGCTGTGAATGTCCCGTTCCAAATCGGGGACAAGGACGTGGGGAAACGGTGGAACGTCCGCTGGGGACGGGTACGGAAACAGCCTCGTGAAGGTTTGTGACGTCACATGAAAGCAGCCACCCCTCCCCGATTTTGACCTTCGACCCAGGGTCACCTGATCGGCGTCCACGAAGATGATCTTGTCGACGGCCAGGGGGAAGAGCACGTCCAGGAACAGGATCTTGTAGCCCCAGATCAGACGCTGTTTCTCGCGCTGCTGGTGCAACCAGCGAGGCCATTTATACTGAACCAGCTCATAGCTGAACCCGTACGTCTCTGCCATCCGCGGGATAGACTCCTGTATGGAGGGAGGGAGGGAGAGAGGGAGGGGAGAGAGAGGGAGGGGGAGGGAGGGAGAGAGGGAGAGGGAAAATCAGAAACAAAATTAAAAAACTTTATTTTTTTGTGGTCGTGCGCATAGCACAGCACATCCTCCACAGCCTGAGCCAGCCTATCAGAGCCAGCCTATCAAAACCGGCCTGTCAGAGAGGGCCTATCAGAGAGGACCTATCAGAGAGGACCTATCAGAGAGGGCCTATCAGAGAGGACCTATCAGAGTGGACCGCTCAGAGAGGACCTATCAGAGAGGACCTCTCAGAGCGGACCTATCAGAGCGGACCTATCAGAGCCAGCAGCTGGGGGCCCAACTCCCGTTTCTGCGGAGAGGAGTGTTCATGGTGCGGCCGCACCGCACACCGCCAGGCCGTTGAGACGTGGGGGGCCTTAAAGACAACAATGGGCTGACTGACAGCCCGCCGGCTTGTTGCAGCTCTCCGAGGTGTGGATGAAACAGGCGCGCCGAAGCGCCGGTGTGTGTGCGCCGTGTTTACGGCCTCTCTGTGGGGGAGCTCCTCCGGTCGCTCAGACGGCGCTTCATCTTCACGCCGGAGCGGCCGGTGGGGGTGGGCTCTGGCTGCGGCTCACATACAGAGAGAACAGGATGAAGAGAGAGGGAGAGAGATGGACACAACACCCCCCTGTCATCACTCCACACACACACAGAAAACCTTTCCTGTGGCTTGCTTGTGGTTTGTGGCTTTTTTGGGGGAGGACAAGAGAGGAAAGGAGGAGAGGGTGAGAATGGTGCGGGAGAACTTGTTACCTTGAAGGAAGGGGAGAGGTAGTTCTTGAGGAACCAGAACTTGACGGGCGTCTTGGTGTGCCGTAGGACAGAGAGCATCATTATTCTGGAACACAGAGAGAGGGAGGGAGGGAGGGAGAGGGGAAGGCCAGCAGGGGGAAAGAGAGAGGGAGGAGGATTTGGGAGTTGAATTTGGCATTATATAAAATACCTGCCACAACAGAGACAATACAGATGTATAAGATACGCCATTTAGCAGACGCTTTTATCCAAAGCAAAAAATAGTAGTGAATGTATATGTTTTTCAGTATATGTGGCCCCAATGGGAATCGAACCCACAACCTAAGCGCTGTCAGCGCCATGCTCTACCTACTGAGCCACAATGACCCCTGATCTCTGTTAATTATTAAAAATCTTACTATTATTTTTGTATGACTATTCATTATTGTTATTGTTATTATTATTATTGTTTTATGCATTACTATTTATTATTAATGTTATTTCTACTGCGTTACTTTAGCTGTTCCATCCTGTTTACCTTTGGCGATACACATTTGAAAACAAGCCACGCCGAAAAAAGCATTTACACAGAAGAGACGTAACTGAGACAGACAGAGACACGGGGAGGTGGAGAGAGAGAGGAGGTGGGGAGTCTTTAGAGAGGAGGCGTAGGATGAGGGGATGGGATGAGCGAGGGCCTCCAGAGAGAGGATGGGCGTGGGCGTCTCACCTCAGGAAACGCTCGTACAAATGTCCCGAAGCCACAGAGAAGATATTCAGCACGTCCTCCTTCTTCTTCTGCCCGTCATCTGCCCCCGAGCTGCCGGTAAGACTGCAGGAGGAAACGCATCACACAATTACACACACCATACTGTCTATAACAACGCAATTACACGCACCACACTGTCTATAACAACGCAATTACACGCAACACACTGTCTATAACAACACAATTACACACACCACACTGTCTATAACAATGTAATTATACACACCATACTCCCTATAACAATACAATTACACACACCATACGGTCTATAACAACACAATTACACACACCACACTGTCTATAACAATGTAATTACACACACCATACTCCCTATAACAATACAATTACACAATACAGACAGCCGGCGTGATAGGGCGTTGGGTCACCACAAGCCGCCAGAACAGCACCAACGTGCCTTGGCACAGATTCTACAAGTGTCTGGAACTCTATTGGAGGGACGCAGCACCATTCTTCCACAGGAAATTCCATCATTTGGTGATTTGTTGATGGTGGTGGAAAACGCTGCTTCAGGCACCGCTCCAGAATCAATTCTGTTCAATTGGGCTCAGCAAAGCCGCCAGAACCCTTCATTTACTCAAGTGTTTCCTTTATTTGGGCAGTATCCCTGAATAATTAAAGCACACAGAGGTTGTTCCCTTCAATACTTCGGGGCTCTATCGTACAGAGCGTGTAGTTACTGACGTTACATGACCACGTCAATAACGTCAGAAAATTCCCTGACAGGAATTGAGTGGGAACCAGTAACCGGTGGGAACGCTTTAGTGAAGGGTGGAAGGTGGAGTCCTCCTACCTTCTCTCCAGAGAGCGCCACACACTTCACACAACGAAAGCAGGTGGTGAGAAGCAGAGGAGCAGACAGGAACACGGTTAGAGTTAGAGTAACACATACACACAGACAAACAGACACACACACATATACACACCTATCACACAGACACATATATACACTCATCACACCCTACACCCCAGCCAGACCCCTCCGCTCCGCCTCCTCTGGCAAACTGACTGTCCCATCCCTCCGGGCGCCCGGCAGCCGCTCCTCACGCAATCGCGCAATCACTTGCGATCTTCCGCAAGAGACTCAAAACCCACCTTTTCAGACTCCACTACCACTGAATTCTGTACATCTAGCTAATTGTCATACTTGTTTAATACTTGTTGTATATGTATCCCTGCTTACTCCTAAAAAAAACTAACCTTTTCCTTCCCGGTGTTACAGGTATGGTACACAGATGCCTGCAATGATGTCTATCGATGTATTCCTGCACTGATCTCGTGCGCTAACTATGATTGTTCCTACCATGTATTAATGCACATCTTGTAAGTCGCTCTGGATAAGAGCGTCTGCTAAATGCCTAAAATGTAAAATGTAAATGTAATGTACGCACACACACACACACGCACACAGATCACATGGTTAGAGTTAGAGTACACACACACACACACACACACACACACACACACACACACGCGCACGCACACAGTGGATCTTACAGGCTGGTGGGGCAGGTGAACCACAGTGTCTCAGTGACTACAGGGCACAACAACAGACCACAGCGCCACTCATCCGCCCCCACCCCACGACAAACAGCTGCACACATATATATATATATATATATATATATATTAGTGGTGGGACTCGATTAAAAAATTAATCTAATTAATTAGAGGCTTTGTAATTAATTAATCGAAATTAATCGCATTTTAATCGCATATCAATATTTGACACGAGAAGCAACATTTTTCAATTCAAATGGATTTTGGTATACGAGTGAATCAATGAATAGACATATACATACGTTTAAGCAGCAAAATCTTGTTTATTTTAGCTACTACACAGACCAGTGCAATTTTGAACAAAGTGCAGCAATTTTAGGAATATGATAGTGCAAAGGACCTTTGGAAGAAGCTGCTGGATTTTTTTCGAAATTGTCTTTCTGCATGGCAGTTCATAAATTGAGTCAGACGACGCAATCTGTAGCACCTTTTCTAGCCCTTATCTTCGACCACCGAAAGTGGTCTACAGTCCACGGCATACCAGTGAGCCAGTGAGTTGGTTACTTTGTTAGACGTGGTCTTACTCATCTTGGTTCTGAACCCCGTCATCTGGTCGAGTGTGGGTTGGCGACTCTGCTTGCTCGTACTAGGACTAACGTTAGCCTGATCAGCGTTAGCTCTGGCTTCCACGCTAGCTGCAAAATGTTTAGCATTGAGGTGATACCGTAGGCTTGAAGTGCTCCGGTGATATGCAAATTCTTTGTTGCACAATGTGCACACAACTATTCTCTTATCCACACTTCCATCAGGGAGTTTTTTATATCTAAATATCCCATCCACCGGGCCAAACAACGCGGTCTCATCTGGTTCTTCCATGTTAGCCTACAACGCTCTACTCAGAGTGGGGCTTTGTTGTCTGACGTCACTCAATGCACGTTGTGCATCGGTATGATCGTCCACTGAGAAACGTTCCGTGGTGTCTGGAGTGCAAAAATATAATGCGATTAAAATGCATACATTTTTTTAACGCGTTATTTTTTCTGTAATTAATTAATCGAAATTAACGCGTTAAAGTCCCAGCCCTAATATATATATAAAAATAGACTTTTTGCCCACCGATCTATTTGTCTCGATCATAATCACTGAATATGACTTGGTCAAACGCCCCATTAGCCACGGTTAAACTGAGAGGGTTCAGCTTCTGCAGAAGTGCAGGTGAGTGTGCAGGTAGGGTGGATGGCTGTACAGGTGAGTGTGTGAGGTGCAGGTGAGTGTGTAGGGAGGGTGGATGGCTGTACAGGTGAGTGTGTGAGGTGCAGGTGAGTGTTCTTTGCACACGTGTCACCTTGCTATGGAATCCCACAATCCTTTGCTCTCCGGATCTTCGCTGAGGAGATCCTCATTCAGCCTGTCGGGCTTTTTCTGCACCTGTGAAACAGAGGCAGGTGTCACAGGTAAGATCTCTATCACAGGCAGGTGTCACAGGTAAGATCTCTATCACAGGCAGGTGTCACAGGTTAGATATCTATCACAGGCAGGTGTCACAGGTAAGATCTCTATCACAGGCAGGTGTCACAGGTAAGATCTCTATCACAGGCAGGTGTCACAGGTTAGATATCTATCACAGGCAGGTGTCACAGGTAAGATATCACAGGTAAGATATCACAGGTAAGATCTCTATCACAGACAGGTGTCACAGGTAAGATCTCTATCACAGACAGGCGTCACAGGTAAGATATCTATCACAGACAGGTGTCACAGGTAAGATCTCTATCACAGACAGGTGTCACAGGTAAGTCTGATACAGAACAGAGTGAAAGGAGGCATATGGTGAGAGTGTGAGACTACACCTTGTGCATTAAAGAGAAAACCCAAATCATTTAAACTGGCTTCTTACACCATTTCATCCAAATAATAATCATAAAAACATTCTTTACACCATTTAATACAAATAATAATAACACCAAAAACAAGGACAATAATAATGTTTTTAAAGAGGACTCACCCTGACTTTGATGATCTTGCTGTGGAAGCTGTTCAGAACGACGATGACATCACCTGCCTCAGCGGGAGAGTCCGTACCATCATGCCTGAGACACGGACGGACAGAGTGAGTGAGTGAGTGTGAGTGAGTGAGTGAGTGAGTGTGTGTGTGTGAGTGAGTGTGTGAGTGTGTTTTACAAAGACCAACACTTACAAACTGAATATGTCTCTGTTTATGATACCGGCATGTTCACTATTCGAATTCCAAGGAGGAAAAAAAAAAAGAAAAACTGAATGAAAGGTTTGTTTGCTCTGTGTCTCCACGGAGATAACCAGTGAAGAGTTAATGCTGCAGAGGATTCAAAACATGTAGTTTATACTCCTGGACTGGAAGTATAGTCTTGGGGAAAGAAGAATACACACACTCTCACACACACACTCACACACACACACACACACTCACACACACACTCTCTCACACACACACTCTCACACACACACACACACAGGTATAGTAAATGATCCCAGTCTCATTGACAGAAGGCAGGTGCACTGTAGTCTAATCACATCACAACCCAAGGAGGAGAGCTGCTCCTGTAAATGAGATTTAAGAGGAGAGGGGTCCCTGACGGGGGGGAGAGGGGTCCCTGACGGGGGGGAGAGGGGTCCCTGACATGGCAACGTCGCCCGTACCTCCAGCGAATCAGACCGCCAAATAAGAAGCGGCGAGGCCGCAATGCCGGAGACAGAGACAGCGAGTGGATCGCTACCTCTACGGAGACGCCGCCCTCAAACAGACAGGCGAGCAGGGGGGCCACGCGTCCCACACAACAGCACAACGTCACGCTGGCTGCGCACAGGAGGGGCTCCGTGTGTACCGGAGCTACGCTCGACGGCCTGGCCACTTCCGTCTCGGAGGAGGCGGTTCATCGGTCCCAGAGCTGCGGCGTCGAGCTCGTGGTACGAGGGGGGGGATAGTTGACATGATAAAGAGGGTACAATGGGCTACTAAACTGGCAGGAAATCTGAAACAAATAATAATTGAAAAAAAAGACAGACTGGGGGCCTCGGGTGGCGTAGCGATAAAGGCATTCATCCGGAATGCAAGTTGCCCACTGCAGTTGGACAGGGAGGGCGGAGGGAGAGCCGGGACGGGCGTCCCTGTACGGGAAAAACTGGCTTGCCTCCGAGGATGAGCGGCGGGCTCATGGGGGGAGGACAAATGTAAAGAAATAGAGGGTATAATTAGCAACCAAATTGGGAGAAAAATGGGGGATAAAATTTTTAAAAAAAGAATAAAAAGAAAAAGGCAGACAGATGACTCACGCGAGTATCTGGTAGATCTCTTCAGAGCGCCCGTCCCGCAGCTTCAGCACCCAGGCTCCAGGGTTCGCCTTCAGCTGGAAGTACCCCTGTCAAACACCGCAGCAACCACATCACCTCCACCTCCCTTACAGGCAAACCATCAGGTGAAACACGATCGTTTAACACAGTATTAATATCAACCAATAACAATAATCCACCAACTTTAACAGAGCAAACCTATTTTGGGGGGGGGTTAATGTGTGTGTGTGAGTGTGTGTGTGGGGGGGGAGGTAGTTTGTTTGTGTGTGTGTGTGTGTGTGTGTGTGTGTGCGCATGTGGGGAGGGGTAGGGTGTGTGTGTGTGTGTGTGTGTGTGTGTGTGTGTGTGTGTGTGTGGTAGTATGTGTGTGTGTGTGGGGGGTAGTATGTGTGTGTGTGTGTGTGTGTGTGTGTGTGTGTGTTTGAGGTAGTGTGGGGCCGGGGCCTACCAGGTTTGCCATGACGATGGTGTCCTGGGCGAGGGGGGCCTGCCTCATCCCCAGGGTGAACTGCAGGCCGCGGGGGGGCTGCCCCGTGGAGAGGTCGAAGCAGTGCCCCTCCAGCAGCAGGTACTCCAGCTCGTACTCCGCCCTCACCGAGCCACTCACCTGGGGAGACACGCCCACGCAGCGCTGCGGGTTAAACCACTGAACACCGACCGACCAATCAACCAACCAACCAACCAATCAATCAACCAACCAACCAACCAATCAATCAACCACCCAACCAACCAACCAATCAACCAATCAATCAACCAATCAACCAACCACTGACACTGTCGCACTATGATGTGTATTCAAGAAGGTGCCGTAACATTCTGCTCCACTCTAACTGATGACATCACAAAGGGTTGCTAACGGCGTCCTCAGAGAACAGTAAGACATTCCAGGACGGAACAGTGCGAACTCCAGAGGGGTGGGTGGGGGATGCGGCGGTGGCAGCACCTCCTGCAGGTGGATGTTGTCCAGGTCGTAGGGGCTGCTGACCGCCTCCACCATCCAGCTCTCGGGGGTGATCATGTTGAGGGTGAGCAGCGGAGACTCGGGCACGTCGGTGAAGCGGGCCATGGGGCCCGGCGACAGCGTGCCGTTGGCCAGGAACGACACGTCCGACTCCAGCACGAAGCGGTAGAAACTGCAGGGGGAGAGGGAGGGAGAGAGGGGAGGAGAGGAGGAAGGGGAGGGAGGGAGAGGAAGAGTGGGAGAGGGGGAGAGAGAGGAGAGGGAGAGAGAGAGAGGGGAGAGAGGGAGGGAGGGAGAGAGGGGAGGAGAGGAGGAAGGGGAGGGAGGGAGAGGAAGAGTGGGAGAGGGAGAGAGAGAGAGAGGAGAGGGAGAGAGGAAGGGAGGGAGAGAGAGGGGGAGAGAGGGAGGGAGGGAGAGAGGGAGGAAGGGAGAGAGGGAGAGAGAGGGGGAGAGAGGAAGGAAGGGATGGAGAGGGAGAGAGGAAGGAAGGGAGGGAGAGAGAGGAGGAGAGAGGGAGGGAGGGAGAGAGGGAGGAAGGGAGAGAGGGAGGGAGAGGAAGAGCAGGAAAGGGGGAGAGAAAATCTTGCTGTCAGAACCCGCATGTTTCAGAAGAGAGGGCTCATACAGGGTGGTATAGTGTAGTGTCGGGTCATGTTGAGGTAGTTGAGTGTGCAGCACATTAAAACTCAGGATGTTAAATGAGTCTAATCCCCATCTCCTTAGAGACCTGCCATTCAGTTGAGCATTAGTCTACAAGCCTCCCACTAGGGAGGGTCTGCTCTTACTTAATCTCATAATTACGCTCGGAATCAACCCTTTACACGTCTCAAACAAAACACAACGAGCAGAGATAAAGACGGTGTGGTGTGCAGCACACACTGTTCATGTAGGATTAATAACGCAGCTCCCTGTGTGCCCCTCCTAGGACAGGGCAGCTCCTCAGCACTCTCATACACCAGGGAACAGAAGTGAGAGTAGGAGCAGCAGCAGCAGTAGTAGCAGTAGCATTATTAGCAGTAGCATTAGTTGAAGTAATAGTAGCAGTAGTGCTAGTAGTAGTAGCAGCAGTAGTAGTAGCAGAAGTAGTAGTAGCAGAAGTAGTAGTACTAACAGTAGTAGTAGTGTAGTAGTACTAAGAGTAGTAGTAGTAGTAGTAGTAGTAGTAGTAGTAGTAGTAGCAGCACTGTGCAGTTTCACAAGTTCCCAAGTACTCTGGCTGCTTATTATGGACAGTGTTTCCTGTAGGAGGGTTAAAGGGAGGGACAGTGTTTCCTGTAGGAGGGTTAAAGGGAGGGACAGTGTTTCCTGTAGGAGGGTTAAAGGGAGGGACAGTGTTTCCTGTAGGAGGGTTAAAGGGAGGGACAGTGTTTCCTGTAGGAGGGTTAAAGGGAGGGACAGTGTTTCCTGTAGGAGGGTTAAAGGGAGGGACAGTGTTTCCTGTAGGAGGGTTTAGGGAGGGACAGTGTTTCCTGTAGGAGGGTTAAAGGGAGGGACAGTGTTTCCTGTAGGAGGGTTAAAGGGAGGGACAGTGTTTCCTGTAGGAGGGTTAAAGGGAGGGACAGTGTTTCCTGTAGGAGGGTTAAAGGGAGGGACAGTGTTTCCTGTAGGAGGGTTAAAGGGAGGGACTGTTAGGGGATCTATGAACAGGAAATTACACGCTGGTACTCACCTCTTCAGCGGTGTCTCAGAGAGCTTTGCCCGGCAGTTCATGAATAAGTGCAGGTTCATATTGATCACTTGACCGAGCACCTGTACCAAGCACACAGAGGAGAGGGTACAGTCAGGTACACGTGGACTCACTGCAACGCAGCACAGCACAACACAGCACAGTCAATTCAAAGACAAATAGCGATGCAAGGTGAACATGACAAGAAATTGCACAACGTAGAGAAATAAAACAAACAAGCAAAAAGCCTTCTGCACATCTGAGTGACATATGGACTGGAGTGAAGACAGGTGGACAGATAGACAGACACAGGGAAATAAAATACTCATGGAAGACAGAAATGAGGGCCAGAGTAAAGCACACACGGCAGTTCTAAACAGAAATAAACCCAGGGCAAATAACACATAAGCATTAAAGGGCCACTAATGAGGCACTTTTGCTGAGACTCGTTTGAAAATATTTACTGACCTTTTCCCAGATAGCACAATATTAATTTACAGCTCAAATGACACACAAATGATAAATGATTAAATTTACAGTAATGTGAGGCTCATTTTTCAGCGGGCAGCCACTGGCGTCCTTAAAGGAGGTCAGATTAAAGTCTGAGAACATTCCGGACAGACGCCACGCCCCACAGGGCCAAGCTAGAGACACCCCCCACCCCCCTCCGTCGTATGAGAGCTCACTGCCATAGTCCCGAGACCGGTAGTGAGCGCTGCACCGCCTCCTCCGAGCCGGCACCCGCCTACGCCGAAGCCTGTCACTGTAACACACAGGACCACTCATATACGCAGCGAGCTCATATTGGCTTTCATCCCTCCCCCCTCCTTGGGGCGGACAACCAATTGCCGCCCCCCTAGTGGCACTCCCGGTCAGAGCTGAAACTGGTGCGACGTCGGACGTTCTACCGCTACACCACCTGGGAGGCACCATCATTGTTTTTTTTCATGCCATTAAAGCAAAATTGAATTGAATTGAATTGAATTGAATTGAATTGAATTGAATTGAATTGAATTGAATTGAATTGAATTGAATTGAATTGAATTGAATTGAGGGCGGCACGGTGGTGCAGTGGATAGCACTGTCGCCTCACAGCAAGAAGGTCTCGGTTCGAAATCCAGGCCGGGGGCCTTTCTGTGCGGAGTTTGCATGTTCTCCCCGTGTCCGCGTGGGTTTCCTCCGGGTACTCCGGTTTCCTCCCACAGTCCAAAGACATGCACGTTAGGCTAATTGGAGAGTCTAAATTGCCCGTAGGTATGAGTGTGTGAGTGAATGGTGTGTGTGCCCTGTGATGGATTGGCGACCTGTCCAGGGTGTATTCCTGCCTCTCGCCCGGAACGCATGCTGGGATAGGCTCCAGCACCCCCCCCGCGACCCTGACCAGGAATAAGCGGCTTAGACAATGGATGGATGGATGGATGAATTGAATTGATGTGAATTTAATTGAGAAAAGGGGAGAGATAGAATTCAGGTTCACCAGGGTCAAACTCAGGTGAGATTGAAAGGAACGCTTAATTTGGCGTGCAATGCCAGGGGCTGACAGAGGCAGGTTAACCAACTGTCACAGTTGCATCCTAGTCACATGACCTACCTCTACGGGACACATGACCCCAGGTGGTTAATCCAGGGGTCAGTGTGTCGTCCTGCAGTTCCAATGCCTACCTCTGTCACGGAAAAATGCCTGGTGTGCATTGTACATGGTTTACAACTAGGCACAATTAAAAAACTGAAATAGAAATCTGTGTGTAATTTACTGGTGAGTAATTTCCACCTGTGCCATCCGATTCTGCCGAAATAGCTTCCCTTGTGAATGCCTGTTAAGATGATAAAAACACTTGAATGTGACCATTCACAGTATGAACCAAAAACACAGTCCATCCATCCATCCATCCATCCATTGTCTAAGCCGCTTATTCCTGGTCAGGGTCGCGGGGGGGGTGCTGGAGCCTATCCCAGCATGCGTTCCGGGCGAGAGGCAGGAATACACCCTGGACAGGTCGCCAATCCATCTCAGGGCACACACACCATTCACTCACACACTCATACCTACGGGCAATTTAGACTCTCCAATTAGCCTAACGTGCATGTCTTTGGACTGTGGGAGGAAACCGGAGTACCCGGAGGAAACCCACGCGGACACGGGAGAACATGCAAACTCCGCACAGAAAGGCCCCCGGCCTGGATTCGAACCCGAGACCTTCTTGCTGTGAGGCGACAGTGCTATCCACTGCACCACCGTGCCGCCATCAAAAACACAGTAGGGGAGATAAGATAAGGTAGAGGAAACCAAAGCATAAAGAAGAGGTGTTTTCGTGTTTCCTCTCTCACTCTCACTCTCACTCTCACTCTCACTCTCACTCTCACTCTCACTCGAATGGCTTCCTCAAAAATGCTTCCGACGTGCTTACAAAATTTTTGCATGGTAAACGAATAGTTCATCATAGATTTTGAGAATCTTTATTATAAATATTAGTTGGCTAGCAGTATTGTTTCCTTCAATCATGAACCGCAAACTCAAACTCAGAAGGCTTTTTACAATTGCGGCCATATACTTGCGCTGGAAACGGCTCGCAATTTCTCTCCGGTATGTTTTTCCAAACGTACCCATGCGATAAAAAACTTGCCTTTTAACCAACACAAACATTAAATAAGATGTATGTAGGCCATATAAGTTTAGCTAGCTATAAATATTTATGCTTTTAGGATTAAATAACGTATGGCGGTACTGCAGACCACTGTTATCAGTTTCTCCTCATTCATGTTGAAGTGTCGGAACTAGGAACCAAATTTCGGTGTTGTGTTGGTTCCGCGTGGAAGGTAAAAACAGCAACACATGAATTTGATTGGCGCTTACCGGGCGACATCGCCCGAAAGTTCAGAATTTTCAACTTTTCTGTGTCGCCGCCACGCCCACAAATCGGCCAATCGGCCAATCACCGGAAGTCGCCCGCTCTCATAGACAATCAATGCATTTCGGGCAACTCGTTGCCGAATCGCCCCCTGTTAGAATCAGGGGTCAGCCCTTCAGGAGCCCACAGTGGGTGTCTCTGGGGTTCAGGGTGAGAGTGTGACATTAGCGCAGTATGGTCACAGGAAATTAAGCTCTTATTCCTGTACATTCCCCATTAGCTAGGTCAGGGCCGGGGGGAAAAGCTCTGCTGAAAAGCTCTGCTGAAAAGCTTTGATGTCATCATCATGCTCCAATACAAGGAACCTGTGATTTGCCTGTGATACAGAATCACCAGACAGTGGAGTGATACAGCACCACCAGGCGAGCAGCAGGGTAAAGGTCTTACGATCAGCAGGGCAGACATCTTCTGGGCCTCTCTGGTGAGGGGGTCGACTACGGCCACCACGTCGTAGAACACTTCTTGCTCCCGGGCAGAGAGGTGGAGCACGCTGGGAAACACACGCGCACACAAACACAGAAATAAATAAATAACTTCCCCCTCTCCCAAAATATATTGGCAGCAAGCAGCAGTGTTAATGGTCTCTCCCCCTCTCTCTCCCTCACCTGTGCTTGTCCTTACTGAACCTGACGTCTCTGCGGGGCTCTCCTTTTGGGGCTGCGGTCAGGAGGGCGTCGACCTTCATCACCAAATCACTGGCCCTGCCGGAAGAGAGAGAGAGCGCACCGATTGGTCCTGCCTCTCTCTCCATAGGAGAGCTCAGTGGGAATAGATGTAAGGACATCAGAGGCATACAAAGTGAGAAGGGTAATTAGGAGAGCATTCCTGTCAGAGTTCTCCTGTAAAGAGACGTGAGCACTCCCGGGACGGCCTTCCTGTGGGCCCGCGGTGTGCTGCTGCTGTGTCTCCTAATTAGGCCCAATCGCTCACTCCGTTTCACAGCAGGGTATTTTAGGAAAACGCACACAGCGGTGTAAATCCATCCAGCCAGGGTGAAGAAAACTGTATACACCACAACACTCCAGGGACTGTTCTAGTGTGTGGATGAGCCCCACGGTCTGCATCCTGTTAAGACACTGTTCTAGTGTGTGGATGAGCCCCACGGTCTGCATCCTGTTAAGACACTGTTCTACTGTGTGGATGAGCCCCACGGTCTGCATCCTGTTAAGACACTGTTCTAGTGTGTGGATGAGCCCCACGGTCTGCATCCTGTTAAGGCACTGTTCTAGTGTGTGGATGAGCCCCACAGTCTGCATCCTGTTAAGGCACTGTTCTAGTGCATGGATGAGCCCCACGGTCTGCATCCTGTTAAGGCACTGTTCTAGTGTGTGGATGAGCCCCACGGTCTGCATCCTGTTAAGGCACTGTTCCAGTGTGTGGATGAGCCCCACGGTCTGCATCCTGTTAAGACACTGTTCTACTGTGTGGATGAGCCCCATGGTCTGCATCCTGTTAAGGCACTGTTCTAGTGTGTGGATGAGCCCCATGGTCTGCATCCTGTTAAGACACTGTTCTAGTGTGTGGATGAGCCCCACGGTCTGCATCCTGTTAAGGCACTGTTCTAGTGTGTGGATGAGCCCCACGGTCTGCATCCTGTTAAGGCACTGTTCTAGTGCGTGGATGAGCCCCACGGTCTGCATCCTGTTAAGGCACTGTTCCAGTGTGTGGATGAGCCCCACGGTCTGCATCCTGTTAAGACACTGTTCTAGTGTGTGGATGAGCCCCACGGTCTGCATCCTGTTAAGACACTGTTCTAGTGTGTGGATGGGCCCCACGGTCTGCATCCTGTTAAGACACTGTTCTAGTGTGTGGATGAGCCCCACGGTCTGCATCCTGTTAAGACACTGTTCTAGTGTGTGGATGGGCTCCACGGTCTGCATCCTGTTAAGACACTGTTCTAGTGTGTGGATGAGCCCCACGGTCTGCATCCTGTTAAGGCACTGTTCTAGTGTGTGGATGAGCCCCACGGTCTGCATGCTGTTAAGACACTGTTCTAGTGTGTGGATGAGCTACATGGTCTGATGTTGTGGAGGGAGGGATACAGTTGGCGGGGTTGTCCTTGTCTGGTCGTACACCCGCACCCCCCACCGGTCAACGGGGCGTCCACGGTCTGGGCATCATCATGTTTTGGAGGAGAGCACGTGCTCGTTTACGCTCTCGCGGATTGAGGAGGTTACAGCGAGCGTTTCTTCGGATACGATTGGGTATGAGAAAAAGGGTAAAAAGAACAAAATATTTTTTTAAAGATCGTATACGCACTGTCTCCCCTGGGCTCCCATCTGCTTGATCTGAGCTTTGACCTTTGTGGCTGAGGTGCTGAGCGTGATCTTCTCCAGCAGGTGGAAGTCCTCGGAGCCGAACTCCTCCTCCTCCTCAAACGGACCCAGAATCTGCCGGATCGGACATCAGAGTTACACAGGGGGACACAGCCCTGCCTCTTTCACATTTCACAGACAGGACGAGATACAAGAATAACAAGGACAACAACACAACACAATCACTTTCTGAGAATTTCTAATTACACAGAAAGTCAAAGCGTTGTTCATAATAATACAGTTTTAGGACTAGCTGTATCCTGTGATGTGGCTCTGTATTGGAGGCGCACGTCAGGATGAAATCAGATTCCAATCAACAACACAACAACAACAACACAACAACAACAACAACAGCAGCCTTCATTGTTTTTTGCCCTTGATGTCGCTCTTGCTGTTGATTAATTATTTGTAGCACAGAAATATTACGCTGGTAAAAGATGTAACGCCCGTGCGGAGCGCCGTGACGCTTGTCAGATCAAAGCTGTGGGACAGACGGACAGAGGAGACAGGTCTGGGACGTCAGACAGTGTCTCAATATACACCTCAATCACTGCAGGACCTGAGCTCAGCTCTGCGATCTCTCATACCACGCACACTCATACGTACACACACGCACACCCACACCGACACACACCGACACACCCACACACACTCACTCACTCACTCACTCACTCACTCACTCAACACCATACTCCAAAAAAAAAAAAAAAAAAAAGAATCCTACCATGTATTTATGCACATCTTGAAAGTCGCTCTGGATAAGAGCGTCTGCTAAATGCTTAAAATGTAAAAATGTAAAATGTACACACACGCACACACACTCAGTTCAGACTGAGCCTCAGAGCTGGCTAACACACACACATACACATACACAAATACTCATGTTCATTTAATGAACCCATTTAACAGTATGTAGCCGCACGCAGTACGTTTTCAGATGCATAAGCGGTTAAGATGCATTCACCAATTAAATCCATGTTGAAAACAAGATTCATGAGCACAACATTGCATTGTTGCACACTGCAGCAAACAGGGTGACTCCATCACCAGGCCAGGATTTCATTCACTTAGCGCAGGCCCAATGGGGCAGTTCTGCCCAGTCCCATAACCAATCAGATTGCAGCATTCGTAGCACGTAATTTTGCAAGCACTAAAAAGGAAAACATTTAAAAATGAAAACGGCCACATCTGAATTTAATATGAGGGTCAGGCACAGAAACAGACATGGGATTCAAAAGGAAGCGCTCTGTGATACTTCAGTGTTTATCCAGGGATGGGAACGCACAAGCAAGTAACAAAAAGGTAATTACTGCGGGTTCAAATCCCGAATGGGGCAGAGTCTTAATTGCATCCTTGGGGAAAGCACAGAGCTGAAATCCTCCAGAATTGCAGAATTACTTTAGTAAGCAACCCGGTTGTACATTTGAATGTTTAAATATTTATGTTTCAAAAACAAGATACACAAAAGGCTGATATGCAAGTTGAGCTGGATAAAAGCATCCGTTGTATTGAGGCTCCACACTGTTGCTCCGCCCCGCCCCGCCCCGGCCCCGCCCCGCCCCGCCCGGCGCTCACCCTGCCGTTGCTGACCACCGCCCGCTGCCCCGCCTGCAGCTTCAGGACCTCCCGGCAGAAGAGCTGTTGGCTGTGCAGGAAGCCCAGCTCCAGGGTGTTGAACTTCTTCTCAAAGCTGTCCTGGTTCATCCCCTGCAGCACAGCCAACATGACGTTAAACCACATTTAACATTACAACACATTTAAATTAACGTTACACTACATTTAATTTAACATTACACCACATTTAAACTAACATTGCAGCACATTTAAACTAACATTGCAGCACATCTAAATTTAACATTACACCACAATTAAACTAACATTACACCACAATTAAACTAACATTACACCACATTTAAATGTAACATTACAACACATTTGCGCATGCTATTTAATCTCCGTCTACCCAGGAAGGCTCAACCGTGAGCCAACATTATGCATGTGTGTGCGTGTGCGTGTGCGTGTTCGTGACACAAACTGTATAAGCTGTATAAATAAATGATTATCGTGCGGCTCGACGGCTCAGGGCGGAGGGATCAGGCCACCCGCGGGGGAGTCCTGTGGGACGAGAACACATCGGCGTTTCTCTCGCGCAGCCTGCCCCAGAAACGCATTCCTGGAGAGACGGACCGAAACTGCCACCGCCATCACACGTTCACTTCACAGATCTACTCCGTAAACGCACTCCACAAACGTACTCCCACAGCTCGAGGAGGTTCTGGTGCGATGAGCGCACACACACACACACACACACACGAGCGTCACCGGCCAAACACAGATAAGACTAAAGACATCATTAAGATGGTGGATAAGAGCCGTGGGCTCCCTCCTCATCACTAATCGAGCAGAGCTGCACACGTCCCTCCGATTATCGCTCTCTGTTTTGGCTCGCTCGCAACGCCACCTCGGTAAAATACAGAAATAAAGCAAAAAGACAACATTAAGAGAGATGAATATTTCTAACGTTAAAGATGTCTCAGACGGCTGACGCGCTGTAATACAGCATCGCCGGCGAGCGCCAGCCGACTCTCAGGACACCCGGCGGTGAGGGTTTCGCCCGCGCTTCAGACAGGAAGTAATTAAACCTAGACAGGAAGTGATAAGAACCCAGAACCCTGACAGGAAATAATTAAAACCCAGTCAGGAAGTAATCGCTGGAAACACTCCTGTCATTCCGATGTTAAGAAAAAAAAAAAAAAAGACGTGCCGACGGATAACTGGCCAGATAATTTCGTGGGTTTAGTAGGAGAGGAGGGATGGCGGCACGGTGAAGCCGCACTAAATCGAGATTGGATTTCCTTACTGTAAAAAAAAAAAAAAAAAAAACCTAAAAGAATGAAAGAGCCTTATCTCAACATTCAGCTGCCAGTAATATTCATGCCCAAACATCCCTGCATGGGCAAGTTTTTCAGAATGTATTTGTGTATTTACCTACATTTACAGGCCGAACACACCCTTTCTGGGCTCCCCTCACCTGCAGAAGAAGATCCTTGATCTTGGTTCCTCGCTGAACGAGCTCGACGGTCTCCTCTTTCAGGAGCTTCTGGACGAAGTTAAAGGTGTCCCTGCTCTTCTGGGTGAGGAGCGACGCCCAGACGGCCCGGCCAATCGCGGCGCTCTCCTCCGTCAGCTTGGAGGCGGGGTTAGCGATCACTCCCACGCGCACGTCGGGGCTGGACTTCTGCAGAGCAAGACGGGAGATCGCACACAACGTCCAATGGCGACAAGAGACTCCACTACCAATTCTACGACCCATTCCACTGCACAATCCACTACACATTTGAGTGTATCGTCTCCCAATTGTCGCCCAATTTGGTGGCCAATTGTAGCCACTATTATTCCAACTACCTCAACCCAACTGAACACTTATGTGAGATTGTGGATGACGCCTGAGACAGCATTTTCCACCGCCATCAAAAAAACACCAAATGATAGAATTTTCCATGGAAGAATGTTGTTGCTTCCTTCCAATAGAATTCCAGACACTTGTAGAATCTATGCCAAATTGCATTGAAGCCGTTTTGTGGCTCTTGGTGACCCAACGCCCTATTAAGACTCTTTATGTTGGTCTTTCCTTTATTTTGGCAGTCACCTGTATACACCTCTATTCCATTATGAGCATTACTGGCACAAAATGGCTGCCGTGCATCATCCAAGTATTATTATGATTACTGTTACTATTATGTGTGACATCCTTCCATGTTCCCAACACAGAGCGCTCACCACAGCCCGTAATTATTAAACTTTTTAAAAACCATAATGTACCGGAAAGGCCCACACACACTCCCACACTCCACTCCCGTGTCTAAACCGTGAGGCAAACGCTGCGGTTTTTAGCTCCCAGTGCATGTTCCCGGTCACTTGAAGCAAGAAAAACAACAACCCAGACCTCTTTTATAATCCCACGCAGCGCATCTCTTAAAAGTCTGCTCCTCATCAACAATGCCTTGAGGAGAAGGACATATCGATCTGAACTCTTCCCCCCTCCCGGAATACAACGAGTCATGCTTCCGTTGGGCGCGGGAACGCGGTGTTCCCGAGACAGAGACGGCCGGGCCTTTCCACCAGAGTTCCGCTCCGCTCACCGTCAGCCTGTCAGAGAAGCCTGAGTCACCGCGCTCCTCACTGGCCAAAGTGGCCGCCGCCTCTTCAGAAAGCACTCTAATGCGCTCCTGCTCGAGTAGGCTTGATTAACGTACCACATTAAAAACATTTCAAGAACATATTTATTTGTGTATTTATTTTTAGCCCTGCCTGAAAGACGTGAGTCACCAAAAATAGGAAGATAACAACTGGAGAGTACATAATGACATGAAGTTTCAGCATTCAGAGATCAGAGATATCAGAGCTCAGGTAACAGTGTTCAGTGCTCAGGTAACAGTGTTCAGAGCTCAGGTAACAGTGTTCAGAGCTCAGGTAACAGTGTTCAGTGTTCAGGGCTCAGGTAACAGTGTTCAGTGTTCAGGGCTCAGGTAACAGTGTTCAGAGCTCAGGTAACAGTGTTCAGAGCTCAGGTAACAGTGTTCAGTGTTCAGGGCTCAGGTAACAGTGTTCAGAGCTCAGGTAACAGTGTTCAGTGTTCAGAGCTCAGGTAACAGTGTTCAGTGTTCAGAGCTCAGGTAACAGTGTTCAGTGTTCAGAGCTCAGGTAACAGTGTTCAGTGTTCAGAGCTCAGGTAACAGTGTTCAGTGTTCAGGGCTCAGGTAACAGTGTTCAGAGCTCAGGTAACAGTGTTCAGTGTTCAGGGCTCAGGTAACAGTGTTCAGAGCTCAGGTAACAGTGTTCAGAGCTCAGGTAACAGTGTTCAGAGCTCAGGTAACAGTGTTCAGAGCTCAGGTAACAGTGTTCAGGGCTCAGGTAACAGTGTTCAGTGTTCAGTGCTCAGGTAACAGTGTTCAGTGTTCAGAGCTCAGGTAACAGTGTTCAGAGCTCAGGTAACAGTGTTCAGTGTTCAGTGCTCAGGTAACAGTGTTCAGAGCTCAGGTAACAGTGTTCAGAGCTCAGGTAACAGTGTTCAGTGTTCAGGGCTCAGGTAACAGTGTTCAGAGCTCAGGTAACAGTGTTCAGAGCTCAGGTAACAGTGTTCAGTGTTCAGGGCTCAGGTAACAGTGTTCAGAGCTCAGGTAACAGTGTTCAGAGCTCAGGTAACAGTGTTCAGTGTTCAGAGCTCAGGTAACAGTGTTCAGAGCTCAGGTAACAGTGTTCAGTGTTCAGGGCTCAGGTAACAGTGTTCAGAGCTCAGGTAACAGTGTTCAGAGCTCAGGTAACAGTGTTCAGTGTTCAGAGCTCAGGTAACAGTGTTCAGTGTTCAGGGCTCAGGTAACAGTGTTCAGAGCTCAGGTAACAGTGTTCAGAGCTCAGGTAACAGTGTTCAGGGCTCAGGTAACAGCAGGTAAAGCGCATGCTTGGTGTGTTTATTGGAGCTGAACTCACCAAGTGCTTCACAGCGTTGGCCAGCAGCTTCCTCCCCAGCGGGGTCTCCAAATCCACAATAACCCAGAGAGTCTGCCCGAACACCACTTCCTCATCTAGAGAGACAGAGAAATACACCACTTCCTCATCTAGAGAGAGACAGAAATACACCACTTCCTCATCTAGAGAGAGACAGAAATACACCACTTCCTCATCTAGAGACAGAAATACACCACTTCCTCATCTAGAGAGAGACAGAGAAATACACCACTTCCTCATCTAGAGACAGACAGAAATACACCACTTCCTCATCTAGAGAGAGACAGAGAAATACAGCACTTCCTCATCTAGAGGGAGACAGAAATACACCACTTCCTCATCTAGAGAGAGACAGAGAAATACACCACTTCCTCATCTAGAGAGAGACAGAGAAATACACCACTTCCTCATCTAGAGAAACACACAGACAGGGAAACGTACAGTAATACACTATATCGATATATACACCACTTCCTCATCTGGAGAGACACAGAGAAATACACCACTTCCTCATCTAGAGAGAGACAGAGAAATACACCACTTCCTCATCTAGAGAAACACACAGACAGGGAAACGTACAGTAATATACTATATCGATATATACACCACTTCCTCATCTGGAGACACACATACAGAGAGGCAGGGTAACACTGTAATACTGCAATATTAATATATACCCCTCACTGTGGCTTAGGGAGCCAAATACCTTCCGTTTTGGTTTGATTCCATGCCTGAGCCAAGGTGTACTGCCTGTCCTTGATGCATTAAACTGATGCTGTTTTGTTTGTTTATGTTTTATATTAAAATACCCCCTTTTTTCAATTCATGAACAATAACCTCCCTACTCTGGAGAGAGAGACCTGAAAATATAATGGCACTCAAATAAAGCGTATTATTATTATTATTATTATTATTATTATTATTATAAAGGAAAACGTGGGCCTCCGATAGAGTAGCAGAAGCAGAGTTCGCTGCCCTCTGAGAATTCGCTTGCCTCATAGGGACGAGGGGAGGGCAAATCTAAAGAAATAGAGGGTATAATTGGCCACCAAATTGGGAGGAAAAACAGGAGAGAAAAAAAAATTAAGAAAAAGGAAAACGTACACTCTGCTCTCTCCTCCTCAGAATGTGCAAATTAAAATATATATCATATTTTATTCCAGCAAAAATATCTGGCAAAAACTATTCGGCTAACATGAAGAGCAGGAAAGAGCGCCAGGGCTTAACCCTTAAGAGTAGGGTAACCTGTAGAGGAGGGGTCCCCAACGCTGGTCCTGGAGGGCCGCAGGGTGTGCTGGTTTTTTCGTTGTCACTCAGCACTTCATTTGATCGATTAAAGCGGTCGATTACACAGGTAACTCAGCTCACCTGGTTTCTTGGGTCCAGACTGGCTGATTTGATTTATTTTTGCAGTTTTTTCCCCCCACTGTTAGTGTCCAATTATACCCTCTCTTTTTTGTGCCAATTATCCCCTCCCTCATATGAGAGCTCTGCTGCCGTAGTCCTGAGACCGGTAGTGAGCGCTGCGCCACCTCCTCCAAGCCGGCACCCGCCTAGGCCGAAGCCTGTCACTAACACACAGGACCACTCATATACGCAGCGAGTCTTTCCTTCGGCTTTTATCCCTCCCACCAGGGGCGGACAGCCAATTTCCGCCCCCTAGTGGCACTCCCAGCCAGAGCCGGAACTGGCACGACCGGTGGAATCGAACCGCGGTCACCTTGGCTAGCGTTGAGCAGTCTTCCCGCTAGGCCACGCGGGAGGCCCAATAGTTTTAGTAACATGCTGATGAACATAATGAGGAAACCCCACACAGGGGTAATGACAGCAGCTGGTGTGGAGGCTGGATTTCCCTTACAGACAGACACAAACACTCTTCTTTTCTGCATTCTACTATTCGTATTATTATTATTTTTATTATTTCCAGGAGTTCAGATTGATCGTTGAAAAGGGAAATGAGAAATCATTTTCCAGTTTTTTTTCCCGCAAATCTGCCCAATTGAGGAAGTTGTTCCCTTTTTTAGTTTTTGAAGTGCTGTGAAGTCCGCTGTGTGACAACCTATATCCGCTGTGAAGTGCTGTGTGACAACCTGTGTGTAAATGGCGCTATGCAAAAATAAAGACAATGATTGATTGATTGATTGATTGATTGACTGGTTCGTTGGTTGGTTGGTTGGTTGGTTGGTTGATCGATCGATCGAAGAGACACGCACCTGTCATGGTGAGATATTTCATGTTGGCAGAGACGACGGCAGTCTTGTCCTTGGAGTCCAGATAGGAGAACATGTTCACGTCCTCCCACTCATTCACAACTAGGACAAGAGAAAACACATTGTCAAAACATTATACGGCTATTTTCCTGCCAGTTCAATGGCTTCAGGGAATAATCATACCAGTTTTTTCCCCCACATGAGCTTGAACACCATTTTATGCAAATTTTTTATTAATCTCCAAATTTGGAATTCCCAATCCCTACTGAGCAATGAGGAGGGGACTCGCCTGCGGACTGAAACCCTGCCTACCTGAGCGAAGCTTTTACAACATAAACACCTTCTGGAATATTCCCCACTGTGAAGTGATGCATGGACCAGTTTGTAAAAGCGGCGCTATATACTGTACACAAAATAAAGACTGACAGAAGAGGCTGAACCAAGGACTAGTCTCATTGTCAGGTGGCGAGCCCCTGGCTGACTGTCTCTGATCCTGATTCGCCGTCATAAATCGTTGACAGGGGGAATTAACAAGGCTTCTCCCTACAGTATGGAAGGGCTTATCAAGTAACAGTTTTTTGTTTTTTTTCTCCCAATTTGGTGGCCAATTATACCCTCTATTTCTTTCGATTCACCCTCTCCCACGAGCCTGCCGCCCATCACTGCGGGACAAGCTAATACCCCGAGGCCGGCAATGCCCATCTCCACCGAGACGGAACTCGCCCACCTACTTTCTAGGGATGCCCTTCCGCTCCTCGGCGAGCTCAGGCCGGCTCTCCCTCCATCCTCCCCCTTCCCCCCTCCCCCTGGGGTGGACAGCCAATCACCACTCCCGGCCAGAGTCAGACTGGCGCAGCCGGGTTTCAAAACCACAGTGCTTTTACAGCAAGGATAACCAAGGACCCTGTGCTACACACATCCTTTCAGTATTGGAGCTGAAATATCATCGCGCTTCAGATGCCCCCTGCTGGTCAGACTCAGAGACGCAGGTGTGTCCGGGGCATTCTACCTGGAGTGGCGGTGAAATCCAGGTACTTCCTGTCCGTGCTCAGGACGAGGGGGTTTATGCGCGGCACCACGTTGGGCTGGTCCATCAGGAAGTCCACCACGTCCGCGTCTTCGCTCAGCTGACCCTGGTCACATGATCGTGGGTAATGAACAAATCGGTAACGCGACAAACGCACGCACTCCAATATAGCCATGGCGTACGGCGCAACGTCAAAGTGGCACATGAGCAAATAATAGAACAAATGTTCTGATGGTCAAAACCAACCTGCATGGTGAAATAAAACCATTACACTTTATTTTTTGGAGCATCTAATATACATGTGCAAGTCTCATTCTCTAAAATTCTACAGGTAACTGTCAAAATAAAGGGAACGCCAACATAAAGAGTCTTAATAGGACGTTGGGCCACCACGAGCCACCAGAACAGCTTCAGTGCACCTTGGCCTAGATTCTACAAGTGTCTGGAACTCTAAATCATTTGGTGTTTTGTTGATGGTGGTGGAAAATGCTGTCTCAGGCTCCGCTCCAGAATCTCCCATAAGTGTTCAATTGGGTTTAGATCTGGTGACTGAGACGGCCATGGCGTATGGTTTACATCGTTTTCATGCTCATCAAACCATTCAGTGACTCGTGCCCTGTGGATGGGGGCATTGTCATCCTGGAAGAGACCACTCCCATCAGGATAGAAATGCTTCACCACAGGATGAAGGTGACCACTCAGAATGTCTTTGTATGTATTGGGGTTTATCTTGCCCTCCAAGGGGTTGAGTGGACCCTAAACCATGCCAGGAAAATGCACCCCACACCATAACAGAGCTGCCAGGACCCTTCATTTACTCAAGAGTTTCCTTTCCTCATGTGGTTCTGTGTTATTCTGTGTGGCTCAGTAGGTAGAGCATGGAGCTGACAGCGCGTAGGTTGTGGGTTCAATTCCCACTGGGACCACATATACTGAAAAAATGTATGCATTCACTACTGTGAGTCGCTTTGGATAAAAGCGTCTGCTAAATGGCTTATATTATTATTATTATTATTATATCTGTAATTTGGCAGTTACCTGTAGATTAACAATGAATGACCGCTCCACCATACATGGGCGCTCAGGGGGCTATGGTAACAGAGGGAAAAGGGGGTTCTCGTATCGGGGGTTGCCGTGTCGGGGCCCCCATAGATATAAACACGTAGATGGCTGCTGTTGTATGTTGCAGCGATTTGGCTTGTTAACGTGACAAAATTGCATGACATGCAGGTTACTTGATTTCCAAATTTCACAATTGTTGAGTTACCTCAACGATTTTCCGCAGAAGCTGCAGAAGCAACCTAATAAGTTTATAACAACCACCCTCTACTGCTTTCTTGGCAGCTTCAAACGATAACAACATATTCAGCTCTGACATTTTGACAACTCGCGTATAACAGTTGTCAAAGGGCGCTTTTACAAATAGCTGGTGTGTGAAATCAACTTATGCAGACATTTCTCACGTTAACAACAAGCCAAATTTCACGAAAATCGTTTGAGAATTAAGCGAGTGACAGTAGATTTTATCAGGGGAAGTCTGCATCTCTCAACACACACGCGTTTGTTTAGACGCGGATCTCGCCCCCGCGCCAATATGGCGGCCGTGCAGACGCATCTGAACAGGGTGACTGAGACATCTACGCGTTTATATATCTATGGCTGCCGAGGCCGATGACCTCGCGTGTGGGGTTATTCCCCATCTCTCCTGCAGGGGGAGCACGTGCTGAATGTTCACCGGTGTCGGGGCCCCACCATGAAGACGGCCCTCTGGAAGAAGTTGGTGGCGTCCATGATGCGCTGCAGGATGGCGGTCTCGAGCTCCTCGGGGTCCGTCTCGTCGCTGCTGAGCGGGACCCCGTTAAAGAGCGCCAGCGGGAGGGGCCCCAGACCGCTCTTCCTGTAGAACACGCCTCCGGCCTGGGACAACCAATCAGAAACCACGATTCGATTATTACATCACCACCCGGAGAAAACCATTCCTCAAACTGCACTGGAGTGGGGGATCAACTCCATTCATCTATTAAATTTCATCCAATTTAGAAATATTTCTGAAAGTTCGGTGGACGAGGACACACACACACACACACACACACACACACACACACACACACGCACACGCACACACGCACACACGCACACACGCACACACGCACGCACACACGCACACACACACTCTCTCTCTCTCTCTCTCTTTTCACTGTCGTAGACAGCTCTGCAGTGGAGGTTTATGAAAGGCCTCATCAAAGGCCAAGGTTTACTGCCTGTCCTTGATACGCTAAGCCGATGTTCCACAGATATCCTTCGGTTAGATGTCTTATATTTAAAAACCCCCCTCCCCCCTTTTCAATTCACCGACAGTAACCTCCTGCCTGTGTGAGTGCGCCCGGGCCCCGCCCTGGTCTTCTGCGCGGTTCCTCTGAACCCCACACACGCTTCAGCGCTCGGGCTTTGAGCCTGCCTTCCACACCCCTACCGTCAGACAGAGAGAGAGAACGGAACGCATGACGCTCTTTTAACTGAAGGGTCACCGCTCCCTGCAGCAGAATGTCAGAGTGTCAGCGGCAGTCTCGATGGACGGGTCCATTAGGGAACCACTCAGGGCAGGAGCCCTGGGCTCCGTTTGAGGAAAGGAAAGAGAGGTGAGACTCACGCACGCGATGGGTCAGAGCAGGTCAAAGCCTCACTCTGTCGCGGTGAGCTGCGAAGCTGTGCGTCTCAGACATTGACACGAGCGGTCACGAGCGTCATTTTTCCCCACGCGCACGAACGTTTCCGCAACGTTCCCGCGAAGGTCGCGCGCGTTCAAGGAGACGGGCTCACATGAACGAGGTCCATCAGTTACTCTGGCTAACTCACAAGGGCGTGTGGTCATCACAAGGTGCCCTTAACCCAAGCACTGTGGTGAATGAATCGCAGATCTGCTGGGCTGTACAAAAGCGCAACGGCGGTGACTGGGCACAAAACCTTCAATCACACGAAAGAAGAATTTTTACTCTTACCATTGGTGAAAACGGAAATGTTCCTTTTGAAATGAGTCAGTGATCTGCACAAGTTTTTACTGGTGTCTAAAGGGTTAAAGTATTTCAAATAAGCTATTTAAACCCAGGTCCCGTGCCTTTTGAGGAAAAGTTTTAAATAAAAAATAAAAAATGTACAAAACGGTCCTGAGAATACCTTTATCATTTCAACAGTAAAAACATAAGAAGTGAAAAAACAACAGTTTCCAGGTCTTCCCCTCCTTTGCACCAAAGGCTGCCCTTCCACAAAAAAAAACCAATTTCCAAAACGAGGGATATCTGTTCATTTTTGGCGTACCTGTCTCCTGTCGTCATACGTAGAGTCCAGCCCGAGGATCTTGGCAGCGTTGGCGCTCGGGAACTTCTTCTTCAGATAAGAGACCACCTTCTCCACGGACAGAGTCCCCCCCGCCTCCACCCGACCGTACATCTGCAACAGAGACGCAAAGGGCTCGGTGAGGCCAGGTGCATCGTGGGTAACCTGCCGTCCCCGCTCTCGTCGGCTCCTGCGATGCGGCCGGCAGCTGGCCAATGGGGAGAGGGGGATGAGGACCGTCTCGTGAGGCGCGTAAACTGTGCTTTGATGACTCTGCATAATTACTGCTCAGTTCTGCTGGGAAGATGCTTTTGACTAATGCTTTTATTAGAGCAGAATCAATGGCCTTTTATTCATTAAAATGGGAGCAAATATACACACACTCACACACACACACACACACACACACACACACACACACACACACACACACACACACACACACACACACTCACACACACACACACACTCACACACACACACACACACACACACTCACACACACACACACACACACACACACACACACACACACACACACACACACACACACACACACACACACACACACACACACACACACACACACACACACACACACACACACACACACACACACACTCACACTCACACACACACACACACACACACACACACACACACACACACACACACACACACTCACACACACACACACACACTCACACACACACACACACACACACACACACACACACACACACACACACACACACACACACACACACACTCACACACACTCACACACACTCACACACACTCACACACACTCACACACACTCACACGCACTCACACGCACTCACACGCACACACACACACACGCACACACACTCACACACACACACACTCACACACTCACGTGCACTCACACGCTGATATTCACGTACACACGTACACACGTACACACGCACACACGCACACGCACACGCACACGCACACACGTACACACGTACACACGTACACACAGGAGATACTCACAGACACCATGGACATGAAGGCCTGAGAGAAGTCGTACTCGTCGGCGATGTAGCTCAGCACCCTGAACAACGCCACGCCAGCGTCCAAATGGCCGTCCACTTTGTCAGCGGTGTTCACCACAAACACAAAGCCAATCCTGAAAGAGCAGGATGACAGAGCAGCTCACAGCTAACAGATCACAGCTCACAGCTCCCAGCTCCCAGCTCCCAGCTCACAGCTCCCAGCTCCCAGCTCACAGATCACAGCTCACAGCTCACAGCTCCCAGCTCACAGATCACAGCTCACAGCTCACAGCTCCCAGCTCACAGATCACAGATCACAGCTCACAGCTCCCAGCTCACAGATCACAGCTCACAGCTCCCAGCTCCCAGCTCCCAGCTCACAGCTCCCAGCTCCCAGCTCACAGATCACAGCTCACAGCTCACAGCTCCCAGCTCACAGATCACAGCTCACAGCTCACAGCTCCCAGCTCACAGATCACAGATCACAGCTCCCAGCTCCCAGCTCACAGATCACAGCTCACAGCTCACAGCTCCCAGCTCACAGATCACAGATCACAGCTCACAGATCACAGCTCACAGAACACAGATCACAGATCACAGCTCACAGCTCACAGCTCACAGATCACAGATCACAGCTCACAGATCACAGCTCACAGCTCCCAGCTCACAGATCACAGCTCACAGCTCCCAGCTCCCAGCTCACAGCTCACAGCTCCCAGCTCCCAGCTCACAGATCACAGCTCACAGCTCACAGCTCCCAGCTCACAGATCACAGCTCACAGCTCACAGCTCCCAGCTCACAGCTCACAGCTCCCAGCTCACAGCTCCCAGCTCACAGCTCACAGCTCCCAGCTCACAGATCACAGATCACAGCTCACAGATCACAGCTCACAGCTCACAGATCACAGCTCACAGATCACAGCTCACAGCCCACAGCCCACAGCTCACAGCCCACAGCCCACAGCCCACAGCTCACAGCTCACAGCTCACAGCTCACAGAACACAGAACACAGAACACAGATCACAGATCACAGATCACAGATCACAGCTCACAGATCACAGCTCACGCTAACACGCAGACCAAACCGTTACAACCTGGGGGGTTACACTATGGAGGTATGACACCATTTTAAATGTATAACAATGTAGTCTATTGATAAATGAAGTGGCGTTAACCACGCATGCCACCTTTTCATGCGTTTAAGGTTAAGGTTACCAGAAATAATGACATAATATAACCATAAGCACAGCGGTCAGAGAGCGGTCACAGTAGAGGCAGGTATACAGACACAGTGGTTTAGAAACACAGCGGTCAGAGAGCGGTCACAGCAGGGCCAGGTATAGAGACACAGTGGTTTATAAGCACAGCGGTCAGAGTGCGGTCACAGCAGAGGCAGGTATTGAGACACAGTGGTTTATAAGCACAGCGGTCAGAGTGCGGTCACAGCAGGGCCAGGTATAGAGACACAGTGGTTTATAAGCACAGCGGTCAGAGTGCGGTCACAGCAGAGGCAGGTATAGAGACACAGTGGTTTATAAGCACAGCGGTCAGAGTGCGGTCACAGCAGAGGCAGGTAGCTCACCTGAGAGGAACCTTGTGTGTGTAGAAGAGCTCGGCCAGCTTCACCAGCTCCACCGTGTCCTCGTGCGCCGGGTCGATGAACAGCACCTGGGGACGGAGCGGTCAGGACAGCGGCAGAGCGCTCACAATATTGGACTTGCTAAGCATTGTGGGCCCTGTCCTGGGTCTACCCCGACTGGGGAAAGCTGTGCCCCCTCCAGGTCAAACCAAAGACAGAGAACAGCAGTAGAACAGCCTCTCTGCCCGACACACTATATGGAGCGGAACAGTCAACCGCGCAATGAATCAATTACTGAAAAACTAATTAACATTCACAAAGAAACATTCCCATTCCATCAGTGTGAATAAACGTGAACAGACACCGGCGGCCCTCTCCGTTCGATTCCATGGTGTCGGCGTGTTCACCGTGCTCTTAGCATGTTCGCCGTGCTCTTAGCATGTTCGCCGTGCTCTTAGCATGTTCGCCGTGCTCTTAGCATGTTCGCCGTGCTCTTAGCATGTTCGCCGTGCTCTTAGCATGTTCACGGTATGCATTTACATTTAGGCATTTTAGCAGACGCTCTTATCCAGAGCGACTTACACAGTTGACATTTCTGTACATACAATCCATTTATACAGCTGGATATTTTTACTGAAGCAATTCAGGTTAAGTACCTTTAGCTCAAGAGTACAACGGCAGTGCCCCACCTGGGGATTGAACCAGCAACCTCTGAGTTACAAGCGCAGCTCCCTAACCATTACACTACACTGCCAGCCCAGGTATGATCGTAGCACGCTCTTCGCATGTTGACATGTTGACCGTGCGTTCGCAGCGCGTGCATGTTCGCGTGTTGACGCGGTCTTAGCCCGTTCGCGGGGCGCTCTCGGCATGTCGGCGGTGGTGGCGTGCCGGCGGGCGGGGGGTGGGGGGGTTCTCACCAGGTTGAAGAGGTTTCGGCGGAGTTGGCGGATGACGCCGGGGAAGGTGGCCCTGAGGAGCTCCTGCATGCCGGACGGCCAGCTGCGGCGCGCGGGGTCCGTCTCGATGTCGTTCAGCCACTGGAGAAACGCGAGGGGGACAACACGGGATTAAAACCTGCAAACCACTCCAGCTTTCCAAACCCCGGCCAATACCTCACGCTCACCAATAAAGAGACGCTGGACGAAGCTGCAAACTGCTCTTAACAGGGGGCTGCATTCAAATCTCACACTTTTATTTTCACAAGTGTGGAAAAGACAGCAAGAGAAGGAAATAGCTCCCACAGATTCAATCAAAAAAATAATGTCTACTCTTAAATGGGCCTTTGCAGGCCGTGGGGCCGGCAGCAAACCTTTTTCCTGCAACAGAAACTATTTTGTTCTGGTCGTGTTGGGCCATCGCGGCTGAGTCTACCTGCATAAGAATAAGGATATCCGTGATGTAATCACCACCATCATCATCATTGTCATTGTCATCATCGTCACCATCATCACTATCAAAACCATCATCTTCATCACCATCATCATCATCATCATCAAAACCAGAGCTCACAGGTCACTGTTCACAGGGAGGGGAGGGAGCAAACAAACCATGACTGCACTGTACCCCATCTCTCTCCCTCTTTCTCTCTCCTCTTTCTCTCTCTTTACCTCTGGGTCTCTCTCCCCTTTTATCTCTGTCTCTCAATTTTGAGCTCAGTTTTGCTTCTATATTTTAGAACATGTACAATAGAACTTCTGTCTTCTCTCTCCACTCACTCTCTCTCTTTTTCCTCTCTCTCCCCTTCTCTTGCTCTCTCTATTTCTCACGTCCCCCTCCCCCTCTCCTTCTACCTCCCCCTCTCCCCCTCCCTCCCTCCCTTCCCTCCCTCCCTCTCCCTCTCCCTCTCCCTCCCCTCCCTCCCCTCCCTCCCCTCCCTTCCCTTCCCTCCCCTCCCCTCCCCTCTCCTCTCCTCTCTCCTCTCCTCCCTCTCTGCCCTCCCTCCCCCTCCCTCCCTCCCTCCCCCTCCCTCCCCCTCCCTCCCCCTCCCTCCCCCTCCCTCCCTCCTCCCCTCCTCCCCTCTCTCCCTCTACCTCCCCCTCCTTCTACCTCCCCCTCTCCTCCCCTCCCCCTCCCCCTCTCTCCCCCCCTCTACCTGCCCCCTACCTCTACCCCCACTGCCTGCCTACCCACACACTCTACCCACACACTCTACCCCCCTCCCCCTCTCTCTACCCCCTCTCTCTACCCCCCTCCCCCCCCTCTCCCCCTCTCTCTACCCCCCTCTCTACCCCCTCTCTCCCCCTCTCTCCCTCTACCTCCCCCTCTCTCCTCTACCTCCCCCCTCTACCTCTACCCCCACTGCCTGCCTACCCACACACTCTATCCCCCTCTCCCTCCCCCCTCCTCCCTCCCTCCCTCCCTCCCTCCCTCCCTCCCTCTACCTCTCCTCTACCCCCTCTCTCTACCCCCCACCCCCTCTCTCTCTACCCCCCACCCCCTCTCTCTACCCCCCTCCTTCTACCTCCCCCTCTCTCTCTGCCGCTCTCCCCTCTCTGTTTGAGGTGTCACCTAATCCATGGACAGATCCCTGAGAGCACAGGCCTGTGCTGGCATACTAATGCCCCCCGCCCTGCAGTACCCCAGCGGCGCTCGCTCCCCAGAGGGCTCTGTGTACTGTCAGCTTGGGAGGGGGGCGCCAAAAGCTCATGAAATTCATACCCAACAAACATAAAACAAATTTAAAAAAGAAAGAAAAGAAGACAGAGAAGGAGTTGTGTGTTTTGTGTGTTTGCCAGCAGGCCTTTTCTAATTAATCAAAGAGCTTTAGGTTGCTTTGTTCCCCAGGACAGCAGCACAAGAGAGCACCAGGAAAGAGGATGATAAATCCCCACACCCCCATTAATAGACCCGGGACCGAGCCCCCCCCGCTCCGCTGACTGGGGGACGCGATTATGAATTATTAATACTTCATATTTACTCAGCAGATTACCTGGGGAGAGCTCCCCGTTGCACATGCTTGACACGTCGCACGCTAATGCGGCGGGATTATTCACCGATCAGGCTCTTCCGCTTCGGGGCTGCGGGGCTGCGGGGCACAGCCGCAGTGGGGGATTCGAACCCGCAGCTCCGGCGCTCGTTTGAAACGGGGTTTACCCTGGGACGAACGCTGGAGTGTCCCACCGTAGCATCCTCCAAACTCGCTGTCGCCTCTTTCATCGCCCCTGGATCCACACCTGGACCCTCCCTCCCTCCTTCCTTCAGGGGCTCACACACACTCTGCAGCGTTTGCCTCTGAACACATGGGAGCAGTGTGTCTCTGCTCTGAAAGCTGTTCCCTCTGTGTGTGTGTGTGTGTGTGTGTGTGGGGGGGTTCTGTGCAGGTGCGTCCCGCTCCACTAACAGGTAACAGGAGCAACTGCTGATCCTTAGAGAGAGCGAAGGGACAATATCCCAACAGAGTTTTATAAACACTGAAGATTTCTCTTGCTGCTTCTGATATTATTATGCTCACGGCGTAAGACTGCGCAGATCTGCGTGTTTTGGGCACACTCATGGTGTAAGGGCGGAATTATGATTCTGCGTCTGCGAATCTGCGAACATGTACGCGTCTCGTACGCTGACGTACGCATAGGGGTTTGCCAATGTATTTTCACGTAACGTTAACGTGTGCATTAGGAGGCGGTGGCGTATTTACTAAAGACTGTAAAGAAAACGAAGAAGAAACCCAGAAACGTAAATCCGTTTTCACCCCTGGCGTAAACAAAAAAAGCCTGTGAGCGCATTATACGATTGTGTGGTGAAGGGTTGTTGGTATTGATTGGCATGGAAACAGGAAAACAAACAGGAAAACGAATGCCTTTTCAGGTTAAGATGCGATTAAACGTGGTTTTCGTGGCTAACGATCTCCAGCCAGTAACATATGTTCGTAGTTTTATGTCATTGCCGCGTTTTGTTTATAGCCAACTCAGTTAGCTAAAGTTACGTTTTGTTGATGTTCCAGTAAAGTTTTTCATTTTAAGTTGGGCTAAAATAGTTGCAAAGTAGCTTTGTTCACATTACTCAAGTAGCCTACATCGCAATAATACTTCATTCGCTCCAAAGATGACTCTGCACGTTACCTTTTGTTGTCCATGACCCTGTTGCCCAATGTCAACCGTAAAGTCAACGATATTTACAACAACGCGTACTGGGTTTTATTTATCCGCGGCAAGATCGGCTCCTTGCTCGTGACACCGTCGCCGGCCGTGCTTCGGGCACACTCACGGTGACGGCGGGGTGGCGGATGTCCAGGGCGCAGCCGTCCTCCAGGGGGTGGACGGGCAGCCGGAGCAGCCGGCTCTGGGTCTCGGCCCTCAGGCCCAGGTTGTGCAGGCCCTCCAGGACCCGGGCCTCCCCGCGGATCAAGTCCAGAACACTGCCGAGGGACGAGAGAGAGCGTGTCACAACGAGAGCACAGATCCGTTACACCGCAGTCACTGCACTCCACGAGTATTACACTGTTTGTGTTTTGTTTCAGATTTTTTTCCCTGTTTTTCTCCCAATTTAGTGGCTAATTATAATTTATTTTGATTCGCCGCCCCCCACGAACTCACCGCCCATCCTCCGGGTCAAGCTATTATCCCCGAGGCCGGCGATGATCCGCCTCTGAGGGATCAACTCGCCCACCTGCACTCTAGGGACGCCCTTCCGTTCCTAGGTGAGCTCGTGCCGGCTATAATGAGGTATAATCGGAGGGGGATTTGGCCAGTGGAAACAGGTGAAAGGTTTAAGGACACTCCCGCGCACCTGAAGGGGTTGTGGACGTCCAGGTCCACGTGGAGGCCGTTGATGAACAGACCCGCGTCTCCGGGCTGAATCCCCAGAGTTTCACTCAGCACCTGGAACACAAACACCCCGTCACTGCTGAGGACCCCAAACTCCAATACATCACACATCACCATAACCACACCCACACCACACTATACTACACTACACCCACACCCACACCACACTACACTACACTACACTACACCCAAACACTACACTACACTACACCCACACCCACACCACACTACACTACACTACACTACACCCACACCACTCCACACTACACTACACTACACCCAAACACTACACTACACTACACCCACACCCACATCAAACCACACAAATACCCACACGACACCAGCTGATATCAGCAAAATGAGTGATATGAGGCATCTGCCCAAGTGATGCAAATCACCATGGCGTGTCAACAAGGCAGCCACGTCACCAAGGCAGCCACGTCACCAAGGCAGCCACGTCACCAAGGCAGCCACGTCACCAAGGCAGCCACGTCACCAAGGCAGCCACGTCACCAAGGCAGCCATACACACTCAGGAGTGCAGGATGCGATATTGGCGGGTGACGCAACGAGGATATTTCATCCCGCTAAAACTACGCTAAGACAGTGCACCGCATTGCATTGGGACGCTGACCAGCAAACATTTGGGTCGGTAAGGAGTATTCTATAAAATTGACATTTCTTGGCGGAGTTCCCCTGTAATACTTCAATGATTTATTCTCAACGTCAACAGAAACGCATCACTCTGCATGTTTATGGAAAAAGTTATTTATTAAGAAAACAGAAGCTTGGAAAAAGAAAAAAAAAAAAGTATACAGGCTTCGGATCCTGATGAAACGTTTCTTCCACCAGCGCGGCTCGTTTAATTGATCGTTCATAACTGACGGCGATATTAAGCTCAAATTTAATCTGCATGAGCTCATCCATCACCTCATTACTCAGGTGTGATTTTACCTGCTGAGCCTCGGACCCTTGAGAACAGAACCTCCATCTTCCTCTCTCTCGCTCGATCGCTTTTCCCCCTCTCTCCCTCTACCCCTTTTCTCACTCTTTTCTTTTCCCCCTTTTTCTCTCCCTCCCTCTCAATCTCCCTCTCTCTTTCTCTGCGTCTCTCTCCACCCTTTCACAATACTCTCTCCTCTCCCTCTATTAGCCCTCTCTACCTGTCTTTCTCTCCTTCCTCTCGTTCTCTGCCTCTCTCTCCCCAACTCTTCACTCTACCATCTCTTTCTCTCTCCCTCTCTCTTGCTCTGCCTCTCTCTCTCCACCCCTTCACAATATCCCACCCTCTCCCTCTACCTCTACCTCTACCTCTCTGTCTGTTTCTCTTTCTTTCTCTGTCTGTCTGTCTCTCCTTCCTGTCTTTCTCTCTCTCCCTCCCTCTTGCTCCTCTCTTTCTCTACCTCCCTCTCCCTTCCTCTCTCCCTCCCTCTCGCTCCTCTTTCTCTACCTCCCTCTCCCTTCCTCTCTCCCTCCCTCCCTCTCACTCCCTCTCTCTCTACCTCCCTCTCTCTCTCTCCCTCTCTGTACCGCGGGGAGTGAGGCACACAGAGGGCCCATTGCGGCCGGTCTCACCGAGGGGAGTGTCTCTGTGTGGGGGGGGTTGCTGGAGGTCGGGGTCTCTGAGGCTCAGGCCCGATACGCTGCAGAGGCACAGTCCATCAAAGACAGCCGATGACTCACCCTACCCCCCGGGACCCAACACTCCCACCCACCTGCTCAGAGTGTGATGGTGCTCCAGCCTGCTCTGCTGGTGACTACCGCAGGGCATAAATCTCATGGATATATTTGCTCAGAAAAGCGGATTTAACCCACGGTGAATTATACAGCTTGCAAGTGTAGAGGAGCTCGCACACTGCAAACATAGTAAGGAAAAACTCCTTCACAAAGGCTGCAAAAATATCAATATTTATTCAACCGTGCTCATAAAAAGAAAAGAAAAAGTTCTGGGTGAAAAGTGTGAACGAGGTGATGATGATCTTGTGATCTAAATGTTTGTCGGCACTTTGTGCACTGTTTTATGGCCCCTGTGAAGGACTATTCCCTACTATGTTTGCAGTGAGGAAAGACCACTGCCTCAAATCTAGTCCCACCATGGACATTACAGCTATATCTAAGGGCATTACAGCTGTATCTAAGGGCATTACAGCTGTATCTAAGGCCATTACAAGTGTATCTAAAGACATTACGGCTGTATCTAAGGACATTGCAGCTGTATCTAAGGCCATTACAAGTGTATCTAAAGACATTACGGCTGTATCTAAGGACATTACAGCTGTATCTAAGGCCATTACAAGTGTATCTAAAGACATTACGGCTGTATCTAAGGACATTGCAGCTGTATCTAAGGACATTACGGCTGTATCTAAGGGCATTACAAGTGTATCTAAGGCCATTGCAGCTGTATCTAAGGACATTGCAGCTGTATCTAAGGACATTACGGCTGTATCTAAGGACATTACAGCTGTATCTAAGGCCATTACAAGTGTATCTAAGGCCATTACAGCTGTATCTAAGGCCATTACAGCTGTATCTAAGGCCATTACAGCTGTATCTAAGGGCATTACGGCTGTATCTAAGGGCATTACAGCTGTATCTAAGGCCATTACGGCTGTATCTAAGGGCATTACGGCTGTATCTAAGGCCATTACAAGTGTATCTAAGGACATTGCGGCTGTATCTAAGGACATTGCGGCTGTATCTAAGGACATTGCAGCTGTATCTAAGGGCATTGCGGCTGTATCTAAGGACATTGCAGCTGTATCTAAGGGAAATTACGGCTGTATCTAAGGACAATGTGGCTGTATCTAAAGAAGGATACTGAGCGTATATATAGGACCCCCCAGGGAAGTGTTAATGGATGAAATCCCACCTTCTGATTTCCTTCGATTTCTTTCCTCATTTCCTGGTTTACGGCCACTCTGGTCAGGGATCTGCAGGAAGAGGAAGGCGGGCACAGTCAGCATCCACCCCGTTGCCAACGACGACACACGAGGAGACTTTAATTTCCCCCGCCCGCAGCCTCCCCAGGCCCCTCGCACACTGCTGCGTCTACAGCTGGCTCTGCCTCGGGGCGCAGCGCTGCGTCAGCGCGTCTGGATCATCGCTCTCTCCCCCGTGACTGTGCCACAGGGCGCTATAAAAAAAAACGTCAAATTAAAAAACCCGTCCCAGAACAGAGGAAATGACAGCGCTTTACTGTCCCAGGCTGGGACACACAGAGGAGCTGAGAGGAATCTCTCGAAAAACCAAAGAGCCGTTTTCAGAAACATGGGCGGCAGTGAACTGCTCTTCTCACTCAGAGGTTGCAGGTTCAAATCCCAAGTCGGGGCACTGCCATTGAGCAAAAGGTACTCAACCTGAATTGCTTCAGTAATGGATGTAAACCCCCCCCCAAAAAAAACCCGATTTAAGCTGTGGAAGTCACTATGGTTTATTAGATTTATTTAGATGCCTAAATAAATATATAAACACGAGCCTTCTGGCAGAACATCGCCTGTCTGACTGTCCGTCTCTAAACTGACGCGCAGCTCCGAGCTCGGCTTCGTTCTTACCGTTCAACCTGAAGCTGAAGCTGAGGTGGCGTGTGTGCCTTCAGCCGCAGGTCATTTGTGTGGGGTTTGAAAAAAATAAACCAGAAATAGTCTGAATGTTCTGGCTGATGTACAAACAAATCTCCAGAATACCCGTGGTAAAGATGAGCAATGAAGGCTGTACGAAAGAAAAAATACAGGCATCGTATGCCGATAAAAACTGGAAAATTACCTTATTTTATACTAATACAATTGAGCCCTTGCGACAAAGAACCATACGAACGCCAATTTTGTGAAAATTGACGTAGACGTCACTCATGGTAATTTGATACCCACTTTGTATAATGAAGTGGTATAATCAATATTTCACACGACTGCTGCCAAGTATTTTACATTTCTAAATAGTCTCACGCGGAATAACCGTTTATGTCCACAAGCGAAAATGGACGCCCAAGCTGTAACTTTGTCCGCTGCTGACCAAAGTCGGAGAAATTTGGGTAAAAAAATAAAACGTCAACTCAATACTTGGAAGGATCGGCAACGCAAGACCCTGAGGGATGCAGGGAAACCTACATCAACAGGAAGGGAGTTGTGAAAAGGGGGAAAAGTCCGCCAAAAGAGGTATGTGGAATAACCGTATATGAAACATTGTAGCTAGCCAGCTAGCTGGCTAATGTTAACGTAACGTTTCCTAGCGCAGTGAGTAATCAAACTTGAGAACTGATATATAACTGTAACAATAACAGTGGCAAGTTTTGTATAATGAGATAACTGACCAACCATAAATTACATCTAGCTGTGTTCGTATCACTAACGTTATTATTACCTACTGTTACAACATGATAGCCACCGTAAAAACAAGAATAAAAACAATATTGCAAAAAAATTACAAGTGTATTAGAAATATATGAGTGTGTTTTAAGTATGTTGCAGAAAAAAAACTAATTATGTCATATAGGCCAAAAAATATCTGATTATCTGAAAATTGAAAAAATGCACATATATGGTTCTCCATCTGTAGGACTCAATTGCTCAAGAGAAAATTATTTTGTTTAACAAGAAACATATATTATTTTTTTTTTTATTTGTTTCTTTTATACAGTCTTGGTCATTTCGGAGGGCACTATAAACGCAGAGTCACAGGTGATACAGGTACCTGGCTTTAGAGGGGAAGTTCTGGCTGATGTCCCTCATTAACTTCAGGGCATCAAACTTGGTCGCGGACATGATCCTGCCAGCTGCCTGGAAACTCAGATCTGCAGGGTGGCGGGAAAAAGCAGAAATGTACGTTATCTTCACATTAATTTAACTTCACATAAAATTCTGCTTTTTAATGTGATCGCCATAGTAATAACTTCACATTAGAAAGCACAATTTTACGTTGGCTGTACATGTTATGAATGTTATGTTGTCTGTACGCTCACCTGTACAGGAGAGTGTACAGGTGAGGAGATACAGGCACTGAGTGAACAGGTACCATACCTTGCAGCTCCCACACTTTGAGAGGGGCCATATCATCACTGCTCTCCAGCAGGTGTTTCTGAAACTCTCCCAGCTGTTCCTGTAGGTCTGGATGCGTTTTCCTACAGAATGCGCGCGTGCAAACATACCCACACGCACGCACGCGCACAGAAAAAATGCACAGAAAGTGGACGTTAAGCAGGTAATAGCAACCTCTCGTCAAGGTTACAAGCAAAGAGACGTTCAACTGAAGTCACAGAGAAGAGACCCCCTTCACAACCCCCCAAAGGAAGGGTACCAATTCAGTGACTCACCGTAATTTCCCAAACAGAAATCCCTGAACTTCATCCCCATCATCATCATCAGCTGCCGTGGTTCTTGAATCTGAAGATGATCAAACACAGCCATTACTGAGACACAATCATGGTGGCTATTAACAAAACAAGCACAACAAACAAATATTAGTTAGATACAAGCATAGCGGTCATTAAACCACAGCTATTAAGTTATTAACAGACAAATGTAACTTAATACATTTAAGAAGCACTATGTTGTGTCTTGAGAAGACAAAAATATGCCTATAATTAAGACTTGTGGCTGTTATTACATTGTTATTACGACACAAACAAGGGAATTAAGTCACAAATGCAAATAAACATTTTTTTAAATCTGTATAAATTCATTAATAACGTATAAATGGATAATATATAAATATGTAAACAATGTTTGTCAACCACAGGACAAAAGCATCTGCTCATAGAACAAATACATAATAAAACTGTGTTTTTTCACTCTGCGTATGTGTGCTGTAATGATTTACTCATTTATTTGTTTGTTGGTTTATTTGTCAAGGACATACAAAAGCATTGTTACAATGCGCAAAAAAAAAAAACAAGCAGCAGGGCTTTCTCCCAGATACATAAAGGAGTCCCCTGGTGCATGCAGTCGACTGCGCAGTCGAGTCGATGGACTGCAGAGTGAACAGCAGCTTGCTGCGCATGTTTCGGAGGACACATATGAGCTGGTCTGCTGCCCTCCTGGACCGGTGGAGGACGATGCAGGTTTACTGCAGTTTACAACGGTTTACTGCAGACGAAGCGGGCGGGGCCACCTTTGACTTGCGTGTCGTCCATCGCCTTGTACTCTGTGCTTTTGATGGCCAGCTCGACCCCGTACCCAGACAGCCGCATCCTCCCCGTCTTCTCCTCCTGCAGCACATTAACGCACGTTCACATCTGCAGGAACACCACTCTGAAACGTTGCAGAGAGATGGGACCCAGGTGCAGAGACGAAGCCAGAGGCAGAATTTCATTAAAAAAATCTGTTTATGCTTTTATTCCCCATTCTTCTACCTATTTTCAGCTGCCAATTATACCCTCTCTTTTTCACGTCGATTATCTCCACCCTCGTACGAGAGGCCACGGTCACCGTAACACACAGGACCACTCATATATGCAGCGAGCTCATATCAGCTTCCCTCCCCCCTCCCTGGGGCGGACAGCCAATTGCACTTCAGTATTTTAAAAAAAGATACGCTTGCTCGTCTTGAGAACATTCTTGAATGCATAAACATGAAAAGACAAAAAGCTCAGTGATGTAACCATATCAGCCACAACGAGCACATTGTTTACTGAGCGAGGTTCCTGCGTTACGGCCGTTCGCTGGAACAAATGACACATCAGCCAGCAGCAACCCCGCAGCACCAGCATCGTATTTCCATTAAAGTGTCCCACACAGCGAGCCGCGTTCAATTCACAATCTCACACAGGCGCGCATACAATGTCCGCCGTGACCGCGAAACTCACAACGGCATGCGCGTGTTCATAAATACTGATCTTATTTTACATACGGTTATTTTCCTTAGGACCTCTCGTAGCTCACACACATCTCCCCAAAGTCTATATGTACATTATGAACATATACATAATATAATAATATGATGTTCATATAATATTATATCGTTACCTTCTTCAAATAATGGCCCATTTGAGGAAAATTGTTTTTTTTGCCTAAGTCATCTCTTCATGATGCTGGCCACCTCTGGTCAAATTGCCTACATCCTTAATTGAAAAGATCATGCTGTTCCTACCCCGGTAGTATAATGGCCTATGTCAAGAGTGTGACTTAGGCCGTTTTATTTTTTGCCTAAGTCACAAGACAATGTGACTTAGGCAATTTTACAAGCTTTCAAGATGGTGGCTGCTTCAAGAAGCAAGAAAAACCATCTCCTGAGTCTCTGTGTGCTCCGCTAGCATTTTAAACTGTTTGTGGCTGACCCTTCCCCATGGTCTGTCACAGTAGTGGGAATAAAATAAGTGCACTGTTTTGCCTAAGTCACTTACTCCAGAAGTAATTTGGCCTAAATGAGGTTTAAAATTGACTAAGTCATAGCGGCATGTTCATAAATTGGCCTAAGTGATCTAATCCTCTTATGTTACATAATTGACAGACAGCGTTATTTGTATGTCAATAGTCATATATTGTCATAACCCTTTTGTGTGAAATTATTAATAAATATCATATATTCTATATTTGGTTCAGTTTATTAAGTTTTTTGAAAAACTTGAAAATATGACTTTGGCCATTATTTTAAGAAGGTGACGATATACATAATATAAGATAAAATTAATATAATATATAATAATTAATATAATATATAATAATTAAAATAATATATAAAATAATATAATATCACACAATATAATATTACATGCACAGTACACAGCTCTCCCACTGCTCAGATGCATCCTTTGCCATTTTAATGATCAATTGTATTTAAAAAATCTTGAGAACATTCTTGAATATGTATTAAAAACAATTTTTTTAATTTTTTTATTTTTTTTAAAGGTCACATTTACATTTCGTTTTCATTACTGCAAGAGTCAAATTGTGGATACTTTGCACATGGAATTGTAAATTCAAATGAACAACTTTTGTTACGCATATTAGACGCCGAATGTGTTCACCACAGAGCAATGTAGGCAGCAAATAATCTGAATTTGGTTTTAAGATGGAGGCAGAAGGCAACACGACAATAATGTGTTGTAATTAGAGCTTAATTTCGTGTTAAGAGCAAGTTTGAGCTAACACCTACGCAACGAGCAAAGCATTTGCAACAGACTAACCAAAAATAAGCAACTTCTCTTTAATGACACATTATATTCAAACAAATTCAATTTTGTTTGTAGAGCACTGTAACAAAGACGCTATACAGAAAATATGAAAACATCGGACCTAAACCCCCAGAAAGCCAGAAACAGTGGAAAAAACTCCCTATTGGGAAGAGGACAAACACTCCAACGGCGGCCATTTTAAACTTTTTTTCAAAGGCACAGCATTCTGAGCAACGCAATCCTAAGGCAGCCAGGAGTGAAGCACGGCCCCGGTACTCGCCTGTACAAAGTGGCGCAGGACGTAGACCAGCTTGCGCTCTCGCGCCTTCTCGGACAGCAGCTTGTGGAAGGCGTTGAACTTTTTGGTCCCGATTTCGGCGTAGAGAACAACCACGGGCAGGCCTGTGGAGTTGCCAGCCGGGGGGTACCTGTGGTCCATCTTGTACAGGTACGGCTTTGGCCTGCGGACCAGAGGGGAAGGAAACAAGGCCAGAGCTTTCAGCGACTACAGGGCTTCACGAACCGCCTTACGCCACTCCGTAACAACCATTCAAAAACAAACAAAAACATCAAATGCTACGGGACTATTGAATGCAAAAGATTTAACTCCTAACATTGTTCTGGAAAACAAATGAGCCAATTTTCAGACACGGCCCTCTCTTTGAAGTCATTCATACTGACTGACAGTTGCATGATGGGAGGGCAGCAGTGTGGCATAACGATTAGGGGAGTTGGGGCGCTGTTGTTGTGCCCTTGAGCAAGGTACTTAACCTGAATTGCTTCGGTAAATATCCCGCTGTATAAACGGATTACATGCAAGAAATGTAAAAAAAACAAAAAAAAACAACAACTGTGTAAGTCGCTCTGGATAAGAGCTAAATGCCTACAACATAATGTAAATAGATATATAAGCGACTGCATTACAATCGGATTAAATATACAGTCCAGGGCCTCGGGTGGTGTAACGGTAAAAGCATTCGCCCGGAATGCAAGTTTCCCACTGCAGCCGTGGTTCGAAACCCGACTGTGCCAGACCGGCCCTGGCTGAGAGCCCCAATCGGGGGCGGCGATTGGCTGTCCGCCCCAGGGGGAGGGGGGAGGGTGACCCGGCATGAGCTCGCCAAGAAGCGCGAAAGACAGCCCTTTACGGGAAAAACAGCTTGCCTCCGAGGATGAGCGGCGGGCAAAAAAACGCCAGGGAAAAAATCATAAACAAAATAAAAAAATATAGATATAAATATACAGTCCAATCATACATTCCCAGAAGGTGCACCAGGCACATTTGATTGGATATGGTTATTGTAGAACAGCCATACCAGCCTGAAATGTTATTAGGTTTACTTAAAAACTGTCGCCAAAAGTCACATGCATAGATGAGTATGCCCACCATTGGCCTGTGCAAGGTGTTAATATTTCATGAATTTGCCATGCAACCACTTCAGATCACACACAGTCACCCGGGCTTAGAGTATGAAGCGTGCAGAGAGATACCTGCCTGCTGCTGATTTCAGGAGCTTCTTCACCTCCTTGGTGCTGCAGGAGTGCTGGCCGTGGACGGACACGAAGGCGGGGCATCCCTCGGGCGGCGGCTCGTCATTGGCTATCTTTTGGGTTAGAAGAGCACACATGGTCCAATCAGCTCATTTCGCCCGCATTCCAAAAAGAAACAGCCAATGGAAGGGCCACGGCCCAAACTGAGATAGCAGTCATTTGGCCCGAGGGACGGTGGTGATTTTCGGGGGTGTCAGTGAAAAGCCTTCGCTCTGACTGGCTTGTCTTTTCCCTTATTTCTTTTATTTTTGCTCTTCGAATCCAGAAATGGACGCGAACCGCACACCTGTTCGAGCAAGATCTGGACTGCCTCAAACTGATTTGGTTTGGGATTGTTGGGAATCTTCTGCCTTTGTGGAATGTGGTGACCACTTTCCAATTGAAAAGGTTTTAATACAATGCGCAAGGGGAGAATGACAGCATGTACCCAGCAAATCTCAACTCAGTAGTTCTAAGAAAGGGTTTAAGTACCCTTGTCCGAGGTGTCGCAGTTACCCAGCATGCACATCCCCAGCAGGAAATACACATTGCACCCAGATGTCCCGGTGGCACCCATTTGGTATACAGTTAACAATGGAATTGGTGTGACCATTTGGCCCTAACAAGGTGGGGGCTGTTGTGGAGAGTGTGTGTGTGTAAAATGTGTACTGGAAATGAAGATAAAACAAAAAACATTTAAACAGATATTAATTCTAAATTTCATACCTCAAACCTATCAGGACCAAATCAGGGGAGTACGCCGCAGCGTACAACATTGGTGTTGTTTAGATCACCTAAGCTCATGGTTCCTCAAATCTGGCCCACTAACACAAATTCAGCAAAAACAGCAGAACATTACTGCGACACAGAGGTGTTCTGTGATCATCCTTAATGTGTTGCTCTAAAGCAGTGGTTTTCAACCTCAGTCCTGGGGGCCCACGGTGTATGCTGGTTTTCGTCTCCAACCATAATTGAAATTCCTGAAGTATAATGAGCTGTTAATTGAGTTTAATTAGACATGTTTAATGCGCAGTGAGGGATGATTTATCCGCTTAATGCTGCATTATGTCAAAAACGGATATTCATGTTACAAACAATGAATAGTCTATATTCATTTAATTACTTTTAGTCAGATTAGCTCGGACAATTACTGCTTTCGTTTTCTGTTGTGGTTCATTGCAAAAGAGATCCCATTTTAAAAAATATATATATATTTTCTTTTTCTGCCGGTTTCTCCCCGTTTTTAGCATCCAATTATACCTATCATTCACGTCAATTATCCCACTCCCACATACATCTTACGAGTTCTCTGCCGTAGTCCTGATACCAGAACCCACCAAGCCGTCACCGTAACTCCGGTATGCGCACAGGGTCACTCCTATACACAGCGAGCTCGTATCGGCTTCCCTCCCCCCACTCTGGGGCGGACAGCCAATTGCCGCCCCCTAGTGGCACTCCCGGCCAGAGCCGATACTGGTGCGGCCGGTGGAATCAAACCCCAGTTGCAGTGGCCAGCGTCGAATGTTGTAACCGCTAGACCACCATGAGATTTTTTCATTATTTATTGATAGACCTACAGCTGAAATGAGTGAAGTCCTAAATGCCGAAGGTCTGGACACCCTTTGTGGAGACAAAGCCAATTAGTTGAAAGACAAAGACATTTACATTACATTTGACCTTTTAGGCATTTGGCAGACGCTCTTATCCAGAGCGACTTACACAGTTTACATTTATTTACATACAATCCATTTATACAGCTGGATATTTTACTGAAACAATTCAGGTTAAGTGCCTTGCTCAAGGGTACAACAGCAGCGCCCTACGTGGGAATCGAACCAGCAACCTTTGAGTTACAAGCCCAGCTCCCTAACCATTACACTGCACTGCCAGCCCAAAGCAAATGGTAATGAGTCAACCCTGCATTGTGTTAAAATCTGTTTCAGCACAAAATTATGGAATCTAAACGCATGTTTTCAACAACCTTAATTAATCAAGAGATTAGTTGGAAGGAAAAACCAGCACACACAGTGGGCCCCCCCCAGGACCGGGCCTGAGAACCACTGCTCTAAACGGTTTTAGTGCTTCCACATTGCAAACAACAACAAAAGCATTCCTGTTTCCAATTCCTGTTTATTTGCCACATTTTGGCTCAGGTTCTTTATGAATGCCCACATTTGGACTTTTTCTTTTTCTTCCCCCCCGTGCTACAGAAAACCCCCCCCCCCAAAAAACACATGCAATATTTCGACCAATTTTATTTTTATATATATATTTTTTTGGTGGCCCTGAAGAGGTTTTCCTGCCTTCATCCAGATGGCTGAACACTTAAGTTAACCGAGGGGGTATTTAAGCGGCGCACCCATTGGGAAACACAATTGGCAAATGGACCATCTGTTTTCTTCTGGAGTGAGTGGAGCCGCAGCAGCTCGTATTCTCTCACGCTGCCCGACGCTCTGTTTCGCCAGAATTTTATATTATTTCCCCCCCCACCCCAATGTTCGTTCCTTATTAATTTATATTCTTTTTGAGACAGCACTTTTTTTTGTTTGAGGCTTGCCAAGTGTAGCCCTTAAAGAATGGGTCATTTTAGGTGGGCGCACGCAGGCAGCTGAGTGGCGTACGAAGCTGAGGCACTTGTTCCTACAGCAGTGATGCACTGTATTGCTCTAGTTTAGCCTGAGCTTAGGCTGCACAAGAGCACTGCCACTGCGCAGCTGTAATGTAGCCTCTATCCACAGCGGCGTGGCGTTGCTCCAGTGTTCCTGGGTGGCCTCCTTTGGAATGAGCGACATCCGAGTGTGGAAATAACGATGCAAATTTACTCGATGCAGGTGAGAATCCTGAGTGGGAGCCCCCTGCTGGTGTGGTGGACTCAGTGCAATACCCTGCATCTAGTTCTAGGAGGGGCGGGGTGCGATTTTGTTCCTGGAGGTGTGTATACAGGTTGCGCCCCAAAGCCTGTATGAAGTCCTGACCGTGCCGGTGCCGACTGCAGCTAAAATGCCTATGGGTAGGGGGGGGGGGCATAATTGAGGGTTCCAGTCAGCAGGGTATGCAGTACCGAGCTCATTCAACCAATCGGGCGCCTGTGACCCGCATGCAACAGCTGCGCAGTTTTCCGGGGACATCTGCGCAGCCGCTGCAGTGTGAACAGGAGCGGCTGCGTGCTTGCGTGCGTGCGTGCGTGCGTTTCAGAGGAGCGGGCATGCTAGCGCCTGTCGCGGGGAAGGACATTGGAAGGTTCCGGAGCAGTACCTGAGCAGAGACAGCCCTGGCACAGTGCCAGCAAGGAGTCTGGCAGGTAAAGATTCTGACGATGCGGACCGAAGATTAACAGATTTCTAAACATCTGGACAAGCGCGACCCACGAAATGAGGCTCCCTTTCTAAAATCGTGCAGAAGACACATGCGATAATTGACTCGTTGATGTAAGCTGTCCGCACGGGGATTACATTAAGATTTATGAGCTCAGCAGACACCCCAACCCAAGGTGACCTCTGGACTGGACTCATTACTCTCCCCTCACACCACTGGATTCTCACGGAATAAATCAGGAGAAGTATCGAAGCTTAAAGGAATAATGGGAGTGCCCCTGCTAATCTAATCTGCAACCTTCTTGTAACCAGTTTCCTTCCTTCCTTCCTTACACACGCACGCACGCATGCACGCACGCACGCACGCACCCACGCACACACAATGAAAAAACAGCAGTTCATGAGGGAGTGGAAGTGAGCTCAGAAAGTTTGGGGCCGGCTGATATTCTTAATGGCAGCAGTGCAGTACCTGTTGTAAAGTGTACAGTACCTGTTGTAAAGTGTACAGTACCTGTTGTAAAGCGTACAGTACCTGTTGGAAAGCGTATAGTACCTGTTGGAAAGCGTACAGTACCTGTTGGAAAGTGTACAGTACCTGTTGGAAAGTGTGCAGTACCTGTTGTAAAGTGTACAGTACCTGTTGGAAGGCGTGCACGGCGGGTGAGAAGGCTCGCAGCGACAGGGCGAGCTTCAGGAGGCTTGTCTGCAGGTCACTCACAAACTGTCCGGCCTTCTTGATGATCAGGTTGTAGTACGAGCGAATGGACTCTGGAGGAAGGTCAGAGGGACTGTCAACACCTGCACCTGAGATCTTACATCCCGCAGGGTTGCTCGCAACGCCGCATTCAACAGCAGTTCCACAGCCCGTGCTAATTCGATTTCGTTTGAAGTACACTGAGGCCTTTAAACAGCGGAGCTGAGAATGATCGAGCACTTACATTTGACATTTTAGGCATTTAGCAGATGCTCTTATCTAGGGCGACTTACACAGTTGACATTTTCTTTACATACGTAATTTTAATAAAATCAGCGCTATAATAATAATAATCATGGTTAAACACAAATATGCAATTATTCTGATAATATTCAATGAGACGCATCCCAGGTTTGAACTGTAGAAGCAACAGTGCACGACAATGCCCAATGCAATAAAAACAACAAAAGCACAGAACAAGGTACAATAAGGGTACAGTGAAACGGTAGAAGCAGTGAAAGACAGTAAATATAAAAGTGCAAAGTGCCAATACAAGGTGTTCTAAAAATGATGTAAGCCAGGGGTGTCCAATATTATCCGAGAAGGGCCAGTGTGGGTGCAGGCTTTTGTTCTAGCCCAGCACTAAACAACTGATTGAACTAATCAAGGTCTTGATTGTAGACCATGACTGGTGAATTAGTTGAATCAGGTGTTTTAGTGCAGGGCTAGAACAAAAGCCTGCACCCACACTGGCCCTTCTCGGATAAGATTGGACACCCCTGATGTAAGCCATGTGAACCATCACCCACTGCTAAGACCCAACTCATTAAAACACCTCATTAAAAGAAGCAAAAAATGAAAGATCTTCTGAAACTGAGCAGAACATGAGGCGTAACATCCTGGTCACATGAGGAGGGGCATGTTTTTGTTTTGTTTTGTTACTAAAAGTGCTTCTCTGCTGCATTGAAAAGCCATGCAGATGGTGAGACTATGGCAGGGTCACTCAAATCACGGTCCTCGTGGGCCGAGCACTGCTGGTTTTCCACACTCCCTTTACTTGGGAGTCAGGTGTTGAGGACACTCTGGCCAATCATGTGCACTGATCGTTCAATGAACTACCTGAGAGTAAGGGAAAACCAGGACCGGATGCGGATTCGTGGGCCAGATTTGATATGAGTAACCCTGCTCTATGGCCTGTCTTTTAATTTCTCCCTCTTCACCAAGGCTGGTTCCAACATGAGTTTATAGCTGAGCTACCTTGAGCAGGACAAAGACGTCTGCTTGGTAGTTAATATAATAGGACAAATTCTGAAAAAACTATGAAGTGGCACCCATTGCATCTGAAGAATATAACTTATATTTTTGCTTTATTTTCCATTTATACTGCGGCAAATTCACCAAAGAGATTCAGGCTACTGTAAGAACTAGTACAGGTAATTGCCCAAGTAAAGGAAACACTTGAGTAAATTAAGGGTTCTGGTGGCTCTGTTAGGGTGTGGGGTGCATTTTCCTGGCACGGTTCAGGTCCACTCAACCCCTTAGAGGGCAAGGTAAACACTAATAAATACAAAGCCATTCATCCTGTGGTGAAGCATTTCTCTCCTGATGGGAGTGGTCTCTTCCAGGAGGACAATGCCTAATATCCACAGGGCACAAGTGGTCACTGAATGGTTTGATGGAAACGATATAATTTCTTGTGGAAGAATGGTGTTGCATCCCTCCAATGGAGTTCCAGGCACTTGTAGAATGTAGGATGCCAAGGCACACTGAAGCTGTTCTGGGGGCTTGTGATGACCCAGCGCCCTATTAAGACATTTTATGTTGCAGTTTCCTTTATTTTGGCAGTTACCTGTATGTCGTTCAGGGAGTACAACACCAGCGCCCAACCTGAGAATGGAACCTGCAGCTTAGACGCCCAGTTCCTTAATCAATTAATCTCACCGTCGCCCGTCATAACAATTCTTGGTACTATTTTACGCCCTCAAGAAACACAGCGTGTGATTTGACAAAGGTTGTCCCGCTACCTGACAAATGTGCAGAATCCTCACACGAAGGACACAGAGGAAATTATTCTGATTGGACAGAGGATAGCCAATCAAAACAGGCAGCTTCTTTACCACGTAAAACAGTGGGTTGAATCGCTCTGAACGCGGAGAAAAGGTAATAGCTGTAAATGCTAATGCTGTTTCCTGGCTTTCTGTCTAAGTGCTGAGCTAATAGTAACACAAATAAAAACAGGGAAAAACATCAGGAAATATTTTACCCCACTAAATTAAGTTGTGATTTCGTTTTTCCTTCCCCCCCATCGTGAAGTCGAGTGACCCACTTACCGCCATTCTTGTACACCGTTAATTCCTTCACAGTGTCAACAAACTGCCAGAATTTTTCTTCACCGTCTTCCGCGATGAACTCACTAGGGAGGACCAAAACAAGGACAACCTGTGACAGACTGAAAGGCAGCGGAACGATACGCGGCACACGGCCTCAAACTCGGCAGGCTCTCAGTAACTATGCGCTACAACTTCTGTGGATGCTCTTTGTTAAGACACACAACGGTTAGTTTCCACTTCCGATGAATCCCACGATAGAGTGGGTGTGCGACACGATAAACCGTCTGAGCCAGGCTTCCTCAAATAACATTCCTCGTTGGCCGAGCACTGCTGTTTTTTCCACACCCCCTTCACTTGGGAGTCCGGTTTGAAGACATTCTGGCCAATCGTGTGCACTGATCGTTCAATTAACTAGCTGAGAGAAAGAAAAACCAGGACCGAATCTGGATTCGTGGACCAGATTCGAGCAACCCTGGTCTAAGCCAACCAAATCGACCCTCAGAAATATGCGGCCACCTATCAGAATGCAGGAAGCCTGAGCCAGAAAAGTTAACAAAGTTTTCCCCAGACACTATCAGCAGATTGAGCGCGAGTGTGAGCATGATTCATTTACATCAGGGGTATTCAAACCCAGGCCTCGAGGTCCGCGGTGTCTGCAGGTGTTTGCTCCAACCACACACCACCCCACCTGATTTCACTAATTAGCTCGCTTCCTGGACCAAGGAGGTAAACTAATAATTCGAAATCAGGTGGTGTAGTGCGTGGTTGGAGCAAATACCTGGAGACACTGCGGACCTCGAGGCCTGGATTTGAATACCCCTGATTTACATGACCTGCCATTTTTGCAGAATTTCTTGTTAAGCTCATGAACGACAGCTGATGGCTGTTCTCGTGTCCCAATATGACACTTTTACTGTGATCTAATCTACGACTGAACTGGGATTGGTGTCATATAGCTCATTTGCTAATTGGTCCAGGGTAACTTGTGGAAACGAAAAACAATACCAGCCCTCCAGCAACAGAAGTGCCCACCCCTGCTACACAGTATGTACCGCAAGACAGCTGCAGCAGAACCATGCTTCAATCCCAACTTGTATTGTTCCTGGTAATAAGTACAGTGTACCGTTTGCCACTGGCGTAAAAGGTAATCAAGGCAAAATATCATTTCAAAACTAAAAACATTGTGGAAAAAAGTTTTTTTACTTACAAATGTAAAGCATGCCAAAGTGTAAAAAGCTGCCCATATCTGTTACTATATATACACTATACTATAATACATACAGTACTGTGCATACATTTTAGGCAGGTGTGAAGAAATGCTGTAAAGTAAGAATGCTTTCAAAAATATATTTTAATTGTTTATTTTTATCAATTTACAAAATGCAAAGTGAGCGAACAGAAGAAAAATCTAAATCAAATCAATATTTGTTGTGACTACCCTTTGCCTTCAAATCAGCATAAATTCTTATAGGTACACTTGCACAAAGTCAGGGATTTTGTAGGATTATAGTCAGGTGTATGATTAACCAATTATACCAAACAGGTGCTAATGATCATCAATTTCATATGTAGGTTGATTCACAGTCATTCACTGAAACTGAAACAGCTGTGTAGGAGGCTTAAAACTGGGTGAGGAACAGCCAAACTCTGCTACTAAGGTGAGGTTGTGGAAGACAGTTTCATGTCACAGGTCATACACCATGGCAAGACTGAGCACAGCAACAAGACACAAGGTAGTTATACTGCATCAGCAAGGTCTCTCCCAGGCAAAGATTTCAAAGCAGACTGGGGTTTCAAGATGTGCTGTTCAAGCTCTTTTGAAGAAGCACAAAGAAACAAGCAACATTGAGGACCGTAGACGCAGTGGTCGGCCAAGGAAACTTAATGCAGCAGATGAAAGACACATCATGCTTACTTCCCTTCGAAATCGGAAGATGTCCAGCAGTGCCATCAGCTCAGAACTGGCAGAAACCAGTGGGACCCAGGTACACCCATCTACTGTCCGGAGAAGTCTGGCCAGAAGTAGTCTTCATGGAAGAATTGCGGCCAAAAAGCCATACCTCCGACGTGGAAACAAGGCTAAGCAACTCAACTATGCACGAAAACATAGGAACTGGGGTGCAGAAAAATGGCAGCAGGTGCTCTGGACTGATGAAACAAAATGTGAAATATTTGGCTGTAGCAGAAGGCAGTTTGTGGATTTGGTCAGGATTAATGGTGTCCTCAATGCTGAGAAATACAGGCAGATACTTATCCATCATGCAATACCATCAGGGAGGTGTCTGATTGGCCCCAAATTTATTCTGCAGCAGGACAACGACCCCAAACATACAGCCAATGTCATTAAGACATTGCTTTATGTCAGCGTAAAGAAGAACAAGGAGTCCTGGAAGTGATGGTTTGGCCCCCACAGAGCCCTGATCTCAACATCATCGAGTCTGTCTGGGATTACATGAAGAGATTTGAGGCAGCCTACATCCACAGAAGATCTGTGGTTAGTTCTCCAAGATGTTTGGAACAACCTACCTGCCGAGTTCCTTCAAAAACTGTGTGGGGAGGGGAGGGGAGGGGTGTGTTCAGCACAAACCCCCCTGTGAAGCACCTAAGAGTGTCTCCAGAAAGAGAGTTCCGTCTCGAAGGAGGCGGATCATCGCCGGTCTCGGGGAGTAGCTTGCCCCGTAGAGACGGGCGGCGAGTTTGTGGGGGAGGGTTAATCGAAATACATAGAGGGTATAATTGGCTTCCAAACTGGGGAAAAATCTGAAACAATTTCTTTTTTTAAAGTGGAAAGCACACTGTACCTTGTCTCCAGCAGAAGAGGCGTGATTGGCCACTTGGCATTCAGGCTGACGGTCACGGCTTTGGGCGCGGAGAGGGCACGGTGGCACTTCAGCAGGAGCACCAGGAGCAAGATAGAGGCTCTCATCTTCAGATGCTAAAATAATCATTTAACAGGACACGTGCTTTAGACGTCTATAGACTCACTACTTTCCTGAAGCAACACTCATGCTCACCACAAAAACACACAACAGCAAATACGAAAATGTAGACCTGCACACAAGCGAGCATACACAGTCACGCACGCTCACACACACAAGTGCATGCACGTGCACATAGACAAGTACACACATGTATGCATATTCACAAACACAAGTGCATACACGTGCACAGACAAGTACACACATATATGCATATTCACACACACAAGTGCAAGCACGTGTACAGACATACACATGCACGCGCACACACATACAAGATATTCATACAATATTGTATTTTGTGGGCTATTACAGTGAGACAGAACACATTACAAAAATACTTGTTGGGACGTTTGCATTCCAGTAGTTCAGTTTCTTCCACAAGTCAGTAACTAGTTTAAAAAGTGTGCGCATAGGATGAGAACCCTGTCGGAACGCCGAATAGAATGACGTGTTACTTCATTCATCTAGTGCAGGTCCTACGGTTAAAACTTTGTGCACTTTTAGGTTTTCATAAATAAAACCTGACAAGTTTTTACTTTTTAAAGTAGAAATTCTCATTAGCCTACTTTATCATTTCACTTCTTATGTTTCCGGAACTTTAGTTTCCATTGGTTTATTTGATTTCGCGGACAATTAATCGAGTCTTCTTTCCTTGTTAGATTCAAGTCTGTGTAAGACTGTAAATAAAGCAGTTTACTCATTTAAAAAAAGTTATGCAATTCATCCACGTTGCCAGGCCGACAGAGCCCATTTAATTGCAGCCTTACATCAACAGCTAGCTATACCGTAAAATGCCACGTAGCGGTACGGTACACTAAAACGCTAACGAGACAATGGAACGAAGTCGCTGGCGAACGGAGCTTAGCCTAAAAAAGACACCCGGACAGTACTTTACATTCCAATTAGGAAAGAGGGTACAAAAATAATATCCCAAATTCCTGTGAATGAATCTATATAAGTAGGCTAACGTTTCACAGATCCTAATCCGCGCTCGTTCTGTCGCGGGCAGAGATAACCGGCTCAGTTAATATAGGCTGTTTTAGACTGCAAGCTAGCTAATCATTTTCTAACTGTAACTAGAACGTAACGAGCGTCGCCGACGTTATACGAGCCATAATGTCCAAGCGGCGCAATAAAACCTTTCTAAATTGTAAACCGTTAACCATTGCTACTACTAGTTTGAGAAACGGATTCTACAAAGTGTTGTTCTTACCCCGGTTTTACTGGCCGGTGCCATTTTAGGTCCTCGCACTTTAATTTAGTCTCCGCCTACTGGCACTCTTTCGCTATAATCCGTTGCAACAGAAAACTTTCCTCAGTCTTTGTGCCTGGCAGATTGCACAACAACACGAACATATAATCTATTTCAATTGACTGCAACACTACATTTAAGTGTGTGTATACACGAGACGATTACGACCACGTTTATTCAGGCATCTGCGTGGACAGCTACACAAATCTTTTGCGGTATATGACAGCCAAAGAAATTGGATATCCTTGCAGATTGGAAACACTGATGTTATACCAACTAACATAGACTGTATAATATTGTCGGTTGGTGTGTTTCTTGGTTTTTTAAAACCTGTTTTTTTCGCCCCAGTCTCAATTATGTTTGACAGAAAATGAACTGTCAACTATTTTAATCAGTCCGAGACTGAGGGGACAGGTTAAACATAGCCTACCTTTGGGGTTGGCGGATTCAGAATATTGGCATGGAATATAATGAACGCGATTTTCTTCCATAGGTTAAAATGTTTAGGGCAACAAAAACTATAGGCTTAGTGCTTAGCCACATGACCCGCGTGGTCCCGTGAGTGTGCTTATTTTTATTTAGCCGTTATTTATTCAGCTTTGCTGCCTACTTTGCCATGCAAAATATGAACGATTTGTTGTTGTTGTTGGGCTAAGCAAAAATGTTTATGACTAAATCCTTGCGGGATATTTTGCACTAGATAAATTAAGTGCAACGACTCGCAAACGTCTGACAAACATGAATACTGTTGCGATGTTGTGCTTGTTTGAAGCAGCATGAATCTGTCTGTTTACTAATCAGAGAGCATCCATTTGTCCAACTGTACAGAACTAATTGCTAAGTGCTGCATAAGTGCTCTTAGGTCCCTGTGTGTCCGAAACGGTTCCAGTTTAAAAGGTACGTCATAATACCAAAACAAATGATAAAATAAAAGGCGTGATTGTTACATCTGTTATCTCCTGTACACTGCAGGGTTGTTTTACTATTATTATTATTATTATTATTATTATTACATTTTAATAACTTATTTTTTTTAGAATAAAGAATTTAAGTGGAGAATTTTATTATCTAAGACTTTATGTTGGGTGGAGCATAAGTTGATAGAATGCGACTCTCTCTCCCTCTCTCGCACACACCTTGATCGCTGAGTGCTCTTATTTACCCCCCTATGGACCAGATCTGTCCATGGTGCTGAAATCTATACGATCAATTTATGTAAACAAAATTCACCAGAAATGATAACGAGACATTAATTACAGCTAATGACCGAATGGCTGTGCGCAGTGTAATGCAGATGCAGACGCGGTGCCCAGGGACCATAGCCAGCAGGGATGGAGGCATTTATGTGGGCAGCAGGAACTCTTCAGGTGTGATGAAACAACTCCCGCAACCCCCCGGGTTGTCCTGATCCTTCCACGAACCTGAGTCAGCCCGTTGCGGTGAATTTAATTGCAGTTCGATGTCTGTCTGTGTCTAGTTCACGCGCTGGTGTTCTGTCCCGCGGCGACTCGGTTTGATTGGCTGACAATCTTGGTTTTAATCGTCCGTGTGCCGTATTTTTCGGGCGGCCATTGGGCGCCTCGTAAATATGTGAATGACCATTGGTTGGATTTTCATCGCACAAGATTGACTATTGGTTAATTACAGTAGGCTCCCACTACCCCTGTTTTCAATTGCTTTCCTATACATTTCTGAGCACGAGTTTTTTTTCTGGTCTGTGCCGACTGTGACGCCGGATGGAGCCGAACATGCAGATGCACGCGAGACCCCGCAACGGGAGCGTTGTTCGTCCAAGGAATTAGAACATATTTTAAGATTAACGGGAATGAAATGACGACTCCCTATCAAAAAATATCAACCTGGAATCAATGTTTCAGTAGTCCTCTGTGTTTTGGGATAGAAGCTGGTTTGCGACGCTGAATTGTCTGCCAATGATGCGCACGCTCTGGATTATACTCCGCGTGAAGATGAATTGAGACTGGCGTTTCTCAAATGCGGTGTATTTATACTTCAACAAAAAGAGGAATTGCAATGACAGGTGAATACATATATACATATATATTATATGGTATACATAATATCACATTTCTGTTGGATAAAAACTCATCGACAAAGGATATTAAGAGCCTCGCTTCAGGTGTTAGCTCGCGCAGGAGCCTTCGCCTCACGGAAATGCCGTTTGTCAAGTTTTACAACTACTAAAATAACTATGCCAACCGTAAGATATCACTCATTGTTTTTTCGTTTTTCTTGTGAATATTAGTTTAAAAGTTGACCATGTGTAACCCCTTGTATATGGTTAGACGTACCCTCAGAACTTTCATGTGTGCCTTCGCAGATAATGTCTCGAGATGACCCCAGGCTTTCCTGATACCAACGCAGGGAACGCTGCCTCGTGACCAAAACGACATATTAAATGCATTCCAGTTCCAGCATAATGTGCGATGGCTTTCTGCGCCAGCGTCTTACAAGGGGCTGGTAGGTACGGCGTGTAGCGGCAGGTAGGAGAGACTGCGCGTGAACAGTTCATACGTATGACATGAAAAGCACCCTCGCGCTGCCATGGATGATAAGTCCAATAAGTTTATCTTGGTTCCAATTTTAGCTGTTCTTTTTGTAATGATAGGGTATCAGTACATCTGCCCAGCCGGCAGTAACTCTTGCCACTTCAGAACTGGGGAGAAGTTGAGGGGGATCAGCCCCCCGTCAACCCGGTATCCGCAAAGCGACGATTTCTATCGGGACCAAGAGCTGGAAGACGACTGCCCTGCCAAATTTCTGTCAAGATTCAACTTCACCGAGAGAGACCTTAGGCGGCACGTGGACTTCGACATCAGAGGAAACGACGTGATTGTGTTTCTCCACATTCAAAAGACCGGCGGAACCACGTTCGGCAGGCACCTTGTCAGGAATATTCGCCTGGAGCAGCCCTGCGACTGCAAACCCGGCCAGAAGAAGTGCACTTGTCACCGACCCGGCAAAGAGGAGTCCTGGCTCTTCTCGAGATTCTCAACTGGCTGGAGCTGCGGTCTGCACGCGGACTGGACCGAGCTCACCAACTGCGTTCCGGTCATCATGGACAAGAAGGAAGCGCAGAGAAACCGAAGGTAAACACGCGCCTCTTCCTGGCTGCACGGAGGTGGCTGCACTATATGGTTATGATAGCCTACTGCACTCACGTGCATTGTACCGATACGCGCGCATAATGCTGTTGGAAACTGTATCATACCGTATGGTTAAAATGTCATAATTCATTTAGTGGACATCTATTCTTCGTCATTCCTTACTCGAATACACATTGACTCCACCTTGAGCGGCGTTGCGTAATTGAGATTTTATTTGGATGAACTCCAAATTAAATGACACAGCGTGGTGCCAACCGTGTTAGAAATGTCAGCTATACGATTTGATTGCTTAAATATAGCGATTTACCCCTCTGAAGCATTGCAGGCGTGATCAAAGGGTGGTGTAACTCACGAGGGCAGCCGTTAAATCCCACGGAGGGTGTTAAACTGCTCTGTACATTTTCTGACAGATTTATCACATTTCTGAACACGAGGTAAAAGTGTCCGTCATTGCATTTTTAAAGATAAAATTGATTAAAAAAAGCGTTAGACTACAGTAATGTATTGTTTACGTTAAATTCTTACATTTTTATGAATAGTACTTATTAGACAAGTTACTACACTGGCCACAAACATGCTTTAATTGAGATATGTTATTCCTAACAAAATGTATTTGGCCGATAGCCTTGCATTTAGTGCCCTTCACACATGGTATTAGCATATACATCTTTGTTTAGTGTCAGTGACACAGAAAGCTACACAGAAAGTAGGTTATTAAAAATTAATGCAATCTTTTATTTCTTAATACTGAGACAAATACAATGCCATCTTGAAATCCAAACATTCCCAGACAGGAGCATTTGAGCAGTTCTGTGAACCTTTTTTCCCAGTTTAAGGAAACTTAAGGAATTATTTCGATTATTTTACCGTGAAGACAGGGAAGTCATGAGAATTGCAAGGTAAGACGGGCATGTGCTGGCTTCAGGAGCAGAACAGACCGTTGTGTTGGGGGTGCTAAGATGCCTTGGAGTCACTCAAAGAGAGGGAAACTTGGTGTGTACTAATCAGATGGGAGAATTTTTCTTTTTGCAATGTTTTCTTCAAGAATGTTCCACAAATGCACATTATTTAGCGTGGCTTCCTAAACTCAGTCCTGCCCTTGCTGTGTATGCTGGTTTTGGTCACAGCCAGTCTCTTGGCCAGTTAAGGTTGTTGAAAGTTTAAATTTAAGTTCCTCCATCATTCCACCCCTTAAACTTATTTTAATGCAGTGCAGGTTTGTACTGTTGCCACTTGCTCTGTCTTGTCTTTGGACTCCTCATTTTCCTGAAATGGTTTTAGGTTCAATGTCCACACCTTCAGCATTTAGGATCCCACTCATTTCACCCGACAGTATATCACGTAATCAATGTTTAAAAAATTTACCCTCTGCCAGATAACACATTCAGAGAACTGATCTGACTGATTAAAAGTCCTCGAATGTGAATATAATATAAATATATTGTGGCAGACGGCCAGGGGAGGTGCGGGGAATGGTGATAGAGGGGAGATATGTGGCCACGTGCTGGCTCCGCCCCCAACCCTTATATGGAGGGCCAGAGGAAATGAGATGCACCAGGAAACCCTTGACAGCTGACTTCTCAGGAATAAAAGAGGGGGCGTTGCCCCTAGCCGGTTGCTAAGTACCGTATGGGAAATGCGAGGAGGGTGGATTTGTGATAAGAGAGTTTTGCTATTATTGGATTGGATTTGTGTATGAACTGGATTGTTTTGACTTACTGAATTGTTATCGGTGGAGTCCTGAGAACGACATATTGGATAAAGACCTGTGAAATGAACAACCACTACGGAAATTAATTATGGATTTGGACTGTTTGCCTTATTCCCCCTTCCCTATTGTGAGTTTACCCCCACTAAACCTTGTTATACTTCCATTGACTATCTTAGGTGGTGTTTCATTATCTAACCTGGTTGAGTGGAAACCCCACACCCCTGTTCTCGCTACATCTGGTGGACAATGCGGGCAGTGCATTGTGTTGAAAGACCATAGTTAGATAACCAAACAGACACGGGAAACAATGGAAGCGCTCATCAAACAGCTGATTGAAGTGAATTTAGCGCAACAGACAATGCATCGGGAACTGATGGAAGAACAACGTCAGCAGACTGCCCTGATAAGAACAGAGCTAACCGCGGCCAATGCCGCCAGATTCACCGCTGCCACATCCTCCCGTCGCAGCCTCTTCCCACTGAAGCTCACTGAGGCAGATGACATTGAGGCGTATCTTCAAGCGTTTGAAAGAACAGCGGTCTGGGAGAATGGGCCTGAATGCCCCATTTTAGGCCGGGATGGCCCAGAAAGCATACCAGGATCTGACCCCGGAACAGGTGGCCCATTATGAGGTATTGAAGAAAGAAATTCTAAGAAGGTATGGTTTCACCTTAATCCACCGGGCGCAGCGATTCCATGATTGGAATTATGAACCCACGGGATCCCAGCGATCGCAAATATCAGATTTATTTAGACTATCCAGGAGTTGGTTAACGGCCGAACCCCTATCCATGAACTGCATAGAGAGGATAGTAGTCGATACATTTTTGCGCTCTCTCCCCTTTGAGGCTAAGAAACTAGCTAACCAAGCCAATCCGCAAAGTGCGGACCAGCTGGTTGAACTAGTTGTTGGACACCAGGCGGCACTCGAGGTCCTGTGCAGTGGACAACTGCTGACGGCAGAACCCACCACCTGCACTAAGGAGAAAAATAAGACATTTACATTTACATTTTAAGCATTTAGCAGACGCTCTTATCCAGAGTGACTTACAAGATGTGCATTAATACATGGTATGATCAATCATTGTTCGCGGAAGAGATCAGTGCAGTAATACAGCGATAGACATCGTTGTTGGCAGCTGCATACCATACCTGTCACACCGGGAAGGAAAAGGTTAGTACAAGTATACATATACAAAAGCAATAATAAACATGTAGACAGCGGTGATGACAATTGGCTAGATTCAGTGTTCAGTGGTAGTGGAGAGTGAAAAGGTGGGTCTTGAGTCTCCTGCGGAAGATCGCAAGTGATTCCGCAGTCAGAACCGCGGAAGATCAGAAGATCATTCCACCACCGAGGGGTCAGGACAGAGAAGAGACGAGACCGTGAGGAGTGGCTGCCGGGCACCCGGAGGGATGGGGCAGTCAGTTTGCCATTGGAGGCTGAGTGGAGGGGTCTGGCTGGGGTGTAGGGAGTGATGAGTGACTGGAGGTAAGGGGGAGCAGTTTCTCTAGCCGGTTGATAAGCTAGCATCAGGGATTTTAATTTAATGCATGCTGCGATGGCGAGCCAGTGCAGAAAGGAAAGTAGAGGGGTGACGTGTGTGAACTTGGGTTGATTGAACACCAGACGTGCGGCAGCATTCTGGACCAGTTGCAGTGGCTTGATGGCACAGGCCGGTAGGCCTGCCAGCAAGGAATTGCAGTAGTCCAGACGCGAGATCACCAGGGCCTGGACCAGGAGTTGTGTGGCCTCTTGGGTGAGGAACGGTCGGGTCCGGGTGATCGCTGTAATGTGGCCCGAGAAGCACAGCTGGTCGTCCAGGGTCACTCCAAGACTCCTGACAGACTGGGATGGAGACACTATGGAGCCTTCTTGGCTTGGCCCATGGAAGAAGCACAGAATGCACAAGCCCGCGTGTATAACAGAGGAGCACAGCCAAGGGAGTTCCAAACAGGAGACAAGATGTTGGTGTTAGTCCCCACGTCGGAATATAAATTTTTGGCTAGATGGCACTATGGGATTATTGAAAAAGTAGGGGAAGTGAACTATCGGGTCCGACAGCCCGGGCGCCGAAATGTTATGCATATGAATCATGAACATGAATCATGTTCACCTGTTGAAACGGTGGAACTCCCATGAGGTACTGTACACTGTCCCCCCTCAGCTATCTGTCAGAACACACCTATGAAGGTGCAACTGGGGGAACAGTTGAGCCCAGCTCAGCAGCAGGACCTGCACGAACTGGTGGACGGACACCAGAACGTGTTTTTCAGGGAACTGGGACGCACAACGCTGATCCAACAGCTATAGTAGAACTATGTCCCTACCGCATACCGGAAGACAGAAGAGAAGCCGTCAGGACGGAGGTACAGATAATGGTAGACACGGGGGTAATCGAACAATCACATAGTGAATGGTGTAGCCCAATTGTATTGGTGCCAAAACCAGATGGCACCCTATGATTCTGCAATAACTTCAGGAAATTGAATGAGATATCGAAATGTGATGCGTATCCTATGCCTCGGATTGATGAACTATTAGACAGACTTGGAACCGCCAGGTTTATTGGCACACTAGATCTGACCAAAGGTTACTGGCAGGTATCACTAGCTCCCAGAGCTCGAGAAAAGACTGCTTTTGCCACATTGGACGGCCTATTCCAATACAAAACCCTACCGTTTGGTCTACATGGAACCTCGGCCATGTTTCAACGTTTGATAGACCGAATTCTCCGGCCCCATAGGCAGTACGCAGCAGCGTACCTAGATGACATTGTTGTACATGGGAACGAGTGGCAGTCCTACCTCGACTAGGTCCGGGCCGTGTTGCAGACATTACAGGGGGCGGAGCTCATGGCAAATCCCAATAAATGTCGGCTGGGCCTACAGGAGGCAGAATACTTGGGGTACACGGCCGGGAGGGGTTGTATCAAGCCACAGGAAAGGAAACTGGAAGCAATTTGGGACTGGCCCCGCCCCCTCACAAAAAAGCAAGTATGCACGTTTGTAGGATTAACCAGTTACTATCGTCGCTTTATCCCTCACTGCCTCTTTAGCCAGCCCTCTAACGGATTTCACAGAAATCCGTCTGCTGGACCGAGTGGAGTAGACAGAAAGGACAGAAGAGGCGTTCCAGGAATTAAAACGGATGCTCTACTACTGGTACAGATGGATGCTTCAGAAACCGGGGTGGGAGCTGTCCTGTCACAAGTGCAAGAGGGAGAAGAACACCCCATTCTGTATATTAGTCGAAAGCTGTTACAGAGGGAACAAAAGTATTCCACGGGAGAAAAAGAGTGCTTAGCAATGAAGTGGGCACTCGAAACGTTAAAGTATTATCTATTGGGACGGCATTTCACCCTGGTGATGGCCCATACGCCGTTAGTACGGATGGCCAGGAATAGAGACAGTAATGCCCACGTTACTTAGTGGTTCTTGTCTTTGCAACCATTTGTATTCTCTGTCTTACACAGATCTGGTGCGGCCCATGGGAATGTCGACGCCCTCACCTGGAGGGATACCCTATGGTGTCAGACTGCCCCTCCCTCCCCGTCAGAGCTGAGGAAGAGGGTGTGTGGCAGACGGCCAGGGGAGGTGCGGGGAATGGTGATAGAGGGGAGATGTGGCCACGTGCTGGCTCCACCCCCAACCCCTTATATGGAGGGCCAGAGGAAATGAGATGCACCAGGAAACCGTTGACAGCTGACTTCTCAGGAATAAAAGAGGGGGCGTTGCCCTTAGCCGGTTGCTAAGTACCGTATGGGAAACGCGAGGAGGGTGGATTTGTGATAAGACAGTTTTGCTATTATTGGATTGGATTTGTGTATGAACTGGATTGTTTTGACTTCCTGAATTGTTATCGGTGGAGTCCTGAGAACGACATATTGGATAAAGACCTGGGAAATGAACAACCACTACGGAAATGGATTATGGATTTGGACTGGTTGCCTTATTCCCCTGATTGTGAGTTTACCCCCAATAAACTTTGTTATATTTCCATTGTATATATATATATATATATGTATACAATATATACACTTTATTGGGTACACCTTTCTAGTACACCTTTCTAGTACTGGGTAGGACCACCCTTTGCCCCCAGAACAGCCTGAATTTTTCGTGGCATGGATTCAACAAGGTGCTGGAAACATTCCTCAGAGATTCTGGTCCATGGGGACATGATAGCATCACGCAGTTGCTACAGATTTGTTGGCTGCACATTCATGTTGCGAATCTCCTGTTCCACCAAATCCCAAAGATGTTCTATTGGACTGAGATCTGGTGACTGTGGAGGCCATTGGAGTACAGTGAAATCATGGTCATGTTCGTGCAACCAGCTTGAGATGACGTGCTTTGTGACATGACGCATTATCCTGCTGGAAGTAGCCATTAGAAGATGGGTAGACTGTGGCTATGAAGGGATGCACATGGTCAGCAACAAGACTCAGGTAGGCTGTGGCATTTAAACAATGCTCAATTGGTATTAAGGGGCCTAATGTGTGCCAAGAAAACATTCCCCACACCATTACACCACCACCACCAGCCTGAACCATTGACACAAGGCAGGATGGAAGCATGGATTCATATTGTTTACGCCAAATTCTGACCCTAGCATTTGCATGTCGCAGCAGAAATCAAGATTTGTCAGACCAGGCGATGTTTTTCCAATCTTCAACTTACCAGTTTTGGTGAGATTGTGCCCACTGTAGCCTCACTTTCCTGTTCCTTATCTGACAGGAGTGGAACCTGATGTGGTCTTCTGCTGCTGTAGCCCATCCACTTCAAGGTTCAATGTGTTGTGCGTTCAGAGATGCTCTTCTGCATACCACTGTTGTAACGCGTGGCTATTTGAGTTACTGTCGCCTTCCTGTCAGCTTGAACCAGTCTGGCCACTCTCCTCTGACCTCTCTCATTAACAAGACGCTTTTGCCCACGGAACTGCCGCTCACTGGATGTTTTTTGTTTTTCGCACCATTTTGTGTAAACTCAGTTGTGCGTGAAAGTCCCATGAAATCAGTAGTTTCTGAGATACTCACACCACCCCGTCTGGCACTAACAATCATTCCACGGTCAAAGTCACTTCGATCACATTTCCTCCCCATTCAGATTTTTGGTCTGAACAACAACTGAACCTCTTGACCATGTCTACATGCTTTTATGCATTGAGTTGCTGCCACATGATTGGCTGATTAGATAATTGCATTAACGAGCAGGTGTACAGGTGTACCTGATAAAGTGGCCACTGAGTGTATATATATATTCAGTATATATTGTATATATATATACTGTATATATATATATATATATATATATATATATAGTTTTGGCAGGCATAGCTATTATTGATATTATTGACATAATGACTTTAAGAGGGTAAATCATCCCCCAATAGACACTGATAGTGCCTAATCACAAACAATTAAACAATTAGCTTGTTAGTCATGGTTGGTGCTGCTAACTCGAATGATGAGCCATATTATTGATTAATTTCTCCTTTATTTAACCAGGTGAGTCCCATTGAGATGTCTGTCTCTTTTACAAGGGAGCCCTGGCCAAGAGAACAGCCAGCAGAGCATGTTACAACATAAAATACAATACAAAAATCACAACACAGCAAGGTACACATTATTTAACCAGGTGTATCCCATTGAGATGTCTATCTCTTTTACGAGGGAGCACTGGCCAAAAGGAGCAACAAGCAGAAAGCACATGTAAGTGCTGAAACCTGGGCGCCCCTTTCACATCAAAGCAGACCCCAGGGAATTTATCGGGTCGGGACCAGCTTTTCCCGCGTTCCATAACCTTGATAACCTGAACAAATACCAAATGCCAAAGGCAAACCCAAGAAGAACCACCTGGGTATCCAGTCCTGTGTAAAAAAGGGGCTTAAGAAATACCTTTAGACCAGGGCTGGGCAATGCAGGTGTGTGTGTGCAGGTGTTTAATTCCACCAATTACCCTGGCTCTATTAGCTAATTAGCTGTGTACGGCAACGCCGGGTCCCCCATTGATTAGCCCACAGTAAAACGGTTTCACATAGGGTCACAGGAACAGTCTTCAGCTGGATATTCCTGAGCTTAATCAATAAATGCAGCTAAAATTTCAGTTCACACAAATGATTGTTTGGAGGTTGCGGGTTCAATTCCCAGGCGGGGCACTGTCGTCGTACCCTTGTGCAAAGGTACTTAACCTGAACTGCTTCAGTGAAATATCCAGCTACGTAAAGGGATTGCACGTAAAATAAATGTAAACTGTGCACGTCGCTCTTGATGTGCTAAATGCCCGAAAGGTATGCAAAACGATTGGGCTAATTAAATAATTAAGAGCAGAGGTCTGAAGCACAGAAAATCCAGAAAACGGATGCGACACCTTCTTGCCCACCCCCCCCTGCTTCACGCGGTGCATCCTGCGAATGTTACAGGACTCAGTCTTTCCATTTAACTCGTTTACGCCGAGGCCAGAACGTTCTGTGGCCACAGAGTGTGCGAGAGCAACGATCCGTGCGTTTCCCAGGTGTAGCGACTGCATAAGCACTCAGGTGCGTCTCCAGACAGACGTCTGTGGAGGGGGGGGGGAGGGATTCATCCACTGGGGGAGGGAAAGGTCAAGAAGCTGGCTTTATTCACCTGTCTGGCCGCCACACCAAGCCAGAATATTTAGCCTATTGGTGGGTAATGTTTCACTCGTGGCTGGTTAGTCAGCTTCACAGCCTCGCATTGTGTGTGAAATAAGAGAGATGTTTTTCCTGTATAAATTATGTATTTATTCTCAGTTATTATGTCGTGAAAATGCTGAAGTGAAAAATGTTTGGCACCTTGAGGTGGTCGCTCCTTCGGGCGACAGATCCTGGAGCTAGCCTTCGGGGTTTGGGTACGCTTGTTAGAGCCGAACAAAAACAAAACGATTCTTTTCCAGTCTAATTGCGAACTGTTTCCGGCGCAGCATAAATACATGAATATCGTTTGCGCCTATTCAACACAAGCTCCTTTGGCTGGGCATTATTTTTCCTTGAAATGTTTTGTTTTCAGATTTTTTCCCTGTTTTTCTCCTCCTAATTTGGTGGCCAATTACACCCTCTATTTCTTTCGATTCGCCCTCTCCCACGAGCCCGCCGCCCATCACTACCGGACAAGCTAATACCCCGAGGCTGGCAATGATTCGCCTCCTCCGAGACAGAACTTGCCCTGTCTGTTCAAGAACTCAAGAATGCCCAGCCACTAGCTTTTTAGCTTTTATTTAAAACAAAAATCTGAAGAGAGAATTTGGTCAAACTGAAAGCTGGACGTAAATAATTAATAATAACCTTAAACCTGTTGGGATGATTGGTCATTATTTGAGCAGTCCTTTCGTTCCATGCCCTTCCTTCTGGAGGGGTGGGGCCTATTCACCTGTAAAAATCTGCAGCCAGCTGCAGAGCCTGAAGGTAACATGAATTAATTCTGACCAGGGTCCTTTGATGTGTGACTCGGTTTCCTTGGACAGCATCCTCCTGCAGAAGTAGATGCCAGGTTCCACTTGCAGTGGTGCTCTAACACTAACAAAAATGCTACTCAATGCTAATTTCTTGCTTATATGCTTGCTAAATTGTTGTATAGTCAATGCTATTTTCTTGCTTATATTTCCTGATATGGATGGACACAGATCATTATGTTCATGCATCGAATAACTTAAAGACAGGGATCTGTGTATTAGCTGTGTTAAATTGAAGCCTGTGAATACAGTATGAATACAGTGTGTATACACCCCATTTCAGTGCCTTGCCCGTTGCTGGATCTGTCCCCAGAAATGTCCCTGGTTAACCCTCAGAACCATCAAAACATTTAAAAACACTGCTGAGATGTTTAGTAAAATCTATTGGCCGGCCGTGTCACTTAAAAATCTGTGGGTAATTTATTGCTGATGCATTTGAGTTTGTGTTGTTTAGACCAACCGCGTGACCCTGATGGTGTTGTTTAGACCAATCGCGTGACCCTGATGGTGTTGTTTAGATCAATCGCGTGACCCTGATGGTGTTGTTTAGACCAATCACGTCCTGTTACATCAGTAGTGTCCTTCTCCCCTTGCTCGTGGAGGTTCATAAGTAAAATAACTTGACGGTAGAGTCAGAAACATTCCAGCTTTGCACTCAAACTGTTTTATATTTATTTAAATTGTTTAGTGAAGTTTAAATGTGGGTTTTCTGCTGTCTGTCTAATAAAGTGTTAATATTGAGGCCCTATTCTTCCGTAGGCTACGCAGTAGCCAAGACCAGTGGCTCTCAAACTCTGTCCTGGGGTACCACGGCATATGCCCGTTTTCCTTCCAACCAAGCTCTTGATTAATTAAGGTTGTTGAAAACGTGTTTCGGTTCCATAATTTTGTGCTGAAGCACAGTTTTAATGAGCAGGTGTCCACACTTTACGACTGCTGATTTCAGCTGTAGGTCTAAAAATAAATAAATTAAAACTGTAACCTTTCAAAAGGAATCATTTGCCACGGCAAATTACAGAAAATGAAAGCATGAGTTGTTCGAGGGCCGATTTGACTGATTAAAAGCCCTTAAATTATATAGAATATGAATTATTTTAACACAAATCTGTTTCTGAGATAAAGTGGCATTAAGAGGGTGACGTTAAACCATCCCTCAGCGGATATAAAAAGTGTTTAATTAAAAGCAACTAACAGCTCGTTACACTTCAGGAATCGCAATTATGGTTGGAACGAAAACCAGCGTACACGGTGGTGCTCCAGGACAGAGTTTGAGAACCGCTGGGCTAGCTCATATATCATAACGTATTGCAGGGTTGCTCATGAATCCAAATCCGGTGCTGGTATTCTTTTTTCTAAGGTAGGTAATTGAACAATTAGTGCGACTGATTGACTCCCAGGTAAAGGGAGTGTGGAAAAACAGCCCCCATGGGGACCATGATTTGAGGAACCCTGTCATAACGTATTGGCATAACAAATATCTCTATAAACCTATCGAAGTTTCCGTCTGCATTTCCTTTCATACTAGAGTGGTCCCTTCAAAGTTTAGGTGCAGTCATGAACACAACCTTCGAGACCTGTGCAGTACCCCCAGACCCCCATACCTTTGCAGTGAGGGGGGGGCTGATATCATAACCCCTCACCTTAAGTCCTTTCTGGCCACACAGAAATCACTGTGCAAGTTGTCGCAGCTTTGCTCCCCAAGCCACACGCACATGCACACACTTTTTAATGTTTTATTTTCAGAAACAGCCACACGCTTTTCCCCTGCTCACGCACTGTCCTTTTCTCCGGGTCGGCAGCCCCGATCTGGACCTCTGTGGCAGAACGGAGTGAACTCTGTCTGACTGCTCCACACTGCAGATATAAAAAGCTACTGGCACGGAGATGAGCCTGCCGATCATCTCTCCTGGCATCACTGGGCCCTGAGCCATCCTGATATCATACATATATATGAAACTGATAGGGTCTGTGGGGCCTGTGGGGGGGGGGCAGTGCTGGTGCAGTTAAAGCTCTATTGCATGGGGAGGGGGTTATAGTAGCTGTCTGATATTGTTGTAAGAGTCTGTTGGTAGGAACAGACTGTCACTCAAACCGAATGAACATGGCAAGTTTTTGTTGGGGGGGAAAAGTGTACCTTGCATTCCTGTATCTGGTTGAATAAGCACATATTTTTTTAAACAATAAAAACAATTTGAAAAAATGTGTTCACAAACAACCCCCCACAAAAAAACAAAACAATACTACCCAGGCTGAGGGGTGGACTGTGTTTTTCCCTGAGGTAGTGATTGGACAGTGAGCTTTCATTAACCCTGTAAATGGGTGGAGCTACAATTTAACTGCCAATCAGTGACGTGGTTTTGCTCCACAGCACGTCAAGATAATTGGTTCGAATCAGTGAGCCACTGATACCGTGTGGTAGCTCCGCCCATTTTGGGCTGAAGCCTCATGAGACCTCATCCTGCCCCACGTTACATTGGCAGAACAAAGTCTCTGCGCTCGATGCGCTTACCTACACGGCTGCGCCCACCTAGGTGCTGGGCTGCGGGCTTCGAGTTCCTGCGCTAATCATTTGAACTTTTGAAGGGGGCTCTAGTCGCCAACCAATTTATAGTTTACAGTGGGTGGTCTGGTTCATTGTTCCTGGCAACAGCACAAAATGGTCCAAACTGATGATAATGACAGGCTACTGCTGGTGTTAAAACCTCACGCTCTCTCGTCTCCCACAACATTTCTCCTTCCAGGAAGACACACGTAGCTACAGGGTCTGTGCTTTTTTATGTCGTATCCATTAATCTACAGGAGAAACTTGCACTTCTGACAACGATGCCCGGGTCCCAGTCGATATGTACAGTATATCTCGCAGCAATTCAACCCGTTCCTGGTGGATTTCAACAGAATAAAAAGCTCTAATTTGATCTTTTTCAATAATGCTATCTTTGCTCCCAAACATAATCCGATACATCTCAGGAGGAGACGTGGAGAAGAAGTGTGGCTTTTATGCATTTCCGTAACACGAAATGGACAGGAAATGCAAGCATTACGCTAGTCAGGTATTAATGGAGTTGAAGGATTTTTTGAATTTGCATTGAACGTATCTTCCTTTTGGTTTAAGAAGGGATTACAGTAATGTATTGATCTAGGGCCCCTGTCAGAGAAAAACGAGAAGTTCCATTTTCTGCCACTTTGGGCCAGATATTGCCTTTAACTGAGCCACTGGGAATTTATGTATGTATGTATGTATTTATATATTTATCAGGTACATAGCAAAGGCATTGGTACAATGTTAAAGAAAAACAGGCATCAGATGCATTGCATTAAATTTTTATAGCCAAGGGCTACAATGAAAATAATCAGTCAGAACAGTATTGTTTTTGACCCTTTAAAACAGGGGTGCCCAGCTCCAGGCCTGGGGGCCAGTGTGTCCGCCATGTTTTTTGTTCCAACCAATTGCACGGGCTTCATTTTCTAAACAGCTGGGTAACACCAATGCTACTTGTTGTACTTATTTAATTCTTATCGTATTCGACCTACTTTGTCCCGCTTTAGCACTAGTGTTCTATATGGCTGTTTACTTGGGAAAGATGCTTAAAGTTGTAGCAACATTTGTTAGTTTTTTACCTAGTAGTGTGGTAGCTTTAATATATGCCATTTAGCAGATTATTTTTATCCAAAGCGACTTACAGTAGCGAATGCATATATTTTTCAGTATATGTGGTCCCAGAGGGAATCGAACCCACAACCTAAGCGTTCCCAACGCCATGCTCCACCTGCTGAGCCACACAGAACCATTTTGACAGAGAAAGCTCGGCCTCCTTTGGTTTTCAGGAAACAATGCCTCATCAGATGATTGAAGTGTTCAGTGATATATTCAGGTGGCAAGCTATGCATTGCTTTGTGAGCAATGAATAGAATTTTAAAATCAACTCTTAACTAAATTGGCATTTAATTCTCATTAGCAGCCTAGCTACCGAACGTTGTGCTACTTGGAGTCGGGCCAGAGCTTGACGGCTCAAACAAGCACAGAGGATAATTATTATAGGATTATTATCGTGTAATAATAGAGATGAGATAAAACGATGCATGATAAAAGCAGTCCTCCGCTTCTGAAATTGGCCTGATTTTAGATATGCTTATTAACTGGCAAAAACATTAACTGAACTGATTGTTACGTGTTGATCATCAAATTCAGATTGGGATGAAAAACAAATTACGGTAAGGTTTCTGGAAGTGGATTTCACATTAGGGGCAAGAGAGCCAAGACTTCCATTGCTCATTGGCAAAAATTCAGTAATTCAATTCATTAGCTGGATGATGTTTTGAGACCTCCAGCTTTCAATATTAGTTAAGCAGTCACACAGAGCAGCCAACAAGTTCATTCGGTTTGAGTGACAGGTACAACTGTCATCAGCATAAAAGTGAAAGGAGAGGGGCCTCGGGTGGCGTAACGGTCTAAGCATTCGCCCGGAATGCAAGTTGCCCACTGCAGCCGCGGTTCGAAACCCGACTGCGTCGGTCCGGCTTTGGCCGGGAGCCCCAATTGGGGGCGGTGATCAGCTGTCCGCCCCAGGGGGAGGGAGGAGGGTGAGCCGGCACGAGCTCGCCGAGGAGCGTGGAGGACTTCCCTGTGGGGAAATAAATAGGCGAGTTCCGTCTCTGAGGAGGCGGTTCATTGCTGGCCTCAGGATATTAGTTAACATAACATAACATAACATAACATAAGGGGAAGACGAGAACAGGCCATTCAGCCCAACACTGCTCGTCCATTCCTACCACTAATCTGCTCACAATGCTTAGTTTACCCAAAGGCTAGAGTGTCTAACACTGGATCGAGCCTGGCCTTGAATACCCCTAGTGTCTCAGCCTCCACTACATGTTCAGGCAAGCTATTCCACGCATTGATCACTCTCTGTGTGAAAAAATATTTCCTAGTGTCCGTGTGAAATGTACCCTTTGTCAGTTTCCATTTATGCCCCCTCGTTCTGCTAACCGAACTCAACTTGAATAATTTCCTGAAATTCACTTTGTTAATTCCTTTAATACATTTAAAAGCCTCAATCAAATCTCCCCTAAGTCTCCTTAGTTTGTCCCTTAATGACGGGTGGCAGGCTCGTGGAGGAGGGCGAATTGAAAGAAACAGAGGGTGTATTTGGTCACAAAATTGGGAGAAAAACAGGGAAAAAATAAAGTGAAAGGAGATGTTGTAATTATTAACGATTTGACCTAGAGGTAGCATATATAGAGAACCAAATCGGTCCTAGGATTGATCCTTAAGGAACACCACAAATAATGATTGCTGACTTAAATCATATTTAGGTCTATCAATGAGGACAGAATGATCAATAGTATCGAACGCTGCACTGAGATCTAAGAGGACTAGGATGGAGCCGCAGATCACTTACTACCTCAGTGCTGCGATGGAACTGAATGCCAGACTGGACATTTCCAAAGACATTATTGCATATAAGAGTTGCACAGAGATCACGATTTTCTAAATGAAAGGCAACTTTGAGTCTGTAACTCTTCAGAATAGAAGTATCGGGATTTGACTTCTTAAGGACTGGCTGGACTACTGCACAGTGTGAGTAATGGTTTTATTCAACTATTAATACAACTCGGAAAAAACACACACCTGCAGATCCCCGAGAGAAACATGAACAACGACATGAGTAGAACACTATATACATAAAAAAATATATTAGGTTAAAATGTAAAAAGGTTGTCTGTAAAAAATGTCTGTACATTCTGCAGGAGTCTACTGGTGTCTAAAGGGTTATAAAAGAATACTTTTTAAATAAAGTTTTTAACCCAGGTCCGGCATGAAGCTGTGCTGGAGCTCGTTTTGCCCCACGTCAAGATAAATATGCATAAATAATAATGTATTCATTATTAGTAATAAATAAATAATGAATGAATAATTATTCATTGACATAAATAATTAAATAAATACAGTTGAAATGCCATTACCTCCCTTCACCTTATCTGTTAATTTGCTTATGTGTTATCCTTTATTCTTAACAGATAAATGCCATTGAGATCCATCGATCTCTCATACAAGGCAGAGCTGGCCGAGGGGGCTGGCAGTAACACAAGCACCCGGTTACGTTACGTTACATCACATCACATTACACTACATTACACACGGCAAAAGAGCAACATTAAGGAGCAGGGATGGCAAACCGCGAGACGGTAATGCGGGCGGATAACGGCGCGGTTATCTTCATGGATCGGGGCGCGTGGCTCGGCTGTGGCACTGGAGACGAGTCATCGCTGCAGGCAAAAAAACAGGTGTCGTCGAAATATCTCGTCGTGAGCGACAGCCGGAGTTCTCTGGTGTGAGATTCGTGACCGCGGAGGTTGTGAATCTAATGAAGGGGTGAGGGAGGGAGGGAGGGAGGGAGTTGGGGATGGGGGGAGAGAGAGTGGGAGATGTATATACATGGAGGTTGTGAATCATGCGAAGGTGGGACAGCGTTATTTCTGCTGCTGCGTCTGACAGACCCCCCAACCCCCCTTTTTAAACACACAATCCATTCATACAGCTGGATACTTTACTGAAGCAACTCAGATTAAGTTACCTTTACCCAAGAGTACAACTGCAGTGCCCCCACCTGGGAATTGAACCTGCAATCTCTGAGTTCCAAGCCCGGCTCCCTAACCAGCCATATTGCCACAGATTCTTTAGGGGTGGCAGTGGCTCAGTGGTTCGCGACACAGGCTGGCAAGTGGAGGGTTGCTGGTTCGAATCCCAGGAAGGCCAAATGAAAAAACAATGAACTGGAACCCAATTCTTCAGGAGGGAATGCTAGATCACCTCCTGTGACACTGCTGAAGTGCCCTTGAGCAAGGCACTGAACCCCTAACTGCTCCAGGGGCACTGTACTATGGCTGACCCTGTGCTCTGACCTTTCTTAGGAGAGGTGTGCGAAAAAACAAATTCCAATGACCTTGTGCGTAACTTGTGTAACATGGCAATAAAGAATATTCTATTCTATTCCACTCTAGACAGCTGCTCAGCTCCTGCCTTCCGTCCATCCTCTCTGCTTTATAACTACAATGTTCCGGTAGTTATCCACATTAACGCAGCTGGAGCTCATTGCTAGAGCTAACAGCATGCTTACAGTCTAATTGTCAAATTTTATGCTACAAAACCGGTAATAAAAAGGGGAGAGAACGGTTATTATTAAACTTTTTTTTCTCGTCGCTTTAATTGAGGTGAAAAAAGTTTTCTTCAGACCTGCCCGTATCTGTGGCGACGCTGAAGCCGAGGCGGTTCAGAGCCCGCCGAAACTGGGGAACTTGTTTACCCACTGGAAAAAGAGATGCGACTCTCGGCGTGACTCCCCTGGTTAAATAAAAATAATAAGTAATAAATAAATAAATAAAAGTTGCAGCAGCGCTTCAGCGCTTCCTTTAGCTGGAGAGAAACGGAGCGCTGGCTCGCTTCATGCCCACAGAGACAGCTCTACCAGGAGATGGGTGACGCTGAGCGCCAGCTAATCGTGTCTGGCCACGCCGGATGGATTTAAAACTGGGAGGGGGGGGAAACTGTGCTGTTCAAGTGCTGTACAGTTAGATCTCATTGCAGAGCGATGATGATGATGATGATGATGATGATGATGATGAAGAAGCTAATGATGATGATGATGATGATGAGATTCATGGCTGCTGGCTTAAAAATGCCTCGGTGCTCTAGGTCCAAGAACATATGTGTGTGTGTGTGTGTGTGTTTGTTGTGTGAGTAAGTGTGTGTGTGTGCGTGTGTGTGCATGTGTGTGTGAGCAAGTGTGTGTGTGTGTGCTTGCGGTGTTGGTGTCGGAGGACGGTAACACGGGGATAACTAGGTTTGCGTGTGTGCGAATGTGTGTGTGACATGAACACACACTGGCATTATGAAACATTTTACGAGGCAGCCTTATCGTTTACACCACTAAAAACAAACTTTCGCCTTTCGAGGAATCGGCTGATTTGTAACTGCACTTGTTGTGGGAGGATTCGTGTTTTTTGTTGTTGTAATCAAGCAGATACTACAGAGGTACGGGAATATCTTTGCCTGCCTTTCAGATGAAACAAGGACGATGAAACAAGCCTGCTCTGCATTGCTTCTCTCTCCACGAAGGGAGCCGCTGCTGTCTTTGTAGTGGATCAGTCCCCAATTACAGTGACTCTGGAGCATGACTGTCATGCCCACAACTGTTACACTCATGCAGTACACATTATTTTGTCAAATAAATCACGTGGATTCGATGATTTCAGCGTTCTCTTCTAGTCATTTACCCATCTGATAGCTAGTAAACCCTTTTCGTCCATGGTGCGCGTTGAGAAAATCGTTGCTGTGATTCCAGAATGGAAATATACGAAAATAACTAAAGATTTTATTCGATTTCACTGCTTAAAATCTTTATTGGTTTACAAATAATATCAATAGATGTATATATATATTATCTTATCGAGCTTATGTTTTCAGGCCTCGTCACTTTCGTGCAGCGCTTTAGTTTGCAAACCGTTCCGTGAAAAGCGCTGCGTGAATAAAGTTATTACAGTCATATCATCCACAATCAGCAACATCTCCTCTCATTTCCATGCCAGTGATACGTGGCTGCATTTGTCGGCCAGACCTGGCGACATTGGGTAAAATATCGTTTTTCACATTTCTCAGAAGCCCTGTAAGATGGACATTTCACTAGCATCACCAGGTCTGACCGGTCAATCTGGTTCTGTGTGGGCTCAGTAGGTAGAGCGTGGTTCTGTGTGGCTCAGTAGGTAGAGCGTGGTTCTATGTGGCTCAGTAGGTAGAGCGTGGTTCTATGTGGCTCAGTAGGTAGAGCGTGGTTCTGTGTGGCTCAGTAGGTAGAGCATGGTTCTGTGTGTCTCAGTAGGTAGAGCGTGGTTCTGTGTGGCTCAATAGGTTGAGCGTGGTTCTGTGTGGCTCAGTAGGTAGAGCGTTGTTCTGTGTGGCTCAGTCGTGGTTCTGTGGGCTCAGTAGGTAGAGCGTGGTTCTGTGTGGCTCAGTAGGTAGAGCGTGGTTCTGTGTGGCTCAGTAGGTAGAGCGTGGTTCTGTGTGGCTCAGTAGGTAGAGCGTGGTTCTGTGTGGCTCAGTAGGTAGAGCGTGGTTCTGTGTGGCTCAGTAGGTAGAGCGTGGTTCTGTGTGGCTCACTAGGTAGAGCGTGGTTCTGTGTGGCTCAGTAGGTAGAGCGTGGTTCTGTGTGGCTCAGTAGGTAGAGCGTGGTTCTGTGTGGCTCAGTAGGTAGAGCGTGGTTCTGTGTGGCTCAGTAGGTAGAGCGTGGTTCTGTGTGGCTCAGTAGGTAGAGCGTGGTTCTGTGTGGCTCAGTAGGTAGTAGCGTGGTTCTGTGTGGCTCAGTGGCTGGTTCTGTGTGTGCTCAGTAGGTAGAGCGTGGTTCTGTGTGGCTCAGTAGGTAGAGCGTGGTTCTGTGTGTGCTCAGTAGGTAGAGCGTGGTTCTGTGTGTCTCAGTAGGCGTGGTTCTGTGTGGCTCAGAGCGTGATTCTGTTCTGTGGTGTGCTCAGTGGGTGGTTCTGTGTGTCTCAGTAGGCGTGGTTCTGTGTGGCTCAGTAGGTAGAGCATGGTTCTGTGTGTCTCAGTAGGTAGAGCGTGGTTCTGTGTGGCTCAGTAGGTAGAGCGTGGTTCTGTGTGGCTCAGTAGGTAGAGCGTGGTTCTGTGTGTGCTCAGTAGGTAGAGCGTGGTTCTGTGTGTCTCAGTAGGTAGATCGTGGTTCTGTGTGGCTCAGTAGGTAGAGCGTGGTTCTGTGGCTCAGTAGGTAGAGCGTGGTTCTGTGTGTGCTCAGTAGGTAGAGCGTGGTTCTGTGTGTCTCAGTAGGCAGAGCGTGGTTCTGTGTGGGCTCAGTGGGTAGAGCGTGGTTCTGTGTGGCTCAGTAGGTAGAGCGTGGTTCTGTGTGGCTCAGTAGGTAGAGCGTGGTTCTGTGTGGCTTAGTAGGTAGAGCGTGGTTCTGTGTGGCTTAGTAGGTAGAGCGTGGTTCTGTGTGGCTCAGTGGGTAGAGCGTGGTTCTGTGTGTCTCAGTAGGTAGATCGTAGTTCTGTGTGGCTCAGTAGGTAGAGCATGGTTCTGTGTGGCTCACTAGGTAGAGCGTGGTTCTCTGTGGCTCAGTAGGTAGAGTATGGTTCTGTGTGTCTCAGTAGGTAGAGCGTGGTTCTGTGTGGCTCAGTAGGTAGAGTGTGGTTCTGTGTGGGCTCAGTAGGTAGAGCGTGGTTCTGTGTGGCTCAGTAGGTAGAGCATGGTTCTGTGTGTCTCAGTAGGTAGAGCGTGGTTCTGTGTGTCTCAGTAGGTAGAGCGTGGTTCTGTGTGGGCTCACTAGGTAGAGCGTGGTTCTGTGTGGGCTCAGTGGGTAGAGCTGACAACGCTCAGGCTGTGGGTTCCATTCCCACTGGGACCGCGTACGCTGAAAAATGTACGCACTCACTACTGCAAGTCGCTTTGGATAAGAAAGCGTCTGCTTAAATGGCATATATACATATAAATCCGGTCGTGCATCGTTGGCATAGAAACTCACCCCGTGTCCTAAACGCGAGTGCGAGCGGCTCCGCTCTCGTACCGGGAGGGGCGCCAATCCGACGTGCCACGAAAAAGGGTTGCCTTAGACCCTGGTTTGGACTTTGATAAACATGATATGCAGACTTCCCCCTTCAGGGCTGCTACACCGAGCTCAGGAGTACATCAAGCAAGCCTCCAGTATCCTGTACATCCAATCCAATGAGCTCGTCTCTGTCTCTCAAGGGTACGGCGGAGGTCATCCACGCATTGGGCTCCTCTGCATTGCGCTGCTGCCATGCCCCGTACACAAGTGCACAATAGCCAGGCTTCATCTGCACTCCAGCTGCTTCAGAATTCTGCTGCAAGGTCTCTTACTAAAACAAGAGTTATAGTATATTATATAGTGTAATAGTAGAGTCGAGGATATTATGTTTAGTTTGTTATTAGTACACTAGTATGTTATCATATCACCCCAGTCCTGGCCTCCTTTGTCTTTCCTCCTTGGCTGCCAGTGGTATGTAGAATACGTACTTTACCATGTCACAGCTGGACTCTTTAAAGCACGGCGTGATTTAGCCCCGAATTGCTCGGTGGAACTGCTAAAGCCATGCAAGCCGAGACCTCTTAGTCCATCAAACAAGGGGCACTGCTCCCTACCGGCGCGCGGAGAATGAGAGCTGATCCCTGACCGCTGCTCACTACCAGCCTGCTGATCCTGACCTCCTCACTGCTGCTCAATTTCCACAGGTGGAAATGAGTTCAAAGCAAATTCCGCACGGATATTAGGACGTTTTTCTTTACACAGAGAGTTGTCAGTGCCTGGAACAGCTTGCCAGGTCAGGTCGTTGAGGCAGAAACACTTGGGCGATTCAAGTCCAGGCTAGACGCAGTACTAGATACTCTTTAGATTAGGACACGACGAGCCTAGATGGGCTGAACGGCCCGTTCTCGTCATCATGTATTCTTACGTTCTAATGTTCCTACTGCCTGTCTGCCCATCCACACGGCATAAAGCCAATGTCAATCTACGCATATGATACTTTCCACAGCGTAATAACACCATAAAAAATGGATTTGCCTACATTCAATAAAACATTTTCCGATGCCCAGAAAAAGAAAAAAAAAAACAGTTTTCAGCCGTGCTGAAAGTCCTCAAAGTGCCGAGACGGACTCTGCACCTTCCGTACCGGTAAGTGCCACAACAACGGCAACCTGGAGGGGGTGCTCAAAGGAGTGGGGGGGGCTTGTTGGAAAGGGGAGGGTCGAGCCTATCTGCTGGTGCCACCTGTGGCATCCTCCCCCGATGGACACTCGCAGTACTGCACCCGTTTAGAAGGATCCCTCATTTACTCCAAGAGCTGCCTTTCCGGGCAGTTACCTGTATAATTTACAGTATTGCATTTATAAGACCGTGAAAACTAAACGCCTCTCTTTCCCCTCTACTCTTATTCACTCAACCGGCCCAGGCCCAGGCTAGGAAAGTCCCAATAGTATGGGTATTACCCCCCACCCGATGGACACTTGCGGTACTGCACCCATTTGAAAGGATCCCTCATTTACTCAAGTGTTGCCTTTACTTTGGCAGTTACCTGTATGTTCACTCTTCCACGGAGTGGAGAGCTTCTCATTCCCCGCGCTCCAGAGTTACTCTTTGTGTCTCCGTGCGTCACGCTTCGCTGCAGGGGGGGCTCGGTCAAACAGAACCCGCGTGATTGGCTGCGTCCGCGGAGTCGACTTCATTCGATCAAACCCCGTCATGCTCTCACGGCCAGGCGTACTACTCCCTCCGTCACAATCAAAGCAGGCACTGCGACCGGGGTTCGATTCCACCAGGCCGCGCCGGTTTCCACTCGGAGTGCCACTAGGGGGCGGCAATTGGGTGTCCGCCCCGGGGAGGGGGAGGGATAAAAGCCGCAATGAGCTCGCTGCGTATATGAGTGGTCCTGTGTGTTACGGTGACCGTGGCGGGTGTCGGCTCGGAGGAGGCGGTGCAGCGCTCATTACCGGTCTCAGGACTACGGCAGCAGAGCTCTCATACGAGGGAGGGGATAACTGACATGAAAAAGAGAGGGTATAACTGGATACTAAATTGGGAGAAAAATGGGAATAAACAGCAAAAATAGAAAATAAAAAAACTAAACAATGAAAGCAGGGAGAGGGGTGTCTGTGGCTCGAGTGCCTGAAAATGAGCCGTTTCCAGGGCGATTTGACCCAACCCCAGGAGGGTGAAGACTGCGCCATTTTGGCCTCGAGTCCTTTAGCCTGAAGTCCCCTCCATCAGCAGAGGGAGACGGGTGTGGAAGTAAAACATTTCTTTATTCTGCTTGTATAGCGTTGAAATGCTGCTAAAATATTAACAGGGAAAATCATTGAGTGCAAAGCTCTGTGCAAACCAATAACCACGTGTTGTATCTACCTCTGCAGCAGCCGCAGTTCCTACTTTGTGCCGACAGATCGAGGGGACATCTGTCCCTGCGTGGCTTGTTCTCACAGTTCCCGAGCATTCGGGCCTAAGATCCAGTAGTTGTCCATCCTGATTTACCCAAAGTGCCGCCCATGTACCTCCTCTTTTCTTTTGTTTACTACAAATATGACGTGTAAACCTGTAGGCGTTACAACTTGCCCTGTGAAGGTTCAGTTCCTGTCGCGGCCGCTCGTAATGAAAGCTTTATACCGCTCAACGAATTATCTCTCTCCGATCAGTTTTTTCACGACACGGGGAAAAGCAAGGCCTCCTGTTCTCATTTCCTGTCCTTTCCTTTGAATTTATTGTCATTTTCCCCCCTCCTCTCTCTCAAAAATTGGGTCGGAGCTACCGCATGTTTTCAACGACTCAATAATCTGAACCAATCGCGGCGCTGTGTTTGTCACACCGGGCTGGCTGCCTGCCCGGGGAGCGTTGTCACGCCAACATCCTTGTACAAGGCCGACCTCTCTCGACCTCTCCGTCACCCATGGAGCCGGCGCGATGGACGGTTTGCTGTAGGCAGTGAAGACTCTCGCACCCTCCTGATCTGCTCCTCACACAATAACGCCGGCCTCTGAAACATTCTGTTCATTATTGCTCACAGCAATTACAGAGCACAGCCCTGTGGCTCAGAGCACCAGCTTACACACACACACACACACACACACACACCTTGCACACTTTACACACCCCATGTGTGCATGCATGCGTGCGTGCGTGCGTGCGTGTATGCGTGCGTGCATGTGTGTGTGTGCGTGTGTGTGTGTATGTGTGTGTGCGTGTGTGTGTGTATGTGTGTGTGTGTGTGTGTGTGTGTGTATGTGTGTGTATGTGTGTGTGTGTGTGTGCGTGTGTGTGTGTGTGTGTGTATGCATGTGTGTGTGCGTGCGAGTGTGTGTATGTGTGTGTGTGTGTGTGTGTGTGTATGTGTGTGTGCGTGCGAGTGTGTGTATGTGTGTGTGTGTGTGTGTGTGTGTGGCGTGCGACATTCATTTACATGGAGGTTTAGGTCATCATCATTTCACTTTTTTTTTACAATTGATTTCAAATTCACGCTTGAGGCAAAGTCACCGAAATGGATGAAGTATTTATTTGTACGTTTTTGAATGTAGTTTCTTGTGAAATAATTATTGTCGTTTTAACGGAGAATTAATTGCGCTTAGTGTACCACTTCACACCTCATTTACATTAGCCACGACCGACTGAAGGAGTTCAGCGAGGAGACACGGCCCAGTTCTGCACTGGCCTCCATCTTTATCTGACGGCTGCCACTGCTGGTTCCACAACCTTTTCACTATAGCTGTTTCTCAGGGCCGCTGTGCCAAACAAGTCTTTTTATGAAGTGAAGTGAATTTGAGTGACTCTAAAAAAAAACACACGCACACACCCACATACACTTTCCTTTTCTCCCATTGGATGTCGTAAGCGTTTTTTTTCCTCACCGGGTTGTCGAGCCACCTTTGACTTTGTCCGTGCTTTCGTGACATGTTCGGGTGGTGTGGGGGTGACGTCGGAGCAGAGTAAGCAGTGATGTGCGCGTGCGTTCTGAGCGGGGAGTTCAGGGGACGCCTTAAAGAAGGATCACCGGCAGAGCGAGGTGTCGTCTCTCTGTCGGAGCCGAGATTAGAGATCCCCGATTCGCTCGTGTGCGGAATCCAAGGTCTCGTGTTTGACACGAGGGGCCCCTCACTGCGGTCTTGGATGGTGATCCGGCGCACTGCGACTCGGGGCGGATGAATCAGAGACCCCCGCTCCCCCCTCTCCTCTTTCGTTGGACCTCAGACTCTCTGCTTGAAGCCCAGAGCGTTACATTTACATTTACACTTTAAGCATTTAGCAGACGCTCTTATCCAGAGTGACTTACAAGATATGCATTAATATACACGGCTCAGAGCGGAAACGGCGATGTTCCCTCTCCCTTCGTCTCACTCGTATAAATGGCTTTAATATGTCCAGCACAACCGGACACACGCACCACGAGACCCTGTGGTGAAGGCTGGCAGTGTCACGGTCAGGGAGCTGGGCTTGTAGCTCAGAGGTTGCAGGTTCCATTCCCAGGTTGGGCACTGTGCCGTTGTACTCTCGGGCAAAGGCACTTTACTGAAGCCTGATTTGCTTCAGTAAATATCCAGCCGTATAAATGTATGTAAACTGTAGCAGATGCTAAATGCCTGAAATGTGGTGTAACCTGGGCTCTCTGAGCAGGTCAGGTAAAAGTGGAACGCATATTTTAAATCTCTGTTTATTCTCCTGACGTGAAGGGGAGCGGTGACACGTTTCCGCTTCAAACCAGCAACATGCTTATATGATCTCAAAAAAGAATGGTGTATAAAATTATGTTTTCAAACATCATATATCGTGGGTTGATTAAATATATATATATATATATTCAGTATATATGAAAATTATGATTTTTGAATAAACTTGCCCTATGGCCCAGTCAGGTATAGACTATCCCCAGAAACCCCTTTAGATTAAAAACATGAGAAATGTCCACGAAGCCGCATGAGTCTTTGCGCCAAATTGATTTGTCTGAAAACGCCCCCGTGTCTGAGTTACGTGGTGCGCTGTCGACACGGGGAAGGATAGAAACCTTCTTTATGGCATCTCGGGGATATGATTCTCTCCTTTAATAAGCGATCTGATCTGAATATGATGCGGGGGTGACCTGAACGATCAATGCGACCTGATAGAAGGCGTTCCGCTCGAGCGGGACCCGCAGCCAACAGCGTTTACACGCCGGGACGACGACATGAACGGCGTCATATTTTACTGTCATTAATATAACGTAATGACGGCGGGAGTGCGAGATATCGATTTGCTGAACCCAGGGAGAAACCGCCCGGGCACATCTCCTTCATGGCTCTGGTGTGTCGGAGCGTTGAGGACAGACGTCTGTGTAATGTGTGTTTCACGTGCGGTGGGCACGCGCTGCTTTCTCACTCCTTATTTGTGGTTTGGGCGCCGGGGTGTGGCGGTGTGGCGGTGTGGCGCGGGGTTTAAAGAAACACGGCTCCCGGCTTCAGTGGCGTCCTTAGGCCCCACTCCTTTCTTTGACGAGCCCAGAATCTTTTCACGATGTGCAGTACAAGTGCTGCCTTATCGGAGCTTATAAAGACCACAGAAAGATTCATAGAAATGTAACTGGAAAAATAAAAGTAGTGCAAGTGACAATTTTACAAACACATTACTACAGGAGAGAGCCAGTGACTATTTTACCCCATACAGGCCACACACAGTACTACAGGAGAGAGCCAGTGACTATTTTACCCCCTACAGGCCACACACAGTACTACAGGAGAGAGCCAGTGACTATTTTACCCCCTACAGGCCACACACAGTACTACAGGAGAGAGCCAGCGACTATTTTACACCCTACAGGCCACACACAGTACTACAGGAGAGAGCCAGCGACTATTTTACCACTGTTTTGACGCTAGTTCAGCATTACTGTGCTCTCCAGACTGTGACGAGCAGGAGAAACAGATTGGCAGCAGAGTGGCAGGAGCAGGTGACAGACGCTCGATGTGTAATGCATTCATGTCGTACGTGTGTAGGCAGAGGCGAGGAGCTTCTGATGGTTATTTTAACACAAGAGTCATCAGGATTTTACTCCTATTCTTTATGCACTGTAAACACCCCTACAGACACACACACACACACACACACACACACACACACACACACACACACACACATGCACATGTACACACACACAAATGCAAACCCACACAGGCGCACACGTGCACGCACTACCACAAACCCACACACGTGCGCA
>JAINUG010000178.1:1226129-1253629 GCA_029706075.1 Aldrovandia affinis | reverse complement strand
TTAGAAATGTGTTTACATCTCCACAGCTAGCTAGCTAACTCTAACGTTACATTGAAAAGTGCAGGCGAGCACCAAATTACACCAGTTAGGAGGTCCGGCCTCAACATTTTAGTGTAAACACCCTCTCGACCAATCAGAATGGAGAATTCAGCAAAAGAGAGAATTCAGAATGGAGAATTTGTTAATGCCGTTAATTAACGCAGCTGTTCGGCCGACTACATTTTCCCAGCCCCCCACACTTCAGAATTGAACCTTCTAATTTTGGATTACAGGCCAAACTCCTAAACCACTGCGCTGCACTCCCACCCCTCGTGTTTGTATAAGGCCGTTACCTCAGGACTTCTTGGGCAATGTTTAGGAGTTGATCATTCCGGGCCTGTGATTAGATCAGACCTCTTACACGGCGGCTGCTTACAGATCACTGAGAGACCACCGGAGACTGGAATAGACCCCTCCCTAGCCCTCTGGGGGGCTGGGGGATAATTCAGTGCTGAGTGGAAGAAAAATCGTTTTATTTGTTTCTGAGATGCTGCTGTGAGCTCGGCATCGGCTAAAATGAATGAAAAATCTGGAGCCGTGAGCTACAGAAAAAAGTCGAGATTTGGTAAATGTGTTATTGGGATTTAAGGAGAAACTTCGAGTCCGGGCCTGACTGTGTGACTAATAGGAAAGCTGACATTGGGAGGGGGGATTTGCCCCTTCTGATAACACACCCTGAACGCAAGCTAAATACACCCTGATCACACTCTAAACACCCTGATCACATGCTAAATACACCCTGATCACACGCTAAATACACCCTGATCACACGCTAAATACACCTGATCACACGCTAAATACACCCTGATCGCACGCTAAATACACCCTGATCACACGCTAAATACACCCTGATCGCACGCTAAATACACCCTGATCACACGCTAAATACACCCTGATCACACGCTAAATACATCCTGATCACACGCTAAACACCCTGATCACATGCTAAATACACCCTGATCACACGCTAAATACACCCTGATCACACGCTAAATACACCCTGATCACACGCTAAATACACCCTGATCACACGCTAAATACACCCTGATCACACGCTAAATACACCCTGATCACACGCTAAATACACCCTGATCACACGCTAAATACACCCTGATCACACGCTAAATACACCCTGATCACACGCTAAATACACCCACCCGGAAACCCGATCGATCAGGGGAGCGACGTGGCGGTAAAGGACAATGTCCGGACAGAGGCAGAGTAGTAAGTGTGCGTTTAAACCGGACGCCGAACAGCACAATAAGAGGCGGAAATGTCATAACGGGGCCAAAGCGACTGCAGTGGCACCTTTAAACCCACACCCATGAGTGTACTGCCTGCGCTGTGCAAACACCTGCAATCCTGACTCCAATCAGCTAAGGTACAGAAATCATATGAAATTGATATGAATATATTAAATGGTAATGTGTGGAAATTGCTCACACGGAGCAGAAATGTAACAGGATTAGGAGGCTTTGTTCCGTTAATGCTTCGCCTGGGATTTTTTTTAAAATATCACCCCCAATTTTCAACGCGCCACAATGAGTGCACAGATTTCTGAAGTTGTTAAGCTGCGCCTTCAGCTGACGAAGCCCTTCCATAGATTCTACTGTTTGGTTTCATTTAACGGAGCAGGGCTTCACAAACGTTTTCATAACGGGGGGGCCCTTAAATGACCACCGTATGGCTGAGGACTCCCCACCTCAGTAAAATGGATCAGATCTTTTAAAAAGAAATATATATATATATATATATATATATATATAATTTGTTTCAGATTTTTTTCTAGTTTTTCTCCCAATTTAGTGGCCAATTACACCCTGTATTTATTTCGATTTGCCCTCCCCGCACGTATTCTAAGTGGGCAGTGAACTCCCGTTTCCTTTGAGACGGAATTCGCCCACCCCCATTCTGGAGACACCCTTACGCATTTCTTCTCAAATATTTATTTTTCTTTTCAAATTATTGCTACAGCATCTCTTGTTGATTTTGCTCACCTTGACACTTGTCACTCAAATGTAAGGACAAAGCCCCATGGTGATGAGATTGAATTGTCCCCCTTCAGTGCCCTTGGCTTCACGTCTTACTGTGGCATTAACTCTCATTTGCCGGCTGGTGTGGTGGGCAGGTCTTGACGGGCTCTTGAAGGCTTAGGTAGAAATGATGAGCGTTATCGTGCAAGCCTGCTCTACCACGCGTGGAAAACTAACGAGAAAATAAAAATAATAGATAAGTGTTTTTTTTTAAAAGTGAATCCATTTCCCTCTCTTGATTTGAATTTGTTTTGGGGTTTTTTTGATTGAAAAAGATGAGCAGTGAGCTTGATGCGTGTTGCTTTCTTCAGTTTGGCCTCGTTGTTAAAACGTTATTAATAAGTAGTCAGAGCGCGGGACAGATACGATAATAACAAACTTTATTTAGAGCACCTTTCATACAATTGATTGCAGCCCAAAGTGCTTCACAAAAATATGAAACAATAATAATAATAATAATAATAATAGTAACAAAAGAAAAGAAAAATGTGATACAGAAAAAATAATTCTCAAGATAAACAAACCTAGTAAAATATAATGAATATAATACGATATAATATATACTGTATATATATAACGTAGTTAAATATAATGAATACTGAAAGGACCAGGAACAAGATGAGGTAAAATAATAATAAAAGTAATATGAAATATGAAATATGAGTAAGTGGTAGTGCCCTGTGTCTGTGCGCCGGCTTCAGTTACTGCAATCTCCTACGGCAGCCCCACCCTTCTGGGGTTCCCTCTTATCCACTGCGCTGTTTCGTTTGCCATTAATCACTCGTCTTAAATTAGCACCAGGATAGAGGGTTGAGGATGTGTGCGGTGGTTTTGGGTTCATGTGCGCTAGTCTAAAATGAGCACCAGCGTAGAGGGTTGAGGATGTGTGCGGGTTTGTGTGCGCTAGTCTTAAATAATCTTAGTTTAATTACAGCATTGCATAATAATAAAAAAAATCATTAATGATCATCGCTTAAACGTGTGCCTGTATTTCACATTATTTCACTCAGTTAATGCACATTGTTATGTCAGTGAACACACATCATTTCAGGAAAGGCAGAATGGATAGGAATCTTGACACAAAGTCACATGTTCAAAGGATGATGAAAAGAATGAGTGTGCGCCTGAGGGTTTAGGTCGACATGGCGCTGAGTTAGTCCAGCAGGAACACGCTGTGCAACCAGGCCAGCAGGAACTGTGGGGGACAGGGGGACAGGGGGACACAAATGCTGCCCCCCCCCAAACAGATTTACTGTGACTGTGAGGGTCTCAGGTACAGGTGAGGTCTCAGGTACAGGTGAGGGTCTCTGATACAGGTGAGGGTCTCTGATACAGGTGAGGGTCTCTGATACAGGTGAGGGTCTCAGGTACAGGTGAGGGTCTCAGGTACAGGTGAGGGTCTCTGATACAGGTGAGGGTCTCTGGTACAGGTGAGGGTCTCAGGTACAGGTGATGGTCTCAGGTACAGGTGAGGGTCTCAGGTACATGTGAGGGTCTCAGGTACAGGTGAGGGTCTCAGGTACAGGTGAGGGTCTCTGATACAGGTGAGGGTCTCAGATACAGGTGAGGGTCTCAGGTACAGGTGAGGGTCTCTGATACAGGTGAGGGTCTCAGGTACAGGTGAGGGTCTCAGGTACAGGTGAGGGTCTCTGATACAGGTGAGGGTCTCAGGTACAGGTGAGGGTCTCTGATACAGGTGAGGGTCTCTGGTACAGGTGAGGGTCTCAGGTACAGGTGAGGGTCTCTGGTACAGGTGAGGGTCTCTCTGATACAGGTGAGGGTCTCTCTGATACAGGTGAGGGTCTCAGGTACAGGTGAGGGTCTCTGATACAGGTGAGGGTGTCTCTGATACAGGTGAGGGTCTCAGGTACAGGTGAGGGTCTCTGATACAGGTGAGGGTGTCTCTGATACAGGTGAGGGTCTCTGGTACAGGTGAGGGTCTCTGATACAGGTGAGGGTGTCTCTGATACAGGTGAGGGTGTCTCTGATACAGGTGAGGGTGTCTCTGATACAGGTGAGGGTGTCTCTGATACAGGTGAGGGTCTCTGGTACAGGTGAGGGTGTCTCTGGTACAGGTGAGGGTCTCTGGTACAGGTGAGGGTCTCTGATACAGGTGAGGGTCTCAGGTACAGGTGAGGGTCTCAGGTACAGGTGAGAGCTGGGGGCAGTGTTTGGGGGTGGTGATTGGCTGTCTGCCCCCAGAGCAAGGGAGGAGAGGAGTTTGCCCCGTGCAAAGCAGCTCTGTGTGTGTGTGTGTGTGTGTGTGTCGGCGTTACGGTCGAGGGCTTTGCAGGTTCTGTCTTGGAGGAGGCGGTCCAGTTTGCCTTTTTCACTGCCGGTCACAGAGTTGCAGCAGTGAACTCGGGCCGGGGGGGGATAGTGGGAACAACTGGCCACCAAACTGAGAGGAAAACAAATCAGAACTAAAAGAAACGTATAAGAGAAAGCGCATGAGAAACATGGCCGCCGCCGCCGCGCCTGCGCTGGCAGGACACAACAGCAGCGCAGCGTTCCCGGAGGGGTCGCTCGTTAATGTCGGCACTTTTTCCCGGAAATGTCTCCTAATTATGCCCCGTGTCCTTGATCCTAATGAACGAAAACGGTCTCAGGCGGAGTATCGATTTCAGGGTCTCCATTCCCTCCGAGGGGAAGCTAAGAGCGAGCAGAGACACTTAAGGGTAGACGGGCCAGTGTCAGCTTCACCCTACACCCGGCCCAAATCGATAGGACTCTGCGTGCGCGGCGGACAAAGGTGACTCCGTTAATCAGGCCGCGAGGAGGCCGTCTCCAGGTGTCACCGTGAGTTAGAGACCGGGAACGGCAGCGCGGAGGCGGGGCGCGGTGGGACGACTCGACTGACTGAAGCATCTTAGCAGCAGGGGTCACACGGGTCGACTTGTGTGTTCATTGTCACTTTCAAATTAACCACCTCGACGGAAGTCAATTATTGCACTTTTTACGGCTGAGCAGGCATTTTTAGACTAACACAAACAAACTATTTAAATATGCTTTGATAGCGTTGGGCAACAATCACATTTCTTGCCAGAATTTAATTTATTTTACAAGGGACCGTTAATTGCCTCTAAACCATTGGATGTGCTGTGTCTGGTTTAATAGGTTTTTTTAAACATGGATCGTGCCAACTGTAATCTGTCTTGGTGAAGCGTTCAGGACTACTCTCTACAGTTCATCTGATATGAGACTATGTTTTTTATTTATTTATTATTTCTCCCAAAAATAATGGATCAAATACATTTAAAAAATTTAACCACAGAAGATCAGACAGAAGGTAGAATTAAAATTACAGCACAAAGGCCCTCCCCTTCCTGTACACCCACACAAAGCCCCTCCCCTTCCTGTACACCCACATAAAGCCCCTCCCCTTTCTGTACACCCACACAAAGCCCCTCCCCTTTCTGTAACCCAGCCCCTCCCCTTTCTGTACACCCACACAAAGCCCCTCCTTTCTGTACACCCACAAAGCCCCTCCCCTTCCTGTACACCTACACAACCCCGCTGTCCCAATGGCTGCCCTGGAGCCCTCACACACCCTGGTGCGACCGAGCGAGGGTTTAGGGGTGTCCCACCCTGTAGTTAGTGAGGGTAGAAGGGCTTCACACCGCCCTTAATGAGCCTTTAATGAGCCCTTCTCTGAAGCCCGCTTTCTCGCAGACTTTGATGAATGGAATTACCCATAATTCTTTGCAGCACCATGGCATTTAAGACAACAACTAATTGCAAACAGGATAAACAGACGGCCCTGACAGAAGTAGCCCAAGGAGAAAGTCTCAAGGACATGAAGGAAATGCACAATGACAAAAGTGTTTAAATGTTTGTCCAATTCAGAATTGTTTAGTCAATATTGAATGGAGCAAACGTCATTTGTTTAATCTGCGCACAGCATCTTCGTATTTATTTATCATGCCAACGCTGGAAAAGTATCCTATGTCGAGTGTGCTGTTCATCGCTAAACAATTATTATCTTCATTAGAACTTTCTGTGCTTAATGTAACTTTTAATGCAGCTTATTTCCCGGCAGGGGCTGATGAACAAACCGTGCAATTTATAAAACTGCGGGCGGAGCATTAGCCCGTCCCGAAAGAGCATCTTTTAAAAGAGATGTGCACTCAAGCTCTAGCTCGTTAGGGATCAATTACCCAGAAACATCATTGAAAGTGCTTAAGCGCTTAAGCTTTAAGTGTGGGGGGGCGTGAGGGCAGATCGGGACAGGGGGCAGGAATCAAATTCCTACCTGTGGATACATGATACAGTGAATAAATTATTTAATTAAGACAATCAGAAACCCATCAAAGCAGTAGCGGGCAGTACATGTGTGAATGAGTGGCAGTGCAGTGTAGTGGTTAGGGAGCTGGGCTTGTAACTCAGAGGCTACAGGTTCCATTCCCAACGCATCGACCAGGTCATGAAGGCCAGCGTTCTAACGCATCGACCAGGTCATTAAGACCAGCGTTCTAACGCATCGACCAGGTCCTTAAGGCCAGCCTTCTAACGCATCGACCAGGTCATTAAGACCAGCGTTCTAACGCATCGACCAGGTCCTTAAGGCCAGCCTTCTAACGCATCGACCAGGTCATTAAGACCAGCGTTCTAACGCATCGACCAGGTCCTTAAGGCCAGCCTTCTAACGCATCGACCAGGTCGTTAAGGCAACCGTTGTAACGCATCGACCAGGTCGTTAAGACCAGCGTTCTAACGCATCGACCAGGTCATTAAGGCCAGCGTTCTAACGCATCGACCAGGTCGTTAAGGCAACCGTTGTAACGTATCGACCAGGTCATTAAGACCAGCGTTCTAACGCATCGACCAGGTCGTTAAGACCAGCGTTCTAACGCATCGACCAGGTCGTTAAGGCAACCGTTGTAACGCATCGACCAGGTCATTAAGACCAGCGTTCTAACGCATCGACCAGGTCATTAAGACCAGCGTTCTAACGCATCGACCAGGTCGTTAAGGCAACCGTTGTAACGCATCGACCAGGTCATTAAGGCCAGCGCTCTAACGCATCGACCAGGTCGTTAAGGCCAGCGTTCTAACGCATCGACCAGGTCCTTAAGGCCAGCCTTCTAACGCATCGACCAGGTCGTTAAGGCAACCGTTGTAACGCATCGACCAGGTCGTTAAGACCAGCGTTGTAACGCATCGACCAGGTCGTTAAGGCAACCGTTGTAACGCATCGACCAGGTCCTTAAGGCCAGCGTTCTAACGCATCGACCAGGTCGTTAAGGCAACCGTTGTAACGCATCGACCAGGTCATTAAGACCAGCATTCTAACGCATCGACCAGGTCATTAAGACCAGCGTTCTAACGCATCGACCAGGTCGTTAAGGCAACCGTTGTAACGCATCGACCAGGTCATTAAGACCAGCGTTCTAACGCATCGACCAGGTCATTAAGACCAGCGTTCTAACGCATCGACCAGGTCGTTAAGGCAACCGTTGTAACGCATCGACCAGGTCATTAAGGCCAGCGTTCTAACACATCGACCAGGTTGTTAAGGCCAGCGTTCTAACTGAATAAAGAATGATGTAAGGGGAGGTCTGATGTAACTCAAGTGTCCTCACACTGACCTCTTTGGGTTTATCAGAGCTTTCCAGAAGCTTGACACCTGTAAAAAAATTATATTTTGGGGCCTCCGATAGCGTAGGAGTCTAATGCAGCTGTACTGGCTGGTCCTTTACGAGTGTGAGCTGCCTATCACGGTCGCGGTTTGAAATCTGACTGTACCAGACCGACCCTGGTGGGCAGTCCCGATCATGGACGGCGTTTGGCTGTCCGCCCCAGGGGGGAGAGGGGAGGGTGAGCCAGCATGAGTTTGCCGAGAAGCGCATAAGGGTGACTCCAGAACGTGGGTGGGCGAATTCTGTCTCGAAGGAAGTGGAGTTCGCTGCCCTCTGAGAATTAACTCGCCTCGTAGAGATGGGCGGTGAGTTCGTGTGGGGAGGGCAAAATTTAAATAAATAGAGGGTATAATTGGCCACTAAATTGGGAGAAAAACTGGAAAAAATCTGAAACGAATTTAAGAAAAAGATATACAGTACTGTATATATATTTGATTAGGTTGTTATGGTAACGGATTTGTGCATTGTCAATGTCGACTCATATCTACTGCGTGCAAATCCGGTCCGCTCTTCTGCGGCTCAAACTCTGTGAAGAGCTCGTGTTCATAAAGGCGCGCAAACTCAATCTACATGCTTCATCATGCCTTCAATGGTTTTTTTCGAAGATGAAGGTTTTTTTTGTCATAGATATACCCTTCCATTGGGCTTCCTCATGCGTTCTCATACCGTCTCTCCCGACTGCTCTTGTTGGCTCACTTGAGATGATGGGTCTGAATCACCCCAGAGACAGAGCGTCACTCTGTGGGGACTCACCTGTTCTCCCTGGCTGGCAGGCAGTGAACGTGAGCCCTGACCAGGGTGTAATGAGGCTGCCTGATGGGCAGGGTGGCCAGCGAGGGGCCAGGCTGGGGCAAGCGGTAATTACACCCCTGTCACTCAGTCCCGGCGGCGGGGGCAGGGAGTTAAACCACAGCAGACGGCTGAGGGCAGATCGATGGCACTCGTCTCCTGGGTTTCCCCCTGCCTGTGTCGGCGCTGTCACCGAGCGACAGCGAAGGGGAAGGAGAGACGGGCAAAGGTCCCGCTCCGCGGAACCAGCGCTGGAAACGGCGGCTTCAACGGACCGCCTGCTGCCCGCTCCGGCCCAACGCGCCCCAGGGCTCGTCACACATCCTGCACTCCTGACAGGCAGTAACCGCCAGTTCCAAGACCGGTCCAGCGCCCGCCTCAATATTTACTGGCCCCGCTTCTCATTTAATAGCCTCCACCTCTCGGCTCAATGGCCCCGCCTCTCATGCATAGGCCCCACCCCTCTGTTCACGGGCTCCGCCTCTCTGTTATTAGGCCCCGCCTCTCTGGTCACTTGCCATGTCTATTTCAATTCACAATTATTCATCATTTCTACAAATGTATTCAGCCAGGCTTTGCACGGCTGACACAGACTTTACATTTAACAGTGTGAATCAACCCACTTTAGATTCAGAGAAAAGTGCTTTTTCTTTACCCCAGCTGCCTTTTTTTCGTTGCTGTTGGAAATGCCGTATGAAAAGAACGTGTTTACCAGGCCGGCCCAGGGGGCCCGAGAGCGGTGAAGAGATTTGAGTCCGCCGTGGCCGCGCGACACGCAACTTCGCTACATGTATACAGTATACGGCGCACACGCTGCACACGCTACGGCGGAGGGGGTTGAGAAACAAACCTGCTGCATATTTCATGGAGCGGCAGACGGATCTCGTCTCCGTCTGGGATCGGCGTACCCGGGCCTGCGCACGCCGCCATCTGTGGCTTTACAGAAGGGAGGGGAAGGTGCTTTTCCAAATGTTTGTCTTATTCATATTTCATCTGCGTGCCGGTGCCCAGGGAGGCAACGTCGCGCAGCTCGACGGCGTCTGGTTGCGAGTGCCGCCCGACAGGGAAAGATGCGCGTGTGCGCCATCCGAGCGCGCTGCTGTTCGACAGCACAGAGAAACTATCAGCGCCGCGGTGTACGCATCGTACCCACCTCACGCTGGAAATAAGCAGAGGCTGGGAGGGTTGGCACCGATGTGCCATTTTATATTATGTCACAGGCCAGTGTAAAGTCTGTTTAAATGGATGGGTGTGCTGGGTGCATATATACGTATATACATATAGTACTACATTACAGGCACTTAGCAGACTCCCTTATCCAGAGCAACTTACACAGTTTACATACAATCCATCCATATTTACTGAAGCAATTCAGGTTAAGTGTGTTTGCTCAAGGGCACAACGGCAGTGCCCCCACCTGGGAATCCTTAGCCGTTATACTCCGCTACCACCTAAGCCAGGGTTCCTCAAATCTGGCCCACTAATCCAAATTCGGTCCTGGTTTTGCTTTCTCGCAGGTAGTTACAGTAAGAAAGGTAGTCTTCACACCTGACTCCCAGGAAAAGGGAGGGTGGACAAACTGCAGTGCTCGGCCCACGAGGGCCGTGAGTTGAGTAACCCTGTCATAAGCACTAGACCTGACTGTGTCTCAGAGAGAGAGAGAGAGTGAGAGAGAGGGAGAAGGAAGGAGAGACAGAGAGAAAGAGAGAGGGATGGAGAGGGAAGGAGACAGAGAGAGGGATGGAGAGGGATGGAGAGAGAGAGACAGAGAGAGGGATGGAGAGGAAAGGAGAGACAGAGAGAGAGAGGGAGAGACAGAAACAGAGAGAGGGATGGAGAGACAGAGAGAGAGAGACAGAGAGAGGGAGACACAGAGACAGAGAGAGAGGGATGTTGAGGAAAGGAGAGACAGAGAGAGGGATGGAGAGACAGAGAGAGAGAGACAGAGAGAGGGAGACACAGAGACAGAGAGAGGGATGAAGAGACAGAGACAGAGAGACAGAGACAGAGAGAGGGATGGAAAGACAGAGACAGAGAGACAGAGACAGAGAGAGGGATGGAGAGACAGAGACAGAGAGACAGAGACAGAGAGAGGGATGGAGAGACAGAGACAGAGAGAGAGAGGGCGAGACAGAGACAGAGACAGAGAGAGGGATGGAGAGGGAAGGAGAGACAGAGAGAGGACTGGAGTTAGTGTTCCTCTCTTTGCACTGTGGCCACTTGAAACAGGTTCAAACCGGTTGCAGTGAAGCATGACGTATCGCAGCGGTACTGTGAGCGTTCGTGACCGATTCCACTGCCCACGCGCGGTCTCACAACCTGCAGCGGACAACGTCTGTGTCAAAACAACACACTGTTATATTGAAATGTAGAGTTGAGTCTGTTTTCCAAAAACCTCGCTCTGATGACTTGCATCGCATAACCAGCTGTTCGAGTTAAAAGCACAACATTTCTATGCATTTAAACAGCTGGTTGTTGACCATTTACAGACGGTCACAGATCCAATTCCATAGAAACAGTTTGTGGGATGCAGCAATACATCTCCTATATTAAGATGCTATGGAAACTGTATGGTATAAATCATATCAAGTATTTAAATGATTTGCTCTTGAAGAGGGAAGAAAGAGTTGCCTTCAAACAGGAACATTTCCTCTCAGTGGCAACCAAAGACAGGAAACCAAGTCGCAATAGATGCACTCAATTTGCAGGTTTGCAATTTGCTTTCCTGCTGTACGTACGTCACTTTTCAATTCAATTTATCTCAATATATTCTCTATGTTCTATATTCTCAAAATATTATATATTCATTGCATACATGCATTCTGCTTCGTCCATTTTCCCATCTGATAGGGATTGGTGCCTTTAGTTTAGTTTATTATCATTTGGAAAAAGCGGAGAAATTCATTCGGGAAGGGTTTGTTTTTGACACATACTGTACATTGACATGCGGGCAGACACGATTGAAAGATATCAATGTCGGAAATGGGTAACGGATTTAATTTCTCGGACAGAGCGCGGCCGATTGGTCGACTGGAGAAGATCTTAGAAGGCAGGGCGACTGATTGAGTCCTGAACACATCTTTGACCTTTGCTCTGACCTTTACTTCACTCTTACTCTGTGTCATTGCCAAGGCGAGCGTAGCCCCTCTGCGGAGGTGTCTCCCCCGGCCTCGGCTCGGCTCCTGATCGATAGCGCCGTGTGTTCTGCCGCTCCCGCGAGGTAAGGCGGGTATCGGCTTCAAGGTCCCGCGGAAAACAGCGCGGGGGGGAGCCAGACTCGCTCGGGGGGGCGCGCCAGGACTTTTTTATTTTTTCCGCCGTGAACATCAGAGAAACTGCCAATTATGAATTATTAATATCCTGTTGTGGCATTAATGGTAAAGTCATCCTAATGCGGGCAGCAGCGGAGACCTGAGACTGGATGAAAAAAGGGGGGAAGAGCGCGGGACGAACCTGATCTCCCGTCTGCGGAGAGACGGAGTTCTCACTGAGCAGCCTCTCGACCTTTATTACTTTAGTGATATTAAAGAGCTGCCGCCGGCAACCAGATGGACTCGCAGGTTACACGCTGCAGTTTACACACTGGAGTTTACACGCTGGAGTTTACACGCTGGAGTTTACACACTGGAGTTTACACACTGGAGTTTATACACTGGGGTTTACACACTGGAGTTTACACACTGGAGTTTATACACTGGGGTTTACACACTGGAGTTTACACACTGGAGTTTACACACTAGAGTTTACACACTGCACAGTTTACACACTAGAGTTTACACACTGCACAGTTTACACACTAGAGTTTACACACTGCAATTTACACATTGGAGTTTACACACTGCACACTTTATACACCGGAGTTTACAGCTGCAGTGTACTTTCCCTCATCTACCCAGCCATTGGCGCTCCACACTGCTGCCTGGTGGAAGGAATCTTTTACTTCTGCGATCTGTGTATATTGAATCTTATTTTAGTTTATTTCAAGGGATACATAGCAGGGTGGCAGGGGTGGCCACCATGCCAGATTCTAAGTGGATGGAAAAACAAGAAAGAAGTGTTCCAACAGACCAGCGGCCATTTTATTCCCCCTTGTCAGGGCAGTCAAAAAAGAAATAAAACAGAAAAAGCGAAAGAAAAGTAAAACTTAAAGTCATATGGATCGAATGAGGGCAAGACGAAAACCCAGCACCAATTCCTTCATGTCCTAAAACAAAGATCTCCTCCAGGCATGGCCGCCTGTGCTTTTACAGAAGGCCCAATGAAGGCGATGGGCAACACCTGAGCTGAATACTGATCGGTGTGTGAGGCCGTGTGTGAGCCCCTCACTCGTACTGGCTGTGCGTGAGACCCTGTAGTCCTCTCCAGACTGTGGGAGGGATCAGGAACACCTGACAGCAGCCAAAGAGGAGGCGCAGCCCTCTCCACTCCTCCCTCCACCCCTCCCAGAGGAGGAGCAGGCCTCTCCACTCCTCCCTCCACCCCTCCCAGAGGAGGCACAGCCCTCTCCACTCCTCCCTCCACCCTCCCAGAGGAGGAGCAGCCCTCTCCACTCCTCCCTCCACCCCTCCCAGAGGAGGAGCAGCCCTCTCCACTCCTCCCTCCACCCCTCCCAGAGGAGGAGCAGCCCTCTCCACTCCTCCCTCCACCCCTCCCAGAGGAGGAGCAGCCCTCTCCACTCCTCCCTCCACCCCTCCCAGAGGAGGAGCAGCCCTCTCCACTCCTCCTCCACCCCTCCCAGAGGAGGAGCAGCCCCTCTCCACTCCTCCCTCCACCCCTCCCAGAGGAGGAGCAGCCCTCTCCACTCCTCCCTCCACCCCTCCCAGAGGAGGAGCAGGCCTCTCTACTCCTCCCTCCACCCCTCCCAGCAGGTCTAAACTTCATGATTTTCTACTATATTGGGTGTTGTCAATCCATACAGATAGTTGTGTTGTTAACGTTCTGCTTATTTAGCTCTCAGTGTCGTGAGCTAGTGAATGCCAAATATAATGGAAGTCAATGGTCAGATATCTCACACACATAAACAGATGGCAAAATCACCTCAGACTCTCTTTGTTTCACCTCATTTGGTCTCATAACACTTTTGGAAGCTGTAAATGTTTAAATCATTTGTTTGAATCAACGGCTGGAATAAAGATATTTTATCTTCTCTTCGAGCCAATGATCCAGTAACTCTCAAAACCGTCCATTTCCCCAGTAATGTTGTTTCTTTCTACCAGGACCATGATCTTCCAACATCATTGGCTTAAAGAGAAGTTTAAAATATTATAACTTCAGCCTTAGGTGGAATTAGGTTGAATATCCGTTTAACCTTTGACCTTTGTCAGGAGAGCTCAGTTCTCGTCTGCAATGACAATCAAGGTGGGGCAGAGAATGGGGCAGAGAATGCAAGGGGAATATGTGGCTGGATGGAGAGAGCCAGTTTAGGAATTTGATCAGAATATTAAGTACAAAAGAGGTTCTATGGCGGCGTTCCCCAAATCTGGCCCACAAATCTAAATGCGGTCCTGGTTTTCCTTTCTCTCAGGTAGTTAATTGAACAATTAGTGCAATCGATTGGCCCGAGTGTCCTCAACACCTGACTCCCAGGTAAAGGGAGGGTGGAAAAACGCTAGCGCTCGGCCCATGAGGACCGTGATTTGAGGAACCTTTGAACTTTTACTCGGCCCAGCACAAAGAGCGCCCCCTACTGGTCCACCGGCATCACTTCGAGCATCAGCCTGGCGTTCATGGGAGGTCTCTGATCGGAGTGCTAAGTGTGCCCAGCCCCTGGCAGGATGACACACGTTTACTCTCATCTCCTCTCTATATTCTATTCTGGCTCAGCCGTCGAGAAGCTGCCCAGCTAACTTGGCAGGAGGTCACGTTTGCTCTTTGCATGACTGGACACGGGAAGTGCATTTTAGCTCAACTCGTACAACTCGAATGCGAAAGCTGAATGTGAAACGAAATGAACTCTGACAGCGGGATTTAAAATTCAATGCATTTTGAATGCCAGCACATCTCGCGCGAAGCCAGCTCGGAGTCGGAGAGCCAAGCGATTTTCGCGTCCGCGCGGGGGAGAGGGAAAAAAGCTGCAAGGCAGCAAAAATTGAGCTTAAGATCTGGCAGAGTAAACATGCAAACGAACAGAAACAGATCAAGTAAACGGGATTCATTCGTTCCATTTGTCGGTTCAATTAATTTGCTCCAGGATGTTGAACATCTTTGAAACGAAGTTGTCCAAGAGAGGCATCGCACACTTATGGACGCCTTGTACTATCATTTTCATGGCGATCCTGTGGCTTCCCCCCGATTTTTACTTCCTGCAATATGTTCATCATTGGCCATAAAGGCTTTTTCCAGAAGGACGAAAGGGGATTCATCGACAGACATACATCACGCTATCTCAACGTACGCCGCTCTTGCTACTGGAAGCCCAATACCGTACATAGTTTCTACCTCTACCTCTACAAAAAAAAAAGCACCATTCATGCTCCCGTGTGGGATTCGTCTTCGGCCGAGAAAGAGATCTTTAGCTATCATGGTTTCCTCGATTTTTTTCTTTTTTAAACAAAAGCACAAGCGCTGCCTCTTTGGGGAGGTGAGGGATTTTATAGGCGGTGTTGGTAAGCCCAGCGTTTTCTCGGACCCTGGTGCCCGTGTGCGATCGATGCTGTCTGAGGCCGCGAGGCTGTGATGTCTTTATCCGGCCTGTCAGATCTGCCCCCCCCCACGCACCAAGCGCTCTCGGAGAGCAGCTTTGGGGCCGGGCGTCTGACCGGAGCCTGACAGGGTCGATTCAGGAGACATGGGGTAGCCCCCCTCCCCATTGCGTCAGCCTCCGTTTATTTCTTGATTTTTTATTTTGTTTCAGATTTTTCCCCGTTTTTTTCGGATTTTTCTCACAATTTAGTGCCCAATTACACGCTCTATTTATTTTCGATTTGCCCTCCCCACACAAGTTCGCCGCTTGTCTCTACGAGGCAACCTAATTCTCCGAGGGCAGTGAACTCTGCTTCCTTCGAGACGGAATTCGCCCACCCACGTTCCGGAGACGCGTCCCTGATAGGCAGCCGAGATACGGGTGCGTTAGACCGCTGCGATATCCGCCGCCCCCTTGCATCCTCCTCCACCAGTTGATGAGAGTGCAGACAAGCGTACGCTTCACTTCCCGTGGCTGCGCTGCCATCCGCCGCTGACCCTTCTCCTCTCCGCCGCTCCGCTAGCTGGGCTGCACTGACCTGCCCTCGGACCAGGACGAGGGCCCTTCAGGGTGGTGCACTTTGTGTGCAATCGGCAGACCGCAAGTGCTCAAGCGACCAGCAGGGGGGGGAGTGCTAGTGCACGACGAGACGAGGACAGTCCCACCAGCTAAAGCCCTCCCTCCCTGGGTCATGCTTCACTCAAAAAATAAAGGTACAACTAGGGTACACTTTTGTTCCTTAAGGTACAAATGTGTTCATTGTGTCTTAAAAGGTACACATAAGATCCTTCATGATACGGTTTTGTACCTTTTCCCAGTGAAAAGGGTACAAGTTGAGGGAAGGTACAGATATGTACCGAGGTAGGGTAATGAAGCCTTAATCACACTGGCGGCCATAATGGAATGAAAACGAGGCTTGTACTGCAAGCGACATTGTTTTACTTGCAAGGGTACAATTGTGTTCTTCTGACTAAAGATGCAATTCAGTACACTGCAGGGCTACTGCCACAGTAACAAGCATTTGTACTTTAATAGGTACAACATGGTACCTTTTTCCTGAGAGTGTATGGCCGCAGTCAGCACTGGCAACGAGTCAGGAGTCGATACCAGACCATGTGATACATTCACACCCTTGAACAGTGTCATAACAGGGTGAAGCACCTCCTCTTTTATTCTGCATTCTCCACGTACCCAATAACGGGCAGAGCGATGAGTGTCTGACCGATTTTAAATCAGCCATTGTGCCTTTCCCTCGGAGAGCAAAACGTTTTGATCGGTTCAAATCGAGTCAGGCGCTTGTGATTGACAGCACATTGCAGAATGGCGCCCGTTATGAGGACGTGAGCGCTCAGAGCACGCGTGACGGACATCGCGGCCAGAGCGGGGGCCAGACAGGGCCGGCGTTCCTGAGGCAGGAGGGAGGCCGCACAGAGGAGTTCACGCGAGTGTTTTTATCCGGCGCCGTTCCTTTCATGCAATTAGAATATATGCAAATTGTGTGTTTGAAAAGGCCGAGGCGGAGGGAGACAGAGCCAGCTGGCGCGAAGGAACGCGGTGCGCGGAGAGAGAGAGCCACATTATCTCGCCCAAACACGGCCGACGACCTGGCCGCGGTGCGCTTAAACAGCCGCGGAGCAGTCCGCGATACGGCCGCGCGTTAAGGAGAAAGAGCAGAGACGATATGTGAGCCGATGAAGGATAAGGGTGTTTGCAGCCCATAGGCTGAGTTGACTGTGAGGTGTAAGCGAATGTGCACTGCAGCTTGAGGCTGGCCACCACAATCTGGAGAAACCGCTGTGATGTGATGCCACCATTCCAGTGTGTTCATATCTGCTCCTGTCCAGGAAGCAGGGGCGTACTAATCGCGAGTTCATTGCCATGTCACTCACTGAAGCCCCTCCCCGTCTGATAAAGTGGGGCGATCCTTTATGACATCATTCCCCTAATGGGAGTCAGAGGCGGAGCTATCCTCTATGACATCATCATCCGGATGGAATCCAGAGGTGGAGTTATCCTTTATCACATCATCCCCCTGATGGAACCCAGAGGTGGCGCTATCCTTTACTGCATCATCAGAGGTGGGCTGAGGTCACTTGTTCTTTGGGATCCAGGGGAGGAGCTCTGCTCTGTCACTTTCTTTTCCCACTGGAGCTGAAGGACATCAGAAAGTGTGGCGATGAGAAACAGCCGACTCAGCTCATCCTCGTCAGAGTGAATCCACGCCAAGTCACGCTTGTTTCCATTTCGGTGTATGATCTCTGACTCCACTACTGATCCCAGAAATGATTCCATAGCATATTATTATTACTGTTATTATTATTATTATTATTATATGACTGTTTTTTCCATTTATTTTTTATGTCATATGAATGTCAGTTGATAAAACCTGTCATTTTTTCTGCAAGGTTGCAGTGGGAAGGTCTCTTTGAGTTGTGAGCCCGATGCCTTGCGCTTCACAGAACGGGCAAACTCAATTTTGCTCCACATGCTGGCGCAACAAGTTCTCTTTCATCTATAAAGAGTGTGAGAGAGAGAGAGAGAGAGAGAGAGAGAGAGTATTCTCTGTGTCTCTCTTTGGGCTTCATTGCATCGTTCCAATGGGCATAAACACGACAGACCCCATTTGTCAGGACAAATTAGATATTTTTGTGTCATTCGAGACGAACGTCTACCCGCAGGGTCCCGACAGGTCTGCAACCGAAGAACAAAATCAACTCTCCGGAACTGGGGGCCGGTATGAAGAATGACCTGTCAGCACTGAGCAGCAGTCAGAGATAACCGCTAAACTCCTCACTCTCACAGAGATAACTGCTAAACTCCTCACTCTCACAGAGATAACCGCTAAACTCCTCACTCTCACAGAGATAACCGCTAAACTCCTCACTCTCACAGATATAACCGCTAAACTCCTCACTCTCACAGATATAACCGCTAAACTCCTCACTCTCACAGAGATAACCGCTAAACTCCTCACTCTCACAGAGATAACCGCTAAACTCCTCACTCTCACAGAGATAACCGCTAAACTCCTCACTCTCACAGAGATAACCGCTAAACTCCTCACTCTCACAGAGATAACCGCTAAACTCCTCACTCTCACAGAGATAACCGCTAAACTCCTTCAATTCAATATGCTTTATTGGCATGACAAAAGGTACGATTGTATTGCCAAATACAGAAAAAAAGAAAAGAGAATGAACAGACTTAAACAACAAGTGCAAACAACAAGAATGATTACAATAATAATGAGAACAGACAAATTAGTGTTAGAAATGTGTGTGTGTGTGTGTGTGTGTGTGTGTGTGTGTGTGTGTGTGTGTGTGTATGAGTATGTACGTGCGAGCAGGTGCGTGTGGGTGTATTCCTTCACTCACTGTCCCTCAGATCATGGCAGGCAGCGATAAACTGTGCTGCTAGTTTAGAGCACTCCATTCTCTTCCCAAACAATATTATTCCTTTTTCTAGGTCGTCTTTGAATGGTGGGCAAATTTGATTGAATTTTGGGAAGAATATTTTTCTAATGTCTTTATATTTTTCACATTTGGTGATGAAGCGCAGCTCTGTCTCCACCTCCCTCAGAGAGCAGTGTTGGCACAGCCTTTCCTCAGTAGGTAGCCATGATGTTATTTTTTTGGCAATGGCCAGACTGTGTTCTGTGGTGTACTTTGTCAGGGTGGTTCTCAGTTTTTGTCAGTCATCATGACTGTGTGTCTTTTTAGAGGCAGATAGCATTGCATTTTGCTTTGTGCTTGTGTTTGTGTGTCCCAATAGGTGATGTCTTTTGTTTTTGATAGCAATTTGTCAATTGATTTCCGATGGTGGTCCTGAGGCTGTGGGTTAGTGCTGGTTAGTGAACTAAGCGTCAGGACCAGCTGACTGACTGCTCAACTTTGGCATTTCAGGGCTTGTTGGTATGAGTGGGGGTTGCTGTTTTTATGTTTCCAGAATGTAATGGCTCTTTTTGGATGTTAATAAGTAGTGGATATTGGCCTAATTCTGCCCTGCATGCATTGTTCATTGTTTTCCTCTGTACATGGAGGATATTTTTACAGAACTCTGCATGCAGGGTTTCAGTTGGATGTTTGTCCCAGTTTGCAGAATCCTGCTTTGTAAGCAGACCGCACACTTCACTGCCATATAATGCGATTGGTTCGATTACCGATTTGAATATTTTGAGACAAATTCTAATTGGTATATCTATTTTAATTTGTCTCTTAATTTCACAGAAAGCCCTGCGTGCTTTCTCTTTCAGATCATTCACAGCCAGGTTGAAGCTCCCTGTTGAGCTAATCTTTAATCCTAGGTGTGTGTAATTTGTACAGTATTCTATATTTGTTGTGCCTAGTGTACATTTATGATTTCCTGAGATCTGGATCTTTTTGGAAAATCATTATTTTAGTCTTTTTGAAGTTTACTGCAAGGGCCCAGGTCTTGCAGAATTGCTGCACCAGATCATCTGCGAACCAGATCATCTGCAAACATTTTATTTCTTTTCAAATAAAGATTGATAGATTTAACAGATTTATCAAGGGTCCTAAACTATGTGGTGCTCCTAGACCCAGGAACTGGGGGCTGTTCTGATTGGTAACAACATAAGAGCATCTGGCCTGTAATGTAATGTAAAGTGAGACCAGGGACTGCATTGGTCAACATAGTGAAAATTAATGTAAATGTTGAAGAGTGTTGGGCTCAAGTTTGGTGAATCATTTGGGGTTTTTTAATTACTTTTTTTTGTTTTGCAGCAATCCTGTCTCACTCCACACCTTCCCTCTGAGTGAAGAATTTAGGGTTTTTTTGTCCAATTTTGATTGCACATTTATTTTCTGTGTACATTGATTTAATTATATCATAGGTTTTACCCCGTACACCACTTTCAATAGGTTTATATAGTAAACCATCTTGCCAGATTGAATCAAAGGTTTTTGGAAATCAATAAAGCAGGCAAATATTTTCTTCTTGTTTTTGGTTGACAAGTTTGTCAATTAGGTGTGTAGGGTGTAAATATGGTCACCTGGTTTGGTACAAAACCAATCTGGCTTTTACTCAAGACATTGTGTTTGTTCAGGAGGTGCAGAAGTCTTGTGTTTATAATACTACAGAGTATCTTCCCCAGATTACTGCTCACACAAATGCCTCGGTAATCGTTAGGGTCAAATTTGTCTCAACTCTAAAAATAGGGGTCATGAGACCTTGGCTCCTGAAAATAGCCTACGCTCAGAACCAAATTGAACACTTTCAGAATGGCCATCTTAAATTTGTCATCTCCGTATTTGAGCATCTCATTTAAAATGGCGTCTGGTCTGCAGGCTCTTTTAGGCTGCAGGGCCAGCACTTTCTCCTCGAATTACTGTTCTGTAATGGGGAAGTTCAGAGGGTTCTGCTTGTCTTTAATTGTAATTTCTAATTTTCCCAATTTTTCATATGTTTGTTTTGGTCCGTGTTTCTTATGATTTTTCTATAGAGATTCTCAAAATGGTTCCTCCACATATCCCCATTCTGAATAGCCAGTTCTTCATGTTGGGGTTTATTGAGGGAGTTCCAGTTATCCCAGAAGTGGTTAGAGTTAAGGGACTCCTCCATTACAATCAGTTGATTATTGACAGGTTGTTCTTTTTTGGTTCTGAGTGTATGCTCGTATTGTTTTAGGGTCTCACAGTAACTGAGGCGCAGATCCTGGTTATCTGGTTGTTTATGTGTTTGATTTGATAATGTTCTAAGCTTGTTTCTAATGGTTCCGCAATCTGTTTCAAACCATTTTACATTTTTTGTTTTTATTTTTTGATGATTTCAAATTTGATATCAAGGCCAATTTTTCAAAAATAAAATTTATATTCTGCACTGCCAGGTGTTCCTTGTTTGTTGTGAGGATATGTGGTGATCAGAAAGATGTCTAAGAGTGATTTGTATTTCTTGATTTTGGATTGCTTTCTGGTACTCTTCTGTGCTATTTCGGGCCTGCCTGTAGGATTTATGAATGTTGCACAGCTTACTGGGCTGCGTGGATGTGTTGTTAGCTTCTGTCCTTTTTAGATAAACAGTGATTTGGCCGTGATCTGACAGAGTTCTGGACAGAGAGATCTGACAGTTATCTCTCTCTCTCTCTCTCTCTCTCTCTCTCTCTCTCTGATGGTTCATTGTGACATCATCATCATAATCATCCGTTTTGCGCCAGAGCCATCAACCACACATTAGCAAGGGGGAGGGGCGTTTACTTCAGTCAATTACCCCCACAGACTGATCACAGACACTTTGACTAACGAGTCTCATCAATCCCCATCGTCGGCGAACGTCATTTAGTGTACTGCTCGCTCGCTCGCGCTCTCTGTGACAATGAGGGATAAACCCACCCCCTCAACAAAAGTCTAGGGGTGTCGAATTTCCTGTGATAATGAAGAGTGTTTAAAAGAAATGTTGTGACACTCCGGAGTGCTAATTTAGCACAATACGACATTCACAAGTTGTGTGGGGCTTTAGCGTAGCGTTGAATTTCCGACATGAAAAACGGTGCTTTTAAGAACGGTGGAAGCGTCGAACGATAAGCATAATGATTCATAAGAAGACGATTATAGATCAAAGCGCTATAATGTGGTGTATAAATACGGCGTTATAAACCGGTTAAATTGGGTAACACTCTGGGGTGCAAAGATAACGTAACATGTGCCGTTTAGCAGACGCTTGTATCCAAAGCGGCTTACAGCAGCGAACGCATAAAGGTTTCAGTATGTGCGGTCCCGATGGGAAGTCTAATCGTTATCGGCACCATGTTCTATCTACTGAGCCACACGGAACCACACGATATGCTGTCAACATGTTGTTAAGCTTGCAGGTGTTGACATTTAATTCCACATGCAAGTTCGGGTGGGAAACAAGACTAAGCAGTGTTTCCCACGTATTAATTTCTCAGTGTGAATGAACAGGTAGTGAAGGAGAACATGTAAACGCCTGGATAAGCGAGGGACAAGTATGAGCAAAGCAGAGGCCGCCACCCAGGTGTGGCTCAGCCACTAATTAAGCGAATAACATCCCAGCATGCACAGGGTCGTGTATAAAAAGCACTCAGAGCTCTGTAGGGCCGAGTCTGCAGCGCGACATGAGCGGCTCTATTCATCAGCCATCTTCTCTTCTGTTCCTCATCTTTCTCAGTTTATCGCTTAAACAAAATAGTATTTCTTCTCCAGTGTAAAGAGAGGAACAGCCCTTTGTCTCTCTCTCTCTCTCTTTCTCTCTCTTTCTGTCTCCTCTGTCTCCTTCTTTCTCTCCCTCACTCTCTCTCCCCCTCTCTCTCCCTCTCTCTCAACTCTTTCCCTCTCTCTCGCTCTGTATCTCTCTCTTTCTATCCACCCCTCTCCCTCTCTCTCCCTCTCCCTGTCTCTCTCCCTCCCTCTCCCTCTCCCTCTACCCCCCTCTCTCTCCCCCTCTCCCTCTCTCTCCCCCTCTCCCTGTCTCTCTCTCCCTCTCTCTCTCTCTCCCTCTCTCGCATTATGAGTTTTCTGTAAAGAGAGAACCGGCCCTCACAGGCGTCGTGCCGGAGGCTCCATCGATCACGGGCTCATCATGACACTGCCACGAGAGCTGCCCTCTAACAGCGTGCCGTCTGCACCTCCCCCACAGCCTGGTGTTGGCACACGGGCAGCGCTTCCTGTTTTACAGCCCCCCCACCCGGATAGGTCGCCGGGGAAAAAGCCTCTAAAGCAATAAAGCTCTCTCAGGTGCCAGGACCTTGCAGATTATGAGCGCTATTCAACGTTTGGATACGACGGCCGACTGCAGGCCACAGCGCTGTACTCAAGGAAACATGATGTCTGGTGTCTGGTGTCGGAGTGCACATGTACAGTACGGTTATTTATAGGCCCCGCTGGGGTCCAGGGTGTAACCCGTGAGCTCATCCACGTTTCTGGGTCTCGTCTCCACGGAGCGCTAAATCATTCATTTACATCGTTCCTTTAACTTTCACAATTCAGTCATTTAGAATCTGTGCAGCACCGGCTTGCCCTGGGCCTTGGTAATAATCATAACTTTATTATAAACTTTATTTGTATAGCACCTTTCATAAACATAGGGCAGCTCAAAGTGCTACACAATAGGCAAAAGTAGAAGTGTGGGAATGACATAAGAACATTAAATCTTTTTTATAACATATATATATTGTGGTGTCCCTAGGGGTTGGGCGACACTCACGGACCTTGCAGAGGGCGTAGGCAAGTTAAAGAACACGGAGGAGGCAGTAATACAAGAAAACGGGGTCTTCGGGAATACAAACAATCCTTAGCTTTGTCAATGTCCAAAATCCAATGTCGTAATCCAGGTCAATTCCTCACACAGTCCAAAAGTCGGTACACAAAGGGGGTCCTCAAAACAATCCGGGTCAAACACAAAAAGCAATCCAAAAATCACTTCTCCGCACTCTCTGTCGCGCACTCTCTGTCGCGCACTCTATGTCGCGCACTCTATGTCGCGCACTCTCTGTCGCGCACTCTCTATCGCGCACTCTCTGTCGCGCACTCTCTATCGCGCACTCTCTGTCGCGCACTCTCTATCGCGCACTCTCTATCGCGCACTCTCTATCGCGCACTCTCTATCGCGCACTCTCTATCGCGCACTCTCCCACAACAGCCACCCTACTCCTCTCCCTGTGTGAAGGGAACTAGTCCTTTAAATAGGCCTCGAAATGGCCTTCAGATGGTCGTTAGTCCTAATGGTTTGACTCCATTCAGGTGCTTGACTGCGGCCTGCTGGGAAATGTAGTGTTTTCTGGCTCCCATGTGTTGGAGGCCAGGTAGCCATTTCCTTGTGCAGCCCTTTGGGCTGCCACAATATATATACAGTATACAGTATATACAATAACATACAGTATATATATTTCATGTATATATATATATATATATATGAAATAAAAATCAACATGGGTGGAAGGGCTGCTCCCTTAGTTATGATTATTACCAAGGCCCAGGGCAAGCCGGTCCCGCACAGATTCTAAATGACTGAATTGTGAAACTTAAAGGAGCGGTGTAAATGAATGATTTAGCGCTTCGTGGAGACGAGTTAATGATAATAAAAAAGATACAATAAAAGAAACACAAACTAAGAACAGTTTTAATTAAAAGCTTAAAAATGAAAAGGTTAAAAAGATGAGTTCGAATTTTGCTGCCTTTTTAAAAAACTTCCCACTGCGCCCGTTTCTCTAAGATCCTTAAAAAAAAAAAGGTTGTTCTGCTTGGATTATATTATTATTATTATTATTCATTATAATGGGAGTCCTTTCTCTCTCTGCATTAATTTAATCTCGTGTTTATTTTCATTTAATTCATTCGCGTGTTCTCCGCATTCTTCCGTGTATTTGGGCACATTTGCTCGTGGTGACCTTTATCTCGGGGCGTGCGCTCCCGCGCTCTCTCTTCTCGGAGAAAGGAAAGCAGCGGGGGTATTATTCAGAGCGGCGCGTTCTCCCGCGTCCGTCCCGGAACACTCACTGCGGCCAGCGAATTACACCCGCGCGCCATCTTTAAAGATGTCCCCTGTCTTGAACATGGCAGACTGTTCTTTCTCACCCGTCCTAATTACCTGGGAGCCGCACAGATTCACAGCCTCCTGTCAGGAGATTGTTCGAACGCCTTTCACGGCCCAGCGGCAAAGCTCCGTCTGCCCCCCACCTGCCCCTGCAGGACTCATGTTTTTCTCTGCTCTTTGTTTAAAGAGCCCCGTCCTTTTCAACGGGACTGTGTTCCGCCATTTCACCCGAGGCCTACAGGTAACTGCCAAAGTAAAGGCAACACTTGAGTAGATGAGGGATCCTTTAAATGGGTGCAGTACCGCAAGTGTCAGTCAGGGGGAGCCAGTTCAATGTGTATGGTACATACCGGGCCAGTGTGTTTGGTACATATGGTATGGTACATACCGCCTCAGTGTGTTTGGTACATACCGGCTCAGTGTGTTTGGTGCATATGGTATGGTACATATCAGGTCAGTGTATTTGGTACATGCGCAAACTATGATTGTTCCTACCATGTATTAATGCACATCTTGTAAGTCGCTCTGGGTAAGAGCGTCTGCTAAATGCTGAAAATGTAAATGTAAAATGTAAGGTCAGTGCGTTTGGTGAATATGGTATGGTACATACACACCTATAAAAACTTGTGAGAGATGTAGAGTATACGTGAGTTTGTACACTTAGGGAATGTGAATTCGCTTTAAACCTGTTTCCGTAATTCTCTCAGTTCATTTTGTGTGGCTTCACTGGTCAACTTTGTAAAGCTTTGTAAAGCTAAAAAAAGATGTCGATATATATATATATATATATAAACAAAGCGTAACAATATTTCAGAAGAGACGTCCCTTCAGGGCTCGGCTGTAATAAGTTATAGTGTCGGACGGATCTTATTATGCGCATGGCTTTGTGCCAGACATAAAATAAACAACAGGCACGGCCCGTTAGCGCCAAACGCATCCCGCCATCACGCTGGTGTCTGGGAAAATCTGCTGTTAATAATGCAGGCCCACAGCAGAGGGACACGCTTCTGTCCCTGAACGAGTGTGGGAGGGGATGGCGAGGTGGTCTCGCGTGCCCCTCCTCAAGGAGAAATGGGGCGAATGTGCTTTTCGTGGTTTAGGCCCCATATCCCCGCATCTACACACAGAAAACACTCTTCTGTGACCTCCTAGCGTCTTACAGCACTCCTGCGTTAGCCTTTCCGGCGTTTACTGTCTTAAAAGGGCAACGGCATAAGTGTTCGATAACTGTTAAAGGGCAATGAAAACGAGCGGTGGAGTCCGTCGCAGGATCAATCACAGCAGCTCTCCTCTGTAGGAGTGAGCCGAGAGCTGAGAGCTGTATCAGGATCCGTGGATTAACACACATTCTGAAAGTGTGTGTGTGTGTGTGCGCGCGCACGCACGCACCTGTGTACATATGTGTGTGTGTGCGTGTGTATGTGCGCGCACGTGTATGTTTGTGTGCGTTCGCGCATGCGTGTGTGTGTGTGTGTGCGTGCCTGTGTACATATGTGTGTGTGTTTGTGTGTATATGCGCACGCGGGTGTTTGTGTGTGTGTGTATGTGTTTATGCGTGTTTGTGTGTATGTGCGCGCGTGTGTGCGCGTGTGTGCGTGTGTGTATAATTATGATATATAGGCTCAGTTTGTATCTGTTGTCGGGGAGTACTGGCGCAGCGCTGTACGGTGAAGTTGCGCTGTGTGTGACGGCGAGGTGAAGTGTACGGGCTCTCCTCCCTGCTGTCTCCCGCCGGGACAGACGCACGCGCTCAGCATGCGCTCTGTGTCAAGTGTTCCGCACCAGCACCCCGACAGGCCTGCCGCTCACACCACCGTAAATACTATTATTTGGCAAGGTTATGAAGCAGGACATTACATTACATTACATTACAGGCATTTGGCAGACGCTCTTATCCAGAGCGACGTACAACAAAGTGTTAACCGTAGTCAAGAACAGTTTAGCTGAAAGCCACCCTAGTGGGAAGTACAATTCCTGGGTGCTAGGAGCAACCACATAGTTAAACTAGGACCCTGTAGGTAAATCTGTAGCCACAATTCAGAGGTAGCAATAAAGCACTCAATGCAGGAAATAATGCCTAAGCCTAATACAATACATAAACAAGTAGACGTGTAAACTAAGCAACTAAGTTAACAAAACCGGACTACGGGGAGAGGTGCACCCTGAAGAGGTGAGTCTTCAGTCGTCGCTTGAAGGTGGCCAGGGTCTCAGCTGTTCTGACTTCCACAGGAAGGTCATTCCACCATTGTGGAGCCAGAACCGACAGGAGACGTGACCGGGAAGCGCAGGTGCGGAGGGGGGGAGGTGCTAGGTGTCCTGAGGTAGCAGAACGGAGAGGTCTGGCAGGTGTGTAGGGTTTGAAGATCTTGAGGAGGTATGTTGGGGCTGATCCCTTGACTGCCTGGTATGCTAGGACCAATGTCTTGAATTTGATGCGAGCTATAACAGGCAGCCAGTGGAGGGTAGTGAGCAGAGGGGTGACATGGGAGTGTCTGGGAAAGTTGTAGACCAGACGGGCTCTCTGGATGAGTTGCAGGGGTCTGATGGCAGATGCGGGAAGGCCAGCCAGGAGCGAGTTGCAGTAGTCCAAGCGGGACAGTACCATTGCTTGGACCAGGAGCTGGGTAGAGTACGTGGTAAGGAAGGGACGGATCCTCCTGATGTTATACAGGAAGAATCTGCACGCCCGGCTTACCGCTGCAATGTTCATTGATAGGGACGGTTGGGAATTAGTGAGTATTAGTGTACTTTGTCTCCGGGCGGAAGGGGGCCGCACGCGTGGCAATGCTTCGATGATTTCAGCCAGCGCTG
>JAINUG010000178.1:1058629-1218629 GCA_029706075.1 Aldrovandia affinis | reverse complement strand
TTCAGATTGATTCCACATAAGGATAAAATATGTACCGTTGCAATATTATATATACGCATATATATATATATATATATATATATATATAGTAATATCTCAATAGTACTTAATGCAACCGTGTGGACATTTTCAATCTGGCCACCATAGTCTCCTTCTTAGTAAAACATCTATGAATTTTTTTATATAAAATATATATACATTTATTTCAGATTTTTTCATGTTTTTCTCCCAATTTGGGAGCCAGTTGTACCCTCTATTTCTTCAATTCACCCTCCTACCCACGGGCCCGCCACCCGCAACTATGGGACCAGCCACTACCCCGGGGCCAGCAACGAACCGTTTCCTTCGAGACGGAACTCGCCTCTTCGTTTTGCCCACAGGGAAGCTTTCTGTGCTGGCTTGTGCCTGCTCTCCCTCCCCCTCCCCCTGGGGAAAGCAGCCAATTGCTGCCCCTGAGCGGGACTCCCGGCCAGAGGCAGGCTGGCGCAGCCGGGATTGAACCCACGACTGCATTGGGGCAGCCTGCACTCCAGGCGGGTGCCTTTACCGCTTGCGCCCTCCGGGGGTCCCATGAGCTTTTATTACCATTGGCTGTCCATGAATGTTTTTCACCAATGATGTACAGCACAGCCTTTAATAATTTATTGCCCGTTTATGACAGCCCCATATTCTAGTGTTACCGTCAATTTCATCACTTTGTAAAGTGATAAAATATTTATGTCCGATTTCCGAAGACTAGCACAGACTGCGGACTGTTAAAGCCCGTTGTTTTTACTGAGTGCGCCTGGCCCTGTGAGCGTGTTCAAGTGTGCGTGGACCGGGCCGGAACCTGTGTTCAGAACCACGGCACAGATGTGACCTGAATGAAGACCGCCTTCCGTTGCGAGCCTCTGGAGTTTGTGAGTTCTTTTTGGCCCTGTCTTCAATTGAGGAGGTAAGAGGGAACCTGTCTGTCGGAGAGGAACTTGTCTTTACACATGTTTAAAATATATTCTGAACACCACATGCAGTTACATTATGACAATTATAACTATACCAATGGACCGGGCTTCAGGAAAACATAATACAGCCAGCACTGCTGTGTGTGTGTGTGTGTGTGTGTGTATGTGTGTGTGTGTGTGTGTGTGGGGGTGTATGTGCTTGTATGTGCGTGTATGTGTGTGTGTATGTGTGTGTGTGTGAGGGGGTGTATGTGCGTGCATGTGTGTGTGTGTGTGTGTGTGTGTGTGTGTGTGTGTGTGTGTGTGTGTGTGAGGGGGTGTATGTGCTTGTATGTGCGTGTATGTGTGTGTGTGTGTGTGTGTGGGGGGTGTATGTGCGTGCATGTGTGTGTGTGTGTGTGTGAGGGTGGGTGCATGTGTGTGTGTGTGTGTGTGTGTGAGGGGTGGGTGCATGTGTGTGTGTGTGTGTGAGGGGTGGGTGCATGTGTGTGTGTGTGTGTGTGTGTGAGAGGGTGGGTGCATGTGTGTGTGTGTGTGAGGAGTGTGTGTGTGTGTGTGGGGTGGGTGCATGTGTGTGTGTGTGTGTGTGGGGTTATTTTGTTATCGTCTGAAAAGAAAAGCCAAATGGGTGAAGCTGTCTCTTGACTCTGTTTTACTCGACTTTGAGTAATCCTCAGCGGAGGAGAGTGAGGAGGAGGAGGAGGAGGAGGAGGAGAGTGAGGAGGAGGAGGAGTAGGAGGAGGAGGGGAGTGAGGAGGAGGAGGAGGAGGAGGAGAGTGAAGAGGCTCTGCTGTGGTATTACCCATAATAGCCTCTGGGCTCACGTGCCCTTTCAAAACCTCAACACAGTCTCCAGAAACAGAAGAAGATGGGGGGGGGACGTAAAATATTTATTCTAACATTTAATGGAGAAAAAAAACTCCAGGGAAGGCCATAACGCCAGTACAAAGTAATTGCAAGCAATGAGCAGAAGTCTTAAATTCATGTTGCCACATGCCACACTCAATATGGCTCAATGCTACCCAGCTTGCAATCTTGTTTATGCTGGAAACTATTTGCTCGGCATAAACATATATATTAGGTTTTGGTGCAAGACGTGTGTGAAAGTGTATGGGCCCAGGATCAATGTAACTGCAATAATTCAGCTTTGAATATTGAATTATGATTGTGTTATAGCTCTGCTTTTTTATGCTTACGCGACATCACAGGCTAGGAAGTCGTTGAAATTAACTGGATGTTGTGTGTACGTGGAAAAAATGCGAAAGTTTCTGAGCTATCTGCCCTCGCTCACAAGCTTGTTAACCACGAGAGAGTCGTCTTTTCGATGACTTTGAACAGGGTTTCCACTCTAGTCACTGTCGCATTCCATGGCTTTTCAGTGACATTTTAAGGATCAGTGTAAGATTTTCAGGGATTATTTTCATTTACGCAATATGCAAATACCCGCAAAAATTGGTGTCGATGCTCTTGGCAGTATATACCCGTGTTATACCCAATGTGTTACCCATGTAAGCAAACACTCTCATCGTGCACACCCCCGATGGACACTCGCAGTACTGCGCCCATTTAAATGATCCCTCATTTCCTGTACACTTGATCACTGTTACCTGTACACTCAGGGCGGCGTCAGAACTTTTTGGTTGGGGGTGCTAAGGGGTGCTCATGCAATTTAGAAACCCACGCAGGTCACGGGCGCGCAGACCAGGGCTATGAAGGCTACATTACTGCGCATAATGTTTAAATTATCTAGTCAGATATTACAGCACGGCTACTTCAACAAGCATGCTATACATTGATTTAGCTTATGCTTATTGTGTAATTGGTTACTAAATTGGGAGAAAAAACGGGGGAAATCTGAAACAAATAAAAATTAATATATTTGATATATGCACGAGGGAGAGTAGTAGTTAGGATAAGGGGTTTTCATTGCTAACAAGGACCTATTTTTGTGAGAGGTACGTACTACACGCAGTTGGGGGAGACTGGGGGGGTGATGCGCTGCTTCAATTTGTACTGCTGCTCCTGAGATCACAACCAACTGAAAATAGGGTAAGCCTATTTTAGGCGTAGAGTCGTAAAAAATCGCACAATTACGCGTGACACTTGTGATTTATAGATGAAACATGCGTCTGCGGTGATTGACGCAACTTTAATCGTTTGTGTGCGCATTTTATAAATCGTGCGTATAACGCACAATTTGGGAACAGATCGTTGGCTCCCGTTCAGTACGAAATCCACACAAGTTAAATAATGGAGGCCGCCCCTAGGTGTCTCGCGCCGTGATCTGTGTTTCAGCGCGTGTGCGATGTCGTCCTCCGCATGTCCCGGCTCGTGGCGGTGACCGCGCGCAGTTCACAAGATTGATGCACAGCGATGTGGGGATAGAACACGCTTCATACCGGGGCGCGCTCGCTCGGAAAGCATCCCTCTCGCGGGCAGCGCCGCGGCTCAGGGTATCGCGGGCGGTTATTCATTCTATCGGTCATTCGGCCAGACGGGTCTCATCATTTTTGCCCAGCCTGTCTAGCAAAGCGTCCGGCCGCGCGTCGGGTCTAGTCTCCAACACGCCCACGAGTCTCTGCTTACGGCATGAGTCATGGTGCGCAATTATAATCAGTAGTCATTCATCACAAAAACGTAAAGACAAACAAGGCAGCAGGCCCTGGTGATAGGTTATATATCCCAGAGTACTCAAAGAACTTGGTGAAATGATATATAAACCGTTGACAGATATTTTTATGCAATCCATAAACACTGGAGAAATACCAGATGACTGGAAGCAGGGTAGTATAATTCCAAAATATAAGAAGGGGGACCATACTAACTGTAAGCCTATAGGCCTATACAGGGCTGGACTGGGAGAAAAATCGGCCCTGCCATTTCGCGCTCAGACCCGGCCCGCACCCGGTGCGAGCGCCGCATTTTCTGTCGACCGGGGTGCTGCGCGAATAAATCTGTCGACGGGGCGGGGTGCTGCGCGAAAAGAAGCTGAGACCAGTTCGTTTATATGCGCGAAAATTTATTGCGCCCTCGGACACCCGGTCCGTGGTATAATATATATAAAATGATTCTACCGGCCCTACCGAGGCCCTACCGCCCAAAACTAGACCGGCCCACCGGGCATTTGCCCGGTAGACTATATAGCCAGTCCAGCCCTGGGCCTATAGTTTAACTTGCATCTCATGTAAAATACTGGAATGTATTATTAGGGACTGGAATTAGGGAGTTGGAATCATTCTTGAAAAATAATAGTATTTTAACATGGATTTCTCAAGGGGAGGTCATGCCTAACAAACCTCCTGGACCTTTTTGAAGAGGCTACAAAGTGTGTTGACCTGAACCAGGCTTATGATATTATATATTTGGACTTTCAGAAAGCATTTGACAAGGTACCACATGAGAGGCTCTTTGTTCAAATGAATTCAGTATAAATTTCAGGAGTTGTTTCAGAGTATGTTCATAATTGGCTGCAAGGGCGAATACAAAGAGTAACAGTAGGTGGGGCCGAATCTGACCTCGGTGCTGTGGGCAGTGGTGTCCCGCAGGGATCGGTGCTGGGACCTCTGCTCTTCCTTATTTACATAAACGATCTTGAGAAGGATGTTAGTAGCAAAATAGTTATATTTGCAGATGATGACTTGAGGGTTTGGCAAACAGTTTGGAATCAACTGAAGTAATCCAAGATGATTTAAAGATTTATATCCAAGAACGGGCAGATACATGGCAGATGACATTCAATATTGCTAAATGCAAAGTTATGCATGTGGGAAATACAAACATAAGACAACAGTATTTGTTGTATTAGAGAAGAGATTTACATTTACATTACAAGTATTTAGCAGATGCTCTTATCCGGAGCAATATCCAGAGCTGGATATGTTACTGAAGCAGTTCAGGTTAAGTAGCCTACCTTCACTCAAGGGTACAACAGCAGTGCTCCATTTGGGAATCAAACCTGCACCCTCTGAGTTACAAGCCCAGCTCCCTAACCATTACACTGCACTGCTGGCATGCCATCATTTAGTTATGGCGTAATTACGTAATGCACACACTCTCCATAATGATTTTAGGGAGCATACATTAGTAGTCGTCGTTTAACGTTTACATTGGGCATTGTAGTTCGTTGTTCATCTCCTGGTATGCCCCTAATCCATTCTTTGACCCATTTTCTCTTTCACAATCATTGTAATATTTCCGTCATATTTGGCCCATTTACATGCCATTCTGCCTCTCTCTCTCAAACTTCTCTTCTCTTCCTAGTACTTTTTTCCATATGAATATTTTTTGTCCCCTGACTGCGTGCTCGTTTTTAATATCGTTCTGTGGAAATGAAAGTAGCTTGATTAACCATACACCGGCCTCCTCCAAACAATACACTCTCTCGCTATATCGCCGCTGCGTGAGGTTGCCAGGTAAGTTCGTGCAGTGTGCTGAGGACATAGTTATTGTGCTTATTATTGTGCAAATTATCCCTTTGTTTGCTACCACGGTGTATTTGACAACTATCCCAAATAAACGCCACCCGCGACTTTTGCTTTTTTCACCCGTGACTTAGTTTTCAAAGTAGGTAAATTAGGAGGAAAAATCGAGAACTTGGCAACCCTGCACGCTCTGTTCCGTCCTCTCAGATATTGAATCAGCGGCGCTTCTTTGAGAAAACCAACGGTCGCCTTCTTCTTCCAGAGGAATGACTAATCCGCAATTGAAGAGTGTTTTTACAAAACTCACTCAGTCCACTTTGACCAATTTTGAGAAGATCATAATTTTTGTTTATTTTAAATTGGTGGAGTTTTTTGCATGAAAAATCACGTTTTAATACGCATATCCCTAAGAATAATAGTGTAAACGTAAAACTGGAAATATCTAACCATTTATCAGGAAAATAATACCCACCTTGAAAAATATGGTTTATCAAAACTCACCTTTCGAAAAACACTCTTCAATTGCATGTGCATGTTAACTGACAACTGCAATTGTCAACTGCAACTACTGACAGTTTTGCACAGAACACTCCTGTTTTCTGTCATGACGTCAGTCAGTTTTTACCACGTTAACTTCGGGTAGAGCCGTCATCGGATCCGTCAGTCTTACGACGAGAATGGAATAAGATAGAGAATAATAGAAAGAGTGTAGCTACAATGAATTTGGCTTCACCTCAAACAGGTCAGACAGTTACCCATTAAGCCCTCAAGGCCGTCACGACGGCTTTCATTCTGATCACGTGCCACGATTGTCACCAAACGATCATCCCAGGGCTTGAGGGATTGAGTGACTGGCGGGTGTTAAAAGTGCCCCCACCCCCACCCCGGAACGCACCTTAGAACGTGCAGATTCTTGTTGTTGCGATTCTTCTGTGGTTTGTGTAGAAGTTCTGCAGACCGGCAAAGTCAATAAGCTGCAATATTGATGCTGCCGCCAGCTGTTTGGGAGGAAGGGAGGGAGCTGTTTTGGTCGATTGTGGATCGTGGTGGCTGTGGGATGTTTGCAGTGGTTTCTGGAATGCCCTCTTAGCAAAAAAAGTCACCGTCGGTTTTTACCCTTCGTCAAGGGGTGATTTTGAGGGCTGATTTGCGCGACCTCACTGTGAAAACTTCATTTTGGAACGGCGCTTATCCTCAAGGCCGCGGCAATTCCGACTCCCAAGCTGAGGGCTTAACGGTGACTTTGAAATTGGGTCTCGATCTTTTCATTCGGTTTAACCTGGCACCCAGCTCACTCTATTTTGTTTCCTTTTGCGCTTGACAGGAACAGGGCAGGTTTTTCATCATAAAAGCGCTGCGTTGTCCTGACCCCCCCTGTGGTGGAACGATCGTCTGCACTCGGTCAGGACCGCGGAATCACTGGCCATCTTCCGCAAGAGACTCAAACCCCACCTCTTAAAACTCCACTACCACTGAAATCTGTACATCGAACTAATTGTAATACATGTAATACAAAATAAATAAATACATTAAAAAACACGAACTTTTCCCCCCTGTGTTATAGGTACGATGTGCAGCTGCCAAAAATGATGTCTGTTGCAGAGTTACTACACCGATCTCTTGCACTAACCATGATTCATCTCACCGTGTTTCAATGCACGTTTTCTAAGTCGCCCTGGATAAGAGCGTCCGCTAAATGCAGTAAATGTCAATGTAAAATGATGGGCCTCTGCCTCTCGCCTCAACGCCGCGCGTTTGTCGCCCCCTGCAGGAACTTCTACTACATCACCATGCTGCGGGACCCCGTCTCGCGCTACCTGAGCGAGTGGAAGCACGTGCAGCGCGGAGCCACCTGGAAGACCGCTCTGCACATGTGCGACGGGCGAGCGCCCACCCAGGACGAGCTACCTGCCTGCTACAGGTGATCAGCAGACCAGAGACTTCAGGGGAAGCGTTTGAGGGGAGGTGCAAAGTGTGTGAAAAAAGACTTGGGAGTTGTAGTTGTGAAGTCTGTCAGGCTCTGCTGCATTGTGCTGTAGTAGTGAAAAGGGCCAACAGCATGCTGGGATATATAGGAAAAAGTATTGAGTATAAATCAAAGGAGGCTATACTGATTGTATAATGCCTTTGTCAGACCTCACTTAGAATACTGTGTGCAGTTCTGGGCACCGCACTACAAGAAAGATATAGAAGCTCTTGTAAAAGTACAAAGGGCAACTAAGTTGGTTCCTGGTTTGAAAGGTAAAAGTTACGAGGAAAGACATTTAATCTATCCAGCCTTAGCGAAAGGAGACTAAGGGGGATTTGATTGAGGTTTTGAAATAAAATAAAAGGGGATTAACAAAGTGAACCATCAAAGATTTTTCAAGTTGAGTTCAGTTTAGCAGAACAAGGGGTCACAGGTGGAGAATGAGTTGAAGTTGAAAATGTACACAGAGAGAGTTGTCAATTCGTGGAACAGCTCACCAGGTCATGTAGTAGAGGCAGAGACACTGAGCATTCAAGTCCAGGCTAGATGCAGTGCTGGATATTCTCTCGACGAGAAAACGACGAGTCCGAACGGGCCGTTCTCGTCATCACGTGTTCTTACTCTCTTGTGTACAGGTGACGATGAAGCCTTCTCTGTGCTGCGCAACTCCCCAGAACATCAGAGCTGCACAGAGCTCTACTTTTTAAAACTGGCTTTTAATTCCTGTTCTTAACTGTCATGTCATGACTGTTTTTTTGAACCGACTCATGTTATATATATATATATATATATTATATATTATTATTATATTCTGTTTTTGTTGTTTTTATTGTTTCTTTTTTTCCATTTGGCCTTATCGTGACTTTGCTCTTTTATGTGGAATGGGCTTTGAATCACCGGCCGTTTCAGTGCCCTCACTGGGGTACCAAAGTGTTGCCTTTATTTAGCCACTTACCTGTATGTTCCTCTTCCTCTTCTTCTTCCTCTTCCTCTTCTTCTTCCTCTTCTTCTTATTGATATTATTATGATGATGATGATGATGATGATGATTATTATGATTATTATTATGATTATGATTGTTATTATGATTATTATGATCATTGTGATTATTATGATTATGATTATTATGATTATGATGATTATTATTCCAGCGGAGACGACTGGGCCGGCGTCACCCTGCTGGAGTTCATGGACTGCCCGTCCAACCTGGCCAACAACCGGCAGGTGCGCATGCTGGCCGACCTCAGCCTGGTGGGCTGCTACAACCTGTCGTCGATGAACGAGAGCGAGCGCGGCCGCATCCTGCTGGAGAGCGCGCGCTCCAACCTGCGCAGCATGGCCTTCTACGGCCTGACGGAGTTCCAGCGCAAGACGCAGTACCTGTTCGAGCGCACGTTCAGCCTGCGCTTCATCGCCGCCTTCACGCAGATCAACAGCACGCGCGCCGCCGGCGTGGGCATCGGCGCCGCCGCCCGCCGACGCATCGAGGAGCTCAACCTGCTGGACGTGCAGCTGTACGAGTACGCCAAGGACCTGTTCCTGCAGCGCTTCCAGGTGTCGCGGCGGGGCGAGCGGCGCGAGCTGAGGGAGCGCCGCGTCCAGAGGAGGAAGCAGCGGCGCTGGAGGAAGGAGCAGCGCGTCGCCTTCCTGAGCCCGCACCGGACCGAGGGAGAGGAGGAGCAGGAGGAGGAGGAGGAGGAGGGGAGGAGGAGGAGGACGTGGGCCCCACTGAGGACTATGCCAGCCAGGTGGTACGCTGGTGATGACCCCCACCCCCTCCCCTCCTCGCAGGGACCATCGTGGGAAGCCCAGTCTGCTCCCTCGCATCTCTCTTTTCTGTTCTGTCTTTCTCTCTTTCTCTCTGTTCCTTTCTTTCTGTCTCTGTTCCTGTCTGTTTTTCTCTCTGTGTCTCTCTCTTTCCCTGTTCCTTTCTGACTCTCTCTCTCTCTCTCTCTGTGTTTTTCTCTCTCTCTCTGTTTCTGTTTCTCTCTCTCTCTCTCTCTCTCTCTCAGCGTGGTCTGAATTTTAAACGAGGCTGTGACTCTCACAACGCCCCTGCCTTGGAGTACCCTTCGGTGTCTTACATTTTCAAAAAACGGACGTGTTCCTTTATTCATTTATTTGACTTTAAAAAACAAAACAAAGAAACATTTTCGGTCCCTCCGTACCCGTCGCCCTGCAGTCTGTTCAAAGTTATTCGCGATTGCTACGTCTCAGATACGGTCGCCACACGGGCAGTAAAACGAAGCTTAAGGGTGACGCACGCCGTGGCCAAGGAGGGCTGACCGTATCGATTTGAATGAAGCGCCTCATGGACCGGAGGTGGACATCGGTCAGCGCCCGGTCTGTATAGGGACCGTCAGCGCGATCCCGTTTGCTGCGATGCAGAGCAGAAGCGTGCGGCAGCACAGCGCACGCCGTGGCGTGAGAGAGAGCATGCTCGTTAGGAGCGGGGGAAAGGTCAGGGGCTGCAGGGAAAGGCTCCTGCAGTAAATGAGCGTGACCTCTGCTCCTGCCTCAGCTCCAGGGCCGACTTCATGGCTGCCGATGTTGCTCTTTCACACACACACATACGCACATGCATGCACACGCACACACACACGCACACTGACACACACGTGCCTGCACACACACACGCACACTGACACACATGTGCACGCACACACATACACAGTGACACACACACACACACACACACACACTTAACACATATGCACACGCACACACACTCACACTCACAAACATAAACCCTCAGAAGGGTACATGTGTTGTTTTGACCTTGTCCAGCACAAAACTCATGACACGGCTGAGTTTCACATCTGACCCGACGTGAAAGCAGGCTGCATCAATCATTTCTCAAATGTTTCTTTTGTTGCCAGAAAGCAGTAGTGGTGGCTGTAAGTCAAGGCCGAAACGACCATATATATTGGGGGGGACACATCCCCCCCAATATTCAGATATGCTCAAAATGTCCCCCCCAATATATAGCCTAGCTGATATAAAAAATATAAATAAATTGATTTGGTCCCCCCCAATGTTGACTCCATGGTTACGGCCTTGCTGTAAGTACTCAAGTCAACAGAAAACACTGAGTTTACCTCTCAGAAATAACACCGTTTGGAGGCTAGGAGCAGAATTGTGTGGCTTGCATGTCTTTTTTGAGTAAGATATATCACTGTGTTATCAAAAAAAAGTACTCATTTTTTCAACCTTTAGGTTTTTTTAATTCATCTTTAAGCTTTAAAGAAGTATGCCAACAACATTTTGCAGGAAAAGACATGAAATGTTTACAAGCAGATTGCCGTGCTTTGATCTATATTAGATAAATCGTTGTGGCGTTAAAGCTTCCCGTTATTTAGAATGCCTCAGCCATAAGTAGTTGGGCATTTTGGCGGGATGTTTTTACATTTTATTTTTGTGTCAGATTTTTCTCCCAATTTAGTGGCCAGTTATATCCTCTATTTATTTCAATTCGCCCCCCACCACGAACTCGTCAAGCTAACTCCCCGAGGCCGGCAATGATCCGCCTCCTCCGAGACGGAACTCGCACACCTACTTTCTGGAGACACCCTTTGCGCTTCTCAGCGAGTTCGTGCCGGCTCACCCTCCCCCCTCCCCCTGATCAGGGCTCCCCTCCAGGGCCGGTCTGGCGCAGTCGGGTTTCGAACCGCGACTGTGATAGGCAGCTCGCGCTCGCTTCGCACGCAAAGCGGGGTGCTTTCCGAGGCCCTTTGGTGGGATGTTTTGAAGAGCATCCATTTTAATTTTTACAGGGAAACGAATGAGCAAAGCTTACTTATAAATAATTATGATTAAAGGTCAGACTATTTGTTTTATCATACGGTATTCAAGGTTATTAATTCTCTGATTCATTTGTGCTTTGCATATGGAAACTTTTTGTGTGATCACGCAGGGAAAAGTTCCTCCGTAAATGCAGGCCTAAAGGCCTCTACATGCTTCTGCGTAACTTGTGCGACTTCTTCGCGGTTCGCGCAATGCACCAATGTCACAAGCACTCTGCAATTTATACGTCTCCAAAGGCTATGCGCAGCCTAGGCAACATGGTGTCCTTACACTTCTGTACACTAGTAGGTGTCAATGTATTGAACAAGTTTTTAAAGTTTTCATGAAAGCAGGGAAACTCCTGTACCTTCGAACTTCTTCAGCCAATCTTTCCTGAAGCTGGTTCATTTTACACCGTGTTACACCGCGCCTCCATTCACTAACCAACCAATCAATGATGCGCGACATCTACGTGAACGGTTGCGCTGCGGTCGCGAGTTAGATTTTTGCGCTAGGTACGCGACGCCCTCTGAAACCCCCTCCGCGTCGGTCACAAAGGTTGCGTTGTTGTCCTTCAAGCATGTAGAGGCCTTTAGTAGCTCATTCTGAAATATAATTTTTGGTCAGGTCATGTGAAGCTAACAATTAAATGGCTGATGGGATTAATTAGGCCAGGGTGACTTGTTTTTGTGCATGCATCTGTGTGTGTGTGTGTGTGTGTGTGTGTGAGAGAGAGAGAGAGAGAGAGAGAGAGGGAGAGTGTGTGTGTGTGTGTGTGTGTGTGTGTGTGTGTGTGTGTGTGTGTGTGCGAGAGGGCGAGAGATTGTGTGAGAGAGAGTGTGTGTGCAGGCATGTGTGTGTGAGAGATAATATAATATATGCCATTTAGCAGATGCTTTTATACAAAGCAACTTACAGTAATGAATGCATACATTTTTTCAGTATATGTGGCCCCAATGGGAATCGAACCCACAACCTAAGCGTTGTCTACCTACTGAGCCACACGAACCACGCAGAGAGAGAGAGAGTGTGTGTGTGTGTGTGTGTTTGTGTGTGGGTATGTCGGTGTGTATGTCTGTTGCTTTGCAGTGATCATGTATTTGTGAGCAGTTATGCACATTGTTTCATTTAGGCTCCCCATGGTGGATGTCTAATGCTAACGCGGTTAGTGTCGTGTCCTCAAGCTGTTTCACTGGCATACATTACGATTTATCACAAGAAACCCCGTCCAGAAATACGCTTCAAGGTCATGCTCGTTTTAACCCGGGGCTGGAGTTGCGGTGTAGGCTAGACTCGCGGCAGCGAGTTTGAGTGAGAAAGCGTCTGTTTTGTTTTTCATGAAAAATAAAAAAACTTCTGAGCCTCCTTCCTAATTTGTGACGTAAAGCGGTGTGAATTAAGCGGTTTCTCTCACATCAGACGCTGCATCGTTTTTATACGGAGATGGAGAGATCTGTATAGAACCCCCATCTGGGGTGTGAGCGGGGACGTGTTGTGTGCGCGCGGACGATTCAAACGGAGAGAGAATCATAACGAGCCTGTTTTCTCTGCGACCAAGGCTCGCCATTACTCGTTGAGTTATTATTGCTGATTCCAGAGATTCGGCTAGCCACCCGCGATACAGGCTGCTTTGTGCAAATGGGTGTGTCAAGCCTTTCGGTCTCAGAGAGAAAGTCAACTTTGAAGTGTGGAGTTGTCTGCTCTGCTGCTGGAGGACACAAGTCTTGTAATGCGTGTCCGTTAAACCTTTCCAAACATGTAAACCCGCGTGTTCCGGTTTCAGTTGTTGTAACGTACGCCAAAGGCGAGCACCGACGCCGTTTGACATGATCTGGTCTGAACCGTGGATCCGTCCTGTTAGATCTGCAAACGTTGAGCAAAGAGCTGTGATCAGTGCCTGTCATAAAGGTTGGGTCATTCACGTGCATCTAAACCACTGGAAGTTTCCATTGACATGGGTTTAGGTGCAGTTATGGACAACATTTTAAAGTATTATTTTTGGTACATCGGCATCATTGGAAAACAAAGGAAAAACCAGGACAAGAAAATTAATGACCTATTGTGCATTATTCGTTATAGCATTTTTATCCTCAAACTATGCTTGCGTTGCTTAGATTTTACATCTCCCAATCATGTCCCATAATTCGACTCTCACGAGGGCAGTTCTGGGTGAAGTGGTCGCAGTGGACACCCGTGGACCCCTCACGGCTGCAGGTTCGACAGTGTTTTCCTGAAGAGTATCAAATGGCAGGGTCTAATAATGTATCCTACACATAGCCTGCTGATTGCTCAGTTTCGGGGTTTTTTTGTTTCTTACAGAGGTTTTAAAAAAATGCTTGTTTTTTTGTTTTTTTTTGTCTTTGAGTTCCACTCGGAATATGTAACTGCTACGGTACGACACGCATAAATTCTGCATCTTTACAAAAATAAATAAATAAATCTTGAAAGAGAACTTTACGAGACGTGTAGTGTGCTCTTTTCTTTGACTTCTCCCAGTAGCGGTTCAGACACTTTGCGCAAACATGAGAATGCTGAGCCACGCCCCGAATCTCAACCCACAATGCATCGCTGGTCCCCGCCGCGCGGCAGCTAAACCAGCGGGCGACAGGGATCTCACTAGTTTGGCTGCTTGCCGAAGTGGGAATGAATGGGAAAAAGGCCTAAAAAGGCCTAAGAAAAGTCAGTAGTTTGGCAAGGGGGTCTTGGGGGACGTTTCAACATCTACCTCTGAAAATCTGTGTAAAGGAATAAACCACGATGGGCTGTGCAGCTCGCAGAAGACACCCAGGATGTACCAGCGCGGTTTTAACACAAGTCCTAACGCCCAGAGACTCGCTCTCTCCACCTCTCCAACTGTCGGGCTGAGATTCCTGTCACAGGACCGGAGGGTCTCCCGCGCGCAGACACAGCCAACACCTCAAAGACACGCTGAGCAGCTGCACGCTTTTTTTTACTCCCGGAGTAATATTGTAGAGAAATATCCTCTGCTTATCAGCGTTGACTGCATCGACGGTACCTGAAGGCCTCTCCCCGAGAGAGAGAGATGGAGAAGGGGGGGTTGCGGCAACATCTCTGGCAAAATGAACAAAATCTCTCTCTCTCTCTCTCTCTCTCTGTCTCTGTGTGTGTCTCTCTCTCTCTGTCTCTCTCTCTCTCTCTCTCTCTCTCTCTCTCTCTCTCTCTCTCTCTCTCTCTCTCTCTCTCTCTCTCTCTCTCTCGCTTTCTGCAGGAAAAAATGTCTCCACGGCTGCCGACATGACGATGACGCCGTTAAATAAGAGTAATGGCTGTGCGCGCTCGTAATCTGGTAATCACTGGTGTTGCGCGTGCTTTATGTGAGGAGTTCACGCTGGAGAGACCAAGCTGTGCAAAATGTACAGTTTCTGGGGGTCCTTCCATACCAGCACCCAGTGGAGGAATAATCTGCAAATAAAAAAACACATTCAGCTCAGGAGGGGTGTTGTCTGCCTGCAAGGGGTTATAAAACCTCAGGAGGGGTGCTGTCTGCCTGCAAGGGGTTATAAAACCTCAGGAGGGGTGCTGTCTGCCTGCAAGGGGTTATTTGACCTTTCAACTCTGTTTATCCCAAAGCCAGCTCCAAATCCTTTTACATTGGTTGTGTTTGTGCAATGTACAAATAGCTTATGTGCAAAACAATGTGTAGGTTAACAGCATCTTTCATGAGATATTTATGGAAATATCCAACCTATAATAAGCACATCCGTACTAATGATTCACACCCATTTCACCAACCTAGAGTGTCTTAATAGGGCGTTGGGAACACCACGAGCCGCCAGAACGACTTCAGTGCACCTTGGCATAGATTCTGGAAGTGTCTGGAACTCTATTGGGGGGATGCAACACCATTCTTTTACAATCAATTCCATCCTTTGGTGTTTTGTTGATGGTGGTGGAGAACGCTGTCTCAGGCGCCACTCCAGAATCTCCCATAAGTGTTCAATTGGGTTGATCTGGTGACGGAGACGGCGATGGCATATGGTTTATATCGTTTTCATGCTCATCAAACCATTCAGTGACCACTCGTGCTCTGTGGATGGGGGCATTGTCATCCTGGAAGAGACCACTCCCATCAGGATAGAAATGCTTCACCACAGGATGAAGGTGACCACTCAGAATTACTTTGTATTTGTTGGTGTTTACCTTGTCTTATAAAGGGTTGAGTGGACCTAAACCATGGCAGGGAAATGCACCCCACACCATAACAGAGCCACCAGAACGATTTGTTTACTCAAGCTCTTCCTTTATTTGTCAGAATCTGGGGCCTCAATCTGGTGGTGTAACAGTCTAAGCATTCCCTTGGGAATGCAAGTTACCTATCGCAGCCGCAGTTCGAAACCTGACTGCGCCAGACCGGCCCTGGCTGAGAGTGGCGATTGTTCTGGCTTACGGGGGAGGGGGGAGGGTGAGCCGGCATGAGCTCGCCAAGAAGCGCGAAGGGTGTCTCTACAAAGTAGGTGGGCGAGTTCCGTCTCGGAACAGGCGGATCATTGCCGGCCTCGGGGTTACCTTGCCCCATAGAGACGGGTGGCGAGTTTATGGGGGAGGGCGAAATCGAAATAATATATAATCGGCTACAATATTGGGAGAAAAATGGGGAAAAAATCTGAAACAAATTTATGAAAAATATGTATATATGAAAAGAATACTAATTTCTGAATAACTACAGAAAATTGCAGAAGAAATATGAAATCCCTTCTCATGCCTTCCTCCCAGCAGCAGCGCTGGTCTGAAAGGCATCAACGCAGCCTTCTGAAATCTCATTCATATGTATTTGAGTTTCATATGAATATGAGTCATATGTGCAACCTAGTTTTATGGGGGGAAAAAAACTGAACGACTATAAAATAAGTTTTTCCAACGATTTCCTCGAGTGGTTTAAGATTTATTTATGCTCAACATTTTCCTCTGGGCCCCTGTATGTGTGGACCTGAAATTATATTTTAACGGCATCATCCGAGAGAGAGAGAGAGAGAGAGAGAGAGAGATGGAGAAGGGGGGGTTGCGGCAACATCTCTGGCAAAATGAACAAAATCTCTCTCTCTCTCTCTCTCTCTCTCTCTCTCTCTCTCTCTCTCTCTCTCTCTCTCTCTCTCTCTCTCTCTCTCTCTCTGTCTCTCTCTCTCTCTCTCTCTCTCTCACTGTCTCTCACCCTCTCTCTCTCTCTGTCTCTCTCTCTCTCCCACTCCTCTCTCTGTCTCCTTCTCTCTTTGACATGATAAAGGCATCACTTCCGTTAGGGCTGAAAGCCTGCAGCCATGCTGCTCTTGGCTGGCCCTGTACAACACGGCGTCTGTGGAAAAAGAAAAGAATAGTTTCTGAGTGTATATGTGGATCGAGCTCCCACCACACTCCAGTACCCCTGCCACAAGGGGGAGCTGTTGCATTATGTTCAAACCTCCCTCGGTTGAACTGTTCCGCACTGGTCAAATCCCGATATTGAAAAGTTCAATATTTTGTGCAGATTTAAGATTTTACACTTAGGTTGTGGGCTCGACTCCCACTGGGACCACATATACTGAAAAATGTATGCATTCACTACTGTGAGTCGCTTTGGATAATAGCGCCCGCTAAATGGCATCTATTATATTGTATCTGTGAGAGCAGACCAGGGCTGTGGCTCGTCAGAGTTGTGAGACCCCCCCAAACAAAGTAACAAGATAACTATCGATTCAGTAAATCCTGCCGCTACAGAGGGGTCACTCCTTGGAGGCTCAATCGTGTCGTGTTTATTCATTATCGCACACTGAAACATCCCACCCAATTAGCAGCCCCTCTCATCACCCCCACCTACCGCACCCCTAGGGGAGAGGAAAACAAAACAAACACAGACTAATTCAAAGTGAATTAATCCAGGGACAGAAAAACGAGGCCTAAGTGAGGGTCAGGAGTTTAATTCCGTTTGTGATCGCCCTGGCCCTCCGTAATCCGAGTTTCATCCGCCGATTGATCGGTTCGGCGTGCCGTGGCGCTCGGGAGCTCACGACCGTGATTGAGCACGCTCTCGGGCTAAAGCCAGAGGCCTTCGCCAACGGGCCCTGCTACAGAGAGACGAGGAGAAACGCCCCACAACGGGAAAAAGGGTCAAGAAAACATGTCCCGTTAATCCTGACTGACTGTGTGGCGTTTTTTTAGGGTGGGGGGGGGATAGTTTTCATTTGTAGAGCGGGAAGAAGGAAATTAACTTATTGATTTTGCCAGCAAGAAACAAGACCCCCAAAAACCAGCCACCGTACAATAAAGTCCCAGAGGACAAATTTTATATCATTATTATTGACAATAAATTGTCCTGGAATGCCTATAACAATACGCGCTTCGCCAGAGCCCACGGAAGACCATATTTTATGTGTACAGAACAATGCTGACGACGCAGGCTCTTGTTTTCGCAGTGTGCCGGTGGTGAGTAACCTTGGTTCCCGTCCCGATTCGTCCCACATATCAACCAGTGACAAGAGCAGATGTGACCTCCCTCGGTCTCCGCTGCCCTCGTCTGCTGCTGTCAGGTCTGTCGCGGTGAGGAAGTGCGTGAATGTGTGTGCGTGTGTGCGTGAAGGGGCCTCGGATAGCGTGCCGGTACAGCCGCGGTTCGAAACCCGACTGTGCCAGACCGGCCCTGGCCGATCGGCGGCGGCGTTTGGCCGTCCGCCCCAGGGGAAGGGGGGAGTGCTGGCACGAGTTCGCCGAGAAGCGCGAAAGGGTAGGTGGGTCGAGTTCCGTCTCGGAGGAGGCGATGCTGCCATCTGGGAATTAGCTTGCCCCGTGGTGATGGCCGGCGAGTTTGCGGGGGAGTGCAAACGGAAATAAATAGAGGGTATAATTGGCCACTAAATTTGCAGCAAAAACAGGAAACAATTTGAAACAAAAAATGTGTGTGTGTGTGTGTGTGTGTGTGTGTGTGTGTGTGTGTGTGTGTCTGTCAGTAGTGTAGTAATTTGTGAGGGTGTCGTTACTCTCACCCCTTCAACATCGCTCATTGTGTGTCACAAACAATGCACCGCTAGCGTGCGCGACTGCCAGGGAAAGAGCCACAGAGAAGAGACCAGCCACATCTCCCCCTCCCTGCCTGAACTTTTGTAGTTTTTCCCCCTTACAGGGACGGCCTTTTCATAAGTTCCAATTTCATGGTTTATGAGTTTCCCCTCTTTATTCCCTCGGGGCAGAAGTTGCCCCTAAGCACTTCACTAACTTCATCCAAATCCTAACTTTAACCATCAGAATAAAAAGGTCAAACTGACTTCAGAACAGTGCTTCTCGGGTAACTTCCACCTACAACCTGGTGTGGATCTGCTTTGTGCTCACTGCCGCCATCTACAGGATATTGTAGTTACTGCCATTGGGTGAACAAGTGAAAGACAAACTGGGTGGAGAAGACGGAAAATCATAAGTGTAGTTTAAATATTTGATGCTGATTTCCCCATGGACAGAAGGTTGTCAACCGCACCATTTACAAAACAAATGATACTTATAATTATACACACTGTGTATCAAAATGTTAGATTTTTGATCTCTTTTTGCAAAAGAGATCTGTTTTTTCTCTCTTTTTGATTGAAAGCAGTTTTAATTCCCGGTCTGAACACACCCTGGGTCTCTTTTTAGCTTCAGACATGAGCTCATTAAATCTTATGTAGCAGGAGAGCTTTGGGTAGTTTCCAGAAGCTGGGAGAAACCTTTCTGTTTGAGTGTGAACTGGATTAAGTCCTCATTCACTCATTCTTAATCGTGTTAGTCATTAACTGCGCTTAGAGCAGGGATTTTAAAACTGTCCATCACTGGCTTTCTGTTGTGAATGAGCTCATCTTTCTGTTGTCATACTGTTGTCAGCATAAGTAATAAAGCGTATGGAATCAGAATGTGCTCATTATCATTGTTAATTATTATACAATACAATTCAGTACAATCATTGAGCAGACGCTTTTTTCCAAAGTGACTTACAAAAAGTGCATTCAGCTTGAGTAGATGAACAACCACTTGATGCTACATTGTCTAAGCACATCATTCGTCAAGTACGCCACATAAACAACGCAAGTGCTAATTACAAGGAAATGATTAATAATGCTACTATTAATTCTATTGCTAATAATTATTTGTGTTTATTATTGCTGTCATTATTTTTGTTTTTGTTAGTTAGTTATTTTCATTATTTTAATAGGCAACCATTTCCATTGGTGAGCGTTTGAAGACACGGAACAATTCAAAATACAGTAAGCAGCAAGTCCAGGAACAACCAACCCTGTAACGTACAGCTGCGAGCTACTACCCTAAATATCCCAACGCAACACAAAGCAATAAATACAATTTTAAATGTAAATGAAGAGTGTTTTTCCAAAACTCGCTCAGTCCACTTTGACCAATTTTGAGAAAATCAACATTTGTGTTTATTTTAAATTGGTGGGGGGTTTTTGTAGGAAAAAATCACATTTTAATACTTAAATCCCTAAGAACAATAGTGTCAAAGTAAAACTGCAAATATCTAACCTTTTACCAGAAAAAAAAATACCCACCTTAAAAAATATGTTTTTTTCCAGTCCACTGAGTGTTGGTTCAGATGATGAAGTGTAGCAAATCCAATGTAAATAACAATGACTGTCTCCTGGTGAATCCATATTACCCATGAGCCCGTGTAGTCCAGAGCAGTCTTAGTCCAAACTTGTTTCTTTGTACTGCTGCTGTGCTGGTGACACCACCACTTCCTGGTATCTCCGAGCGGCGTGTCGGCTTTTACAGCATCCCGCAGCCCTCTCACCTCCCACACCGGGACAGCCACGCGGTCTCCTGCCAAACTAGAGCAGAGTTCGCTCTCAGATCTCCCTCCATGGGCATGCAGTAGGAGGAAATGGGGCACAGGACAATCTCTTCCTGATACCATGAGAATGTTATCCCCCCACACACAGGTATAAACCCACCAGCTCACCTGCTCTCTCACACACACAGGTATAAACCCACCAGCTCACCTGCTCTCTCACACACACAGGTATAAACACACCAGCTCACCTGCTCTCTCACACACACACACACACACACACAGGCACACATTTTCTTACTTCATGGAATTAAAATTAATTTAATTGGGATTTCTGGCCGCTGATCAACACAAACTACTCTATAATGCCAAAAAATCAACAACAACTCTAAAGCTTTTTCTTAATTAATTACTCATTAAAAATTGAAGTAATTGATTCCATAAATATCCCCTTGACTCAATGCTTGGTAGAAGCGCGTTTAGCTGCATTTACAGCTGTGAGTCTACTTGGGTAAGTCTCTACCAGCTTTCCACATCTGGGCACTGCAATTTTCACCCATTCTCTTTACAAAATTGCTCAAGCTCCATCAGATTGGATGGGGACCGATGGTGAGCAGCAATTTTCAAATCTGTCCACCGATTCTCAAAGGCACGAAAATGACTTCCTGTTGTCTATTAGCTCTTCGACAACATGATTGGTCAGATGCAGTAAAGATAGGTATGGGTTGAACTGCCTATTTTATGAAGCATTCTTTACAAATGAAGCTTTTCCTTCGTGGCGAATGCATCGCTACAGTATGTTGGGTGTACAGTGTGTATTAAACCTGAAATCAGTGACATCAGTGAAGAAAGAGTTGAGGAAATCTCCAGTCCCACGTCATGTTTTTAACCCGAACAGGCAGGCGTAAAAGCCTATTCACGTTCACCTTCGTATTCGTTTAAACTTGCCGTTTCGGCTGTCAATCAAGCAGTCCTGATCAAAGTGAGATGACTCTGCACAGCCCAACTGTGAGAAAAAAATGAGTTAATTAATGATCAAAAATAATTAGTTCATTGTTCATTTTCAATATTAATCTTTCAGGGGCTTTTTTTCCCCCTTTTAGTAGTGCCCCATCTGGGAATTGAACCTGCAACCTCTACTCCAAGCCCAGTTCCCTAATCCATTAAGTTTTATTGAATAAGTTAAATCAAAGTGTACATGTAGCATAGTTCAGTAGCAGTTCAGTCAGCATGCTAGCATCATCCACTACAGGCGATGTCACCGTTTCGAGGCAGGATAGCAGTGCATTAGTTCTGTTAGCGGAGGACCGCTGCTCTTTAGCTCGGAGGTAATCGTATGTTGTTGTGCCGTGCGGATGGTGAGGGCAGTGCTGCAGCAACCTGCGGCAGAGCCACAGAAAGAAAGAAATGACTGCATTCCAGCAGCTGTGTTTTATGACTACAATGAAGTGCCTTCTTGCCAAATCAAATTTTGAGCATTATTGCAGTAGTACGGTCTGAAATGTTTTTCTGTATACATGGCAAAATATTTCTTTTATATATATATATATATATATATATATATATATATATATATATATATTCACACACACGCGTATTGCATAAGTATAAGAATAGTTTGTGTGGGAAATGTGAAGCCTTCTGCAGTGCAATGCAAAGGAAAAGCCTGCCCCCTAGAGGCAGTAATTGGGAATTGCAGTTAGATTTTTTTTTTAACCCAGCACAAATCCTCTTTGTAGAGTTTACAATAAAAACATTTTATATGAGGATATTTTGCTCACGTTTTTTTTTCTCTGGCAAAAAAAATAATTATATATTATATATATATATATATATATATAAAATGTGTTTGGTGAGCAGTGATAATTAAAATATTTAAATCATTTAAATTCAGGCATTAGTGTACAGGCATGCACAGAATGTTCCTGGGTCATCATAATATGTCGTGCCCGGACCAACCAATCAAACACAAGACAGCTTTTATGACATCATCAAAATCTGCAAACCTGGCCCTTCCGCCAACCAATTTTTCAAACTGCCAAGCATTGCTTGAGCAAGGTAGCGTTTGTTCTTTCAATTTTTTAAAGATTTTGTTTCAGATTTTCCCCATTTTCTCCCAATTTAGTAGCCAATTATACCCTCTTTTCATCTCAACTACCGCCCCCTCGTATTGTGAGGTCACTGCCGTAGTCCAGAGACCGGTAGTGACAAAGGCGATGTACCGCCTCCTCCGAGCCGGAACTCACCAAGCCGTCGACAGTAACTCACACAGGACAGTCATCTGCGCTTGCATTGAGATGAGAGCTACGTGTGACGTCAAGGCCTCTACATGCTCGAGCGACTGCAACGCAACATCCTCTGCAACACGTCGCAGAGGTTGCGTTGATGTTGCAGAGGATGTCGCGTAACGAGCACAAAAATCAAACTCGCGACCGCAGTGCAACATGTCGCGTAGATGTCGCACAGCATTGATTGGTTGGTTAGCGAATGGAGGCGGAGCTGTCATAGTCATAGTTCATCGAGCTAGTACATCATTTTTTTACATTTTAAGCATTTAGCAGATGCTCTTATCCAGAGCAACTTACCAGATGTGCATTAATACATGGTAAGAACAATCATAGTTTGCACAAGAGATCAGTGCAGTAATACAGCGATAGACATCGTTATTGATACGGATAGCTAGCATCATTTGTTTGACACGGTATAAAATGAACCAGCTTCAGGAAAGATTGGCTGAAGAAGTTCCAAGCTTTTGCTTTCATGAAAACTTTACCGACCTTGTTCAATTAATTGACGCCTACTAGTGTACAGAAGTACAGAAGTACAGAAGTACACTAGGTTGCGCAGAAGTATAAATTGCCGAGTGCTTGCGACATGTTGCATTGCGCGAACCACGAAGATGTCGCACAAGTTATGCAGAAGCATGTAGAGGCCTTTAGGCCTAAATCTACTTCACTTTAAATACGCATATGTAAAATGGCTGCCACGTGTAGGATACGCAGGATGCGGTCTTTGAGAGCGTGCTTTGTACACGTCCTCATGAATTAACACTATGCGTACGCGAGGTGCAATACCGACGTAAATCGTGGGGGCAGGCAAGAAAGCGGAGGGTGATGGCAAGCCGCTCTGCTTCACCCACTGGCTCACTGTGCGTGTTTTTATGTGTAATGAGCAGGGACACCCGACGAAGCAAGTCATCAAATGTCCTGACAGACATGCGGAAATACTGATGATGCTTTTCATCATACATTTCTCTCATCGGGATACATTCAGTGGTCTAATACCATCTCTGTTGTTTAGTTTAGTTCGTTTATTTCACATTTCACATTTCATTTCACTTTTTAAAAAGACAATACATGGTTACACCCCGATGTACGTGTTATGCCGCTGCCGCTGTTTCTGCCGTCTTCTCAAGATATACATCAAAACAACCTTGTTGTGCAGAATCGGAAGTAGTTGTCAACGTATGCAGGCCAGTGGACCTGCCCCAGATTTCGCGCACGCGCATTTGTCGCAAGCGCAAGTGGTGCGTACCCCTAACCTTCACCCTTATCGTAACCGTAAGTGTAATAAGACAGCTGTTAGGAGGGTTGGACGCTTTCTGTCATTACTATGAGGACTCGAGAGTTGGACAAAATAGGGTTACTATCCATCCATCCATCCATCCATTATCTAAGCCGCTTATTCCTGGTCAGGGTCGCGGGGCTGGAGCCTATCCCAGCATGCGTTCGGGCGAGAGGCAGGAATACACCCTGGACAGGTCGCCAATCCATCGCAGGGCACACACACCATTCACTCACACACTCATACCTACGGGCAATTTAGACTCTCCAATTAGCCTAACGTGCATGTCTTTGGACTGTGGGAAGAAACCGGAGTACCCGGAGGAAACCCACGCGGACACGGGGAGAACATGCAAACTCCACACAGAAAGGCCCCGGCCTGGATTCGAACCGAGACCTTCTTGCTGTGAGGCGACAGCGCTATCCACTGCACCACCGTGCCGCCGGGTTACTATCCATAGATATAAATACATATTTATATCTATGTTACTATCTAGCCATCACCTGAAAAAAGGCCCTAAAGGCCCTAAAGAGTCACGTCACGCGTGAAACTCGAAACAAACCTACAGGCCAATCGCGTCTCGCATCTCAACACAAGCGCAGATGACCGCCCCCCAGAAGAGGGGTGTCTAGCCTCTACCGTACACATAGAGCCACTCTTTGTAACTAATGCAATTGTCTTTAAGAGTAATCAGCTCTAGTGTCCAAAATATTAAGGATCAGATTAGCAAGCACATAGCACATTGTGTGCTAGCTGTGTATGTGTGTAATGGAGTTGGTTCTGCCTGCAGCGAGGATCTCGACGCGACAAGAGAGACGATTAGCCCACTGAACTAAAGACTCAAGGCCCCAACTCTGGGAACTAATCATACTCTTATCAACGTAACCCTTTTTTTTGCAGCGGACGCTCACGCGCTCAACTTTAACTCACGCCTTCTGAGCTCCACTACATGTGCAGCCAACAACTTATTAACTAGTTCGCTAGCTAAATGGAAATCTGTCCCAGGGTTGATTTGTTGTTGGTCCTGGGAAAACAAATTATGATGACACAGCAAAATCCGGACAAACCCAGTGAATTCCACAACAGATGTTTTTGCATGGGGAGCCAACCCGACCTGGGTCAAATATATATTTCAAATACTTAAACCCGGTAGACACCAAGAGAATTCCTGAAGATTATCGACCGCTTTGATAAGTGACATCTGTTTTCTCCCCAAAATTTGAAACATCTCATCTCAGCCCCCATGAAAATGTTATTTTCTAAAAAAACGTTTTTACTTAATATCTATTTTAAACAATACCACAGACAGAGAGTGGTATTTCAATCTCAAATTTCGCCAGCATCTAAAGAGTTAAAGTATTTCAAATACGTATTTTGACCCAGATCTGGAGACAACTGTGGCTGCCTAACGACAAAATAAAATTGGCCATTTGTCAAACGCCAGCAGCTGCACACAGTGTACTCTGAAATTGCCAAACGACCATGCTGGTACCGTAATGCTTACCAGCTAATTCTCAACTGGCCTGGAATGGTGTATTACTGTAACCCAATCAAATAAGAGACATTCAAACCCAATTCTACTTTATCGCATTACAACTTCACAATTATTTTATTTTATTTGTTTTATTTGACCTTTTTGTAAAAATATTTTTCTTGCATTTGTATTCCGTTTTATCCAAGAGAAGGGAAGGGACAGGCAACGATCTTAATTAGGAGTTCTCAAACTGGGGACCCCTGCAGGTATGCTGGTGTTTCATCCCAACCACAATCGCAATTACTGAAGCTGAACAGGATGTGAAACTGTCCTTAATTAGACGGATTTGATGAGTGACTACATTTACATTTATGGCATTTAGCAGACGCCCCTTTCCAGAGCAATGGGTGATACAATTAGTGCGTTTAAACATGGCAAGAACATGCGTCTTAAGACCACATTAGGTCAGAAATAGACGTGCATGCTACGAAGAATCAATACCCAAATTTATTTCAGGGATTTAATTAATCAAATTCGAATCGAATCGAATCAATAAAATCAGTCATTAGACATCTTTATCTGCCAACATCAAGTGACGGAGACTTGCCTCTAGATGGAGCTAAAGAGACATAGAGAGACAAGAGGAACATATCAAACCATTATCCAAGGGGGTGTGGATACATCACTTTGTTCTTAACGTTCCGCTTATTTACCTTTCAGTGTGAGCCATGAGCCAATGTATGCCAAAGTCAATGGTTAGATATCTCACACACATAAACAGATGATGAAATCACCCCAGACTACCTTTGTTTTACCTCATTTGGCACCTCGTGACACTTTTGGAAGCTGTAAATGTCGAAATTATAATATTTTAACTTATCTCGAAGCTGATAATAGCGAAACATGTCCTGGTAAAAATAAATAAACATCACTGGGTAATGCTTTGAAAGTTATTGCATTGTTTAATCAGTGAATACATGTACTGTGATCCCCCCCGCCCCCGCTTTTAAAATGTAGCTTATTTCAAAATATATAAATATAGGTGTAGCGGTAGAACGTCCGACGCTGGCCACTGCGACCAGGTCGTGCCAGTTTCGTCTCTGGCTGGGAGTGCCACCAGGGGGCGTCAATTGGCTGTCCGCCCCAGGAAGGGGGGAGGGATAAAAGCCGAATGAACTCGGAGGAGGCGGTGCAGTGCTCACTTCCGGTCTCGGGACTACGGCAGAGAGCTCTCATACGAGGGAGGGGATAATTGACGTGAAAAAGAGAGGGTATAATTGGATACTAAATTGGGAGAAAACATATATATACACATATATATATTCACATAGCCTACATCAAAACAACCGCACGTACAGGTGCCTGAAACAGGCTCAATTGTGACTGGTGTGAATATTAATGTTAAATTATGTACGCCAGGCTTTGTTTTTGTTTTTTCCAGGTGTGACCCTGTGACCCACCCCAACCCCTCCCATGACCCAGCAGTGGGTCTCAACATGCTCTGATTGACTCACACAAAGACATGTCAGTAAATTGCCTGTTTAATAATCGCACGCCCGACAGTACATCAATGAATGAAGTGTGTCGAGCAGGTGAGACACACACCAAACATGCAATGTAAGGGGGGAAACTTAGACGTGCGCAAACATGAACTACTTATCAATGTCACAGGTATAGATTTCAGCTAATTGTGTTGGTAGTTTGCTATTATGAGTTTAAACTGTAGACTAGGGGTGTCCAATCTTATTTGAAAAGGGCTGGTGTGGGTCTTCATTGAAGACCATGATTAGTTGATAAGTTGAATCAGGTGTTGTAGTGCTGGGCTAGAACAAAAGCCTGCGCCCACACCGGCCCTTCTGCCCCCACACCGGCCCTTCTGCCCCCACACCGGCCCTTCTGCGCCCACACCGGCCCTTCTGCCCCCACACCAGCCCTTCTGCCCACACACGGGCCCTTCTGCCCCCACACCGGCCCTTCTGCCCCCACACTGGTTCTTCTGCACGCACACCGGCCCTTCCTCGGATAAGATTGGACCCCTCCCTGGGGTAGACTGGGGAGGTTGACCTTAAAAAATGTTCCTTCACAGTTCACCTGATTATTACTGAACCAGACCCGGTCAGCTGGTTTAATAATAATAGTCGTTTATTTTCTTTTTTTTAAGCTCTGGCAGAATCACTCTCTCTTTTCTAGACATTTAAAGTCTAATGTTCAGCGGTGACTCAACATCTGTTTCCACAATCGGAAAAAAAGAAATGTTTGTCAAGGGAAGGCATGTCTATTTTGGGCCGGTAAAAGAGGTTGATCGCCCTCTGAAATATGTCTTCTCTCCGCCCCATCTCACCATGCTGTTCGCCTCATTGACCTGGGCTGGGACAAAAAAACATTCCTGTCATTGTACACAGTGTTCAGAACAAAGATAAACCTCCACTTAGGGTAGATACATATGTTACCCCAAACACCCCCCCCCCCCTCAAATCCCCCCCTCAAATTTCCCGCCCCAAATCCATAATGCCCAATTGCATCTGTCAGCCCCATCAATCCACTGTTGATCATAGGTGGCACATGAGCATGCTCTTATTATGAAATGCGTGCAGCCAATTGGGCGCTTTTATTCTTTTTTTTTTTTGCAATTTGCTGGGCTGAACTAAAGATAAAGATCTTTTTTTGCCATGTTACACACAGTTTTACATACAGTTTTTAAAACACAAGTAGCTTGATGCATGGTTCTGTGTGGCTCAGTAGGTAGAGCTTGGTGCTGACAGGGCTTAGGTTGTGGATTCCCATTGGGACCACATATACTGAAAAATGTATGCATTCACCATTGTAAGTCGCTTTGGACAAAAGCGTCTGCTAAGTGGCATATGTCATGTCATGTTATGTTCAAGGTCTCTGCCATCCTTCAGCAGAATCAATTTAAACCGAGCCGAGCCTGGGAAGAGAAACAATAAAGAGCTTGGGGGGTTCAAGTTCATGCCTCGAGACTGAACCAGGAAAACATCACTGATATCGGTAAGATGTCCTTGAGGCATCTATTAAAGGTTTAGACTAATTACAATAATTGCTCTGGTAATGAAGCAGGAATTTTAACTGGGGTAATCATTTACGAGATTACCATTATAGCCTCATTGTGTGAATATATATATATATATATATATGTCAAAGGTGCACGACAACGTTTCATCGTAAACATAAAACGGTCACAGAATTTCAATTATACACGTCAACGTGCGAAACGTCTCTGAGTTTGAGAAGTATCAAAGGGCAAAAAATTTGTTTTGGAAGGTACACAGGGCAGTAGTCGAATGGGGTACAGAAGTCGAAACGTTGAAAGAGCATTGGGTGATAGCATATTGCCTTCTATACTCCACGCCACACGCACAGGTTTTTTTAGCACAAAAAAAAAAATCACATCAAAGTCTCCTGAGGTACTTGGTATTGATTGTATTACAGTAGATAATAATACATGGATTCATTACAGTCATGAATCAATTCTCGGTCATGTATAGATCAGTATTGTGTTACTATAGCAACGGCGCTGCCGGCCCAAAAGACAGGAAGCAAAGCCTGGGTCTTATCGACTGATTAACGAGATCAATCACAGTTACAGGCAGCCCTGAGGAACGGAACATTCTAGGTAACCCTTTGCAGCACAAGAACTGAGGTCTTACTGAAGTACTTTAGTACTGCGGTGGTACTTTAGTAGCACTAAAGACTTGACGGTGGTTGAGGCGAGGTTCTCCCCTTTCTCTGTAAAGCGCTTTGAGATCATGAGATGAAACCAAAACGCAATCCGTTATTATTTATTGTCATCAGATCTTGAGAGCGCTCAGAACGCTGGGCTTGCCGGCGGGTTTGTGAGCGACGCTACCCTCTCACAGCCGACAACTTGCCTAGGGCCATAAACGTCAACAGCGATCTCACAGTTTTCCATGTCCACGAGGCCGGCGAGTGGATACGAGGACACCGATCAAACGGGGCGGGGTTTCTTTTGTGTGACAGATCCGAGCAGGGCGACGGTCATGTCGATGAATGCATTGGCCTTCCCACGATGCATTGCAGGAGTGTGTCCGGATTCCCCCTATCTCTCGAGGGGAGGAGGGTGGCCGTGTGACGTAGTGGCGCCCTTACACACACTCAAGCACCCTTACACACACTCGCACACATACACGCACGCATGGACGCACACGCATGCACACACACACTCAAGCACGCACACACATACATGCACTCACGCGCACACAGACACACACACTCACATGCACACGCGCGCACACAAATACACACACTCACATGCACGCGTGCGCACACACACACACACACACACACACACACACACAGTCTCTGTTTCTCTCCCCCCTCTCTCTCTGCTCTTCTCTCCCAGGCAATGCTGCAGCGCTGCTGGTGTGTCTGTTCAAGCCTCCTGCAGCTCAACCACAGGACTGAGAGAGCAGTGTTCTGCATCGCGCTGAAGTGCCCCGCACTTACAGACCAGGATCCACAAGCAGGGTGCCCAGGAGACCCAAACCTCCAAACAGCACCCCTTATGACCTCATCAACAGAGACTGTTTACTGTGTGATGTCATCAGAAGCAGAGAGCCTTTATTCCTGAACCACCTTGCATTCTGCCCCTCTCCTCTGGAGCAATGCAATGCAGGAAGGGCCCATGTAGTCCAAGGCTTTCTGAGGTGTTTATCAAAGATTCGCCGCAAAAAAAGGCAGAAGGCAGAAATGTACTTTCGTCGGGCAGTAATTCTCTATTGCTCTACTAATTTCTGTGAGGTTATGGTTCCAGTCTGAGCCCAGCATTCACAAGTAGCACATATCTCTTTTCACTGTGCTTCATTACCATAAAGCACTTATTGACTCTTTTACTCTGTGCTTATGTTATTTCAGTTTATTGGTTATTGTTATTCCATGTGAGTAGACCACTGCATGTATTTGTGCTAAGCCACGAAGCTGTTTATATTTGCATTTATTATGATGATGATGATGATTTTTATTATTATTGTTTGTATGTTATCCTGAGCTACTAACAAATCATGAGGCTGGGACAAATGCAAAACCAGACAAAGTCGAAATGAAAGAAATAATCATCAACATTTAGCTCACGATAATAGCATTCAGTTTTACCAAGTAGGATATATATCAGCTATCCAGAATCTCTGGTATTACATTGGAAACACTATTACATGTAATTCAAAAGGCAAATAAAGAAGAAAATAAAACACTTTCAAAGACAGTCTAGAGAATTAAAAACTGCTGTGGAAAAAAATGAGAGCGTTAAAATCGGTTATGGGAATCCAGCGGTTTGGCTGAAAGAGCGTCGCACGCGCAATCAGTGTCACACGAGGTCAAAGGTCAGAGGTGACAGTTCCCTCTGTGAAGTCTGTTTGAGGCTGACATTTGTTCAGAGCGGAAAACGGTCGGCATGGTGACCTTTTCCCCCCGCCGCTCTTGATGTCTGCGATCTGAAGGGCCGGGGGCCAAACTGGCGAGATCAAAGATCCGGCTCATCGCCTGTAGAGAGCGTTCTCGGGGTGTCCGGCCCAATCGGCCAGAGGCCAATCGCGAAATCGAGCGCGATAAGGACTTGCTTGGGCATGCCGATCGAGAGATGTAGATCTGTCCGTCAACGGTCCGACGGGGGCGATTGAACGGTAAGAGCCTGCTGTCAAGCTCTCTGGCCTTAAAGGTCAGAATGGAACTACAGTCGTCACTGCCACGATTTCCTCTGCTCTTCCTCCTCCTCAGTTCTGACAGACACGCGGGGTGGCGCACATCCACTAGGCCGGCCACGGCCGGTTTTAAACGTGGTTGATTGACGGAAACGGGTGAAATGATTTACCTTGCTGCCTGAGAGTCGGCTGCTCGGTGGCATCGGTGTCCTGTTGGCTTTTATATGAACCTTTGGGCTGTACCAGTTTTATGCGGGGAGCTCTGGAATGTACCATTTGAGTATATGGCTTTCTAAAATGTTGTGAATTGTGAACTGATGGATCATGGATACGCATGTTCAAGTGCATACTGTCTTTTGGACAACATTTTCCAGAAGTCAGGGAAGGGAAGAGTCAATTTTTCAGTTTTTCCCGCCATTGCAACCATTAGAATTGGATTAATTGATTGATTGATTGATTGATTGATTGAAAATATGTTAGCTGCTCTACACCATTACCAGGCGGGTTTTGTAAGGGGGGGTGGCTGCGCTGGCGTTGGAAGCGGGAAACTGCATAGCTAGGCATGGTCAGCAAGCTGTCCCCCTCCCCACCCTCCACCCCCCAGCGGCCAATCAGAGTCCACCCTGGTCTTCTCCTGTGATCCTCCATACAGTGGAATGTGTTTGTCTTCATGAATATCTCAATAATCCCATACCTGGCCCAATGACTAACTGAGGAGATCCACCGATTGGGGGGTATTCCTAGAGGGAAACAGCCAGTAGAAACACTCCTGCAAACACCTGTTCATTAGACCCGAGGTGGTCTTCTGTCTTGTGATTAGGTGGCAACTGTCATCGCCTTCACAAAACACCATCCTGTTTATGAACTAAGAAAACAATGCTCACAGGGCCTCAGGTGGCGTAACGGTGGAAGAATCGCCCGGAATGCAAGTTGCCCACTGCAGCCGTGGTTCGAAACCCGGCTACGCCAATCCGGCCCTGGCCAGGAGCCCTGATCGGGGGCGGCGATTGGCTGTCCGCAGCGAGAGGGAGGAGGGTGAGCCTTGTAGTGACGGGCGGCGGGTTTGTGGGGGAGGGCGAATCAAACTAATCGAAAGAAAGGGTATAATTGGCTACCAAATTGGGAGAAAAATGGGGAAAAAATCCGAAACAAATTAGAAATAATAATAAATAACGCTCACTAACTCACTCCTTTCACCGCAGGTGGGAATTCCCAAATTTCATTACAGGAGGAAATGACATTGTCTGAAAAAAAATCTTTTTCTGATTGAAACTAAAGAGTTATGTTTTCAATCTCACCACGCAGTCTGGATAAAAGCCCTCCAGCCCTCGGTGGATCCCTCCCCAGGGTCCCTCCCTCCATCCATCCACCCCGCCCTGCCCTTGGTCTTACACAGACCCAGTCCCAGTCCCTCCCACGCCGGCTCCAGCAGTGTAGGAGGGGGCGGGGACTGTTCTAGTGGGCGGGGATTAAGAGAATGTGAGCGGCGGGACGCAAGGACACTAAAGCGTCGCAAACTGCAGCTTTAATTAACCAAATTGACCCGACTAATGACAGGATGACGTTGGGGGGGGGGGAACAACCAAATTCACAAAGAAAAAAAAGAAAGTGTCCCTGTGCTTTTTCTGCCTCTGAGTCAGATGGTGGTGCTCCGGCGCGTTTCCTGTCCGCTAACCGCTATGGCGGGGGGGTTGAGCGTCGCGGTTAAAAGCTTTGTCAATTAGATCCATTATCGTCAGAGCCCACACACTCCCCGGACGGCCCCTGTCCTTGACACGCGTGTTTGTTCTGTGCTCCACGCCTGGCATGCCAGTCAGTGTTACAGAGCAGAGGCGTTGGGTTTTACACCGCAGCGAGGCTGACACATACATGCACACACATGTACACATACACACTCACACACACACTCTCCCACACACACTCGCATACACACATGTACACATACACACTCACACACACACTCTCCCACACACATATACACACACACACTCGCATACACACATGTACACATACTCAGTCACACACGCACACACACACACACACACACACACACTCTCTCACACATACGCACACATGAAATGACAGATGACACATTTCATGACATTTCATTGCAAATTATGCTTTGTACATAAACTCCAAGCAGAAGATCTCTTCATTCAGCTTGATTGACGCTCTTAACAGGCAGCAGCAGCTCTCGAACCCTGACCCTACCCTGCGATCACTGCCTGGCGAAGCGTGGGATGTGGAATGTCAGGAGGGAGAACAGGGATGCAGGAGACTGGATGAGATCAGATTTTCAGATTTTCCTTTTGGCTTTTGGCCCTTTTGTTTAATATGGTCCAATCAATGACTGAATTCCTCAGAGGGACGGAAGCAGTGTTTACTGGACTATCTGTCCCCCCCCCCAGCACTGAGGGCAGGCTCGCACGCCAGCACTGAGAGAAGGCTAACACACCAGGCTAGCACACCAGCACAGAGAGCAGGCTAGCACACCAGCACTGTGAGCAGGCTAGCACACCAGGCTAGCACACCAGCACAGAGAGCAGGCTAGCACACCAGCACTGAGAGCAGGCTAACACACCAGGCTAGCACACCAGCACTGAGAGCAGGCTAGCACACCAGGCTAGCACACCAGCACTGAGAGCAGGCTAGCACACCAGGCTAGCACACCAGCACAGAGAGCAGGCTAGCACACCAGCACTGTGAGCAGGCTAGCACACCAGGCTAGCACACCAGCACTGAGAGCAGGCTAACACACCAGGCTAGCACACCAGCACTGAGAGCAAGCTAACACACCAGGCTAGCACACCAGCACTGAGAGCAGGCTAGCACACCAGCACTGTGAGCAGGCTAGCACACCAGCACTGTGAGCAGGCCAGCACACCAGGCTAGCACACCAGCACTGAGAGCGGGCTAACATACCAGGCTAGCACACCAGCACTGAGAGCAAGCTAGCACACCAGGCTAGCACACCAGCACTGAGAGCAGGCTAGCACACCAGCACTGAGAGCAGGCTAGCACACCAGGCTAGCACACCAGCACTGAGAGCAGGCTAGCACACCAGCACTGAGAGCAGGCTAATGTAGCGGATGGACTCACGTGAGCGCCCGCTGCAGAGTGATGTGGATAAGAGTGCGATTAGTTCCCGGAGTTAGGGACTTGAGTCTTTAGCTCGGCGAGCTTAATCGCTCTCTTGTCACGTCGAGACGCCTTTCCCTCGGTTCAAAACTCGCTGCAGGCAGAACCAACACCGTCACACTAACACACCAGGCTAGCACACCAGCACTGATTTAATTACTTAAAAAGCAATGTTAAACCAGTGAGTGTCCAGTTGAAGCTTAACTCCTGTGGCTCTTATATCATAGTAATGTAGTTTCAGGGGTTCTGAGCTGTGCCAGTCATGTGAAGTTGTGGTTTTGGATTGTTTTTACACACACACACACACACACACACACACACACACACACACACACACACACACACACACCCACACACTCACCGCCATCGTGCTCAGAGTAACTCTGTTTGCTCTAGATCTCTTTGTCAAGCTGGGCTCAGCTTCCAGCTGTCAGTCAAGACTCCCAGCTGCATTTTGTCTGATGTCTCTTCGAGTCCCTCGTCCAATTAGAGTTACTCACCCGCCGTGAAAATGAGAAAATTACCATCAGCATTACCAAGCCCAATCACAAATGTGAAAATCATTTTTCATGGCAGAATTTGCAGTCAGGTGGTCAGAAATGCTGTGACTGTTTTAAGGCTGAGACTTTCTCTCTTACTGTATGTGAAACTCAGTTGTTTTTTGAAGAAAATGTCATAGAATTTTAAATTTGCCTGCTTCTGATATTTCATATCAGGTAACTGCCAAATAAAGGAAACACTTGAGTAAATGATGGATACTGGTGGCTCTGTAATGGTGTGGGGTGCATTTTCCTGACAGGGTTTATATCCACTCAACCCCTTAGAGGGCAAGGTAAACACCAATAAATACAAAGCCATTCTGAGTGATCACCTTCATACTATGGTGAAGCATTTCTATCCTGATGGAAGTGGTCTCAGTCACTGGATCAACTCAAGTGAACACTTATTGGAGATTGTGGAACATTCACATTATCATTACCCTGAATCTGTGTCTGACTGTGACCAGCAAGCATGTCAGATTAAATAAGACTCCCATTTAAGCACTAACCTTTGTGTATGGACTGCAAGTAATGGTGGTGGCTCTGGCTTTCGCCACTTTGTACATCTGAGTCATTTTAGGAGCATGCTAAATGTTAGCTTAGCTTGCTTAGCTTAGCTTAGCTTGAATCACAAGCTTTAGCTTGTGGTTCTGTGTTGCTCAGTAGGTAGAGCACGGCGCTGACAACGCTTAGGCCGTGGGTTCGATTGCCATTGGGGCCTCATATACGGCATAAAAATGCATTCATTCACAACTGTGAGTCGCTTTGGATAAAAGCGTCTGCTAAATGACGTATATTAACACACAAAAAATAGGTTTTACGCACTCATCTTCAGTCTCTGATCTGGTCTTTTTATACTCAAGCTTATGCAATGCAGTCCGATTTAATTTCTTTGTCCAATTGTCCCAAAGGGATGCCAAGATCGATACAATCCAGCAAGAAGGATTCAGCCACTGGCGGGGGATTCTTATCAAACCTGGCAGCTCATTAGTCATGAGAACACATCCAGGGCCATTAATCACATGAGAGGTGAAGTCTCTATTTCTTAGAGGGGGTGGGCCTTCATATGAGCTACATAAGGCCTTCTAAGCATGTCATAGCACATTCATAAGCAATATATACATACTGTATATAAACACTTCTGCCAACAAACATAGGCTGTCATTGGGTTTGCTATTCTCACATAAGTGACATTCCAACCTTGCATTACCAGGCTATTATATGTTATTACCGCATAGAATGGTATATGGCAATGTCACTTATGATACGGATGATGACATAGCACACCCTATGACAGTGTAGGCCCGCTGGCGCTAGTGTTCGTGAATGCTCATGTCGTGTTGTGAGGATGCTTTAGCGCCCTTCATAGAAAGTGTTACCCTGATTTATTTCACACGAGTTGAAATTCAGGCACCTTCGCGGACGCCTACCTCCTAATCCTAATTCCAGAGAGAGAGGAGAGAGAGAGAGAGAGGGGGAGAGAGAGAGAGAGAGACGTCGCGGAGATGGAGGTTTTATTGCAGAGCATTCCATCGTTGGCGTCCAGGGAGCAGTTGGTCTCCCTCTGGCTCCGCGCTCGCCGTTTCCTTGCCCCGCTGCGCGGGGGCCATTCTGCAGTACTGAGGCTGGCCCGGGCGGTGCCGAGTTCAAGAAGTGGGGACTGCATCGGGAACATTAAGGCCTTCAGTGCAGCGTGGTCTCTTTGTGGCAGTATGGTCTCTGTATAGGCACTACATTTCAGTCTGACTGATGTGTCACTTCCTGCTCTGTATACATGCCCATGCAGCCCTTACGCTAGGCCACAGTACTGTAGTAATGTGTTGTAGCTGCCATAATGGTATTGTGAGTCACTCTGGATGATAACAATAATAATCAGATTCTTACAGACTATGGTATACATGCATATGTATTTGACTTTTTAGGCAATTAGTAGACACTCTTATCCAGAGAATCTTTCACAGCCTTTTTGTATGTAATCCATTTATACAGCTGGATATTTTACTGAAGCAATTCAGGTTATGAGGGTGCAATGGCAGTGCCCTGCCTAGGAATTGAACCTGCAATCTTTGTGCTCCAAGCCCTAACCATTACACTACACTGCCACCGGTAAGATTACAATGTTTGAGAACCCCTGTAGTAAACAACAACGAAAACAAACGAACACAAAAAGATGTTAACGCGGTGACAGCAGACATTCTCCACTCGTAATAATAATAATAATATCCTCCGACATAATTGTACACACACACACACACATACATGGAATGTGTGGCATTCTCAAAGTAGTGCGCGACTCGGTAAACGCCGGAGTGCAAGCGGAGCGACGGCGGTTTGGCAACAAGCAGAGGCGTAGACGGTGGTGAGGAATGTTTGTGTTGGCGGGAAAGCCTCCGGTTGTGCCACGGGGGGTGGGGGGGCGTGGAGAGAGACTCCAGCTCCACTCTGTCCTGTTTAGGACTGAAGCTGCTCTCCGCGGCCGCCACGATGAGTCACCGCCCGGGCCTGTGGAGAATGTCTGCAGTCAAGAACTTTTACGAAACGTTTTGTCTCAATGCGCTTCACAGCAGACCCCGGGCCTGAACCCTGCACAAAAGGCAAGCCCGGGGCAACAGTGGCAATGAAAAAACTCCCTGGGTGGAACAAATGGGAAGAAACTTTTAGGAGGGGGGAGTCTAGCCTCCTCCGGCCAGCTCAGGGTCTGGCTGGCTCACCTCAATACAACAATTCGCACCGTTACCCAACAACTCACGACAGGACTGCACCGCGGTGGCTATTTAACTCGATAGCACACAGAGGCATGTTTAAAGTGAGATGCCATATTCTATGGATCTATATAGATATATCACGCATTTGTTACGGTGTGAATAAATAACGTTGACCGTTGTATTACCAGTGACGTGTAAACCAGACGGGACAGTTTTTTTGTACAACCAGGTTGATTTTGATAGTTTTTCAGTAACCCCCCCCTGTTTTTGAAACCTCTGCTTACCTACAATCACACTTCATACATCACCACCACGATGGTTATTATTTTGTCAAAACTGGAGAATCTGAAAACTTTATGACTTAAAAATTGACTGCAGACCTGCGGAGCCGGATTTCACACAGCTGCGGAATTCCCATAAAGATTCAAAATGCCTCTGCACTGCACACCGCACACTGTATTAAAAAAACATGAACATGATCGAAATAAACGCAAAGCAAAAGGAAAAGTGGAGGGAAAGTGATGAGGTGAGGACCACGAGACAGTGTGCAAACTGTGAAGCACAGTCCCCAAACTCTCAGTCTTGTTATTCCCAGGGCGTAGCTCATAACACCAACACACATTCACAGGTCGCTCCGCCACTCGCCACACCTCACTGGCTCCCTACAGCAGCCCCAATCCAATCCAATTCAAATCACTAGTGCTGTCATACCAAGCCGCAAGGGGTACTGCTCCCTCCTACCTCCAGACACTCATCACACCCTACACCCCAGCCAGACCTCTCCACTCCGCCCCCTATAATATAATATAATATACGCCATTTAGCAGACGCTTTTATCCAAAGCGACTTACAGTAGTGAATGTATACATTTTCAGTATATGTGGCCCCAGTGGGGATTGAACCCACAACCTAAGCGTTGCCAACGCCATGCTCTACCAACTGAGCCACAGAGAGCCACAAGAGCCACAAGAGTTCCCCTCTGGCAAACTGGCCGTCTCGTCCCTTTGGGCGCCCGGCAGCTGCTCCTCGCGGTCTCGCCACTTCTCTGCCTTGCCCCCCCCCCCCCGGTGGTGGAATGACCTTCCACGCTCGATAAGGACTGCAGAATCACTGGCCACCTTCCAAATGTGACTACACCTTCAGACTACACTTCCACTGAATATATTAATTTAATTAAAAAATATACTTTATATATAAAACGTATTAACTTTTGTCTCCCTGCTTTATAAGTGTGGTGTGCACCGACCGGTCTGCGGTGGCATCGATTGTATTGTTCCTGCACTGACCTCCAAGCTGTGATTGTTCATGCCATTTGAAAGGCACTTATTGTGAGTCACTCTGGATGAGAGTGTCTGCTAAATGCTTAAACCATAAAATGCAAATGTGTAATAATAGCAGTGATAGGCAATTTCTCATCCATTTCTCTCCAGGAGAGTGTATTTTTATGAACCTAATGTCTCGTGGGGAAAATATATATATATGTATATATATCACACAAGAGCAGCAGGGTGCTGCATTGTAACTCTGTGGACGGAGAATCACAGCATTAAAATGTGAGAGACGCTGACCAAGACAACTGTATCTGAGCCAGACCTTCAGGGCAGTTAGTGTGCATACACAGTGCTTGTGCGACGCCTGTGTTCTGGGCGGATTGAGCAGTTTCTGCATATTGTGTTTTTTAAACAGCTGGATTTTTACCAAAGCAGTTCAGGGTCGGCACAGTTGCAAGGATTTTTCCCAGTTTTTCTCCCAATTTGGTGGCCAATTGTACCCTCTAATTCTTCAATTCTCCCTCCTCCACGAGCACCGCCGCCCACATCTACGGGACAAGCCGTTTCCCCGAGGCTGGCAATGGACCGTTTCCTCCGAGGTGGAACTCGCATATTTGTTTTGCCCACAGGGAAGCCCTCTGCCCTTCTCGGCAAGCTCGTGCCGGCTCTCCCTCCCCCGGGGGCGGACAGCCAAACGCCGTCCCCGATCGGGGCTCCTGGCCAGAACCGGGATGACTCAGGAATCGAACTCCGGCCGCAGTGGGCAACCTGCATTCCGGGCGAAAGCTTTTACCGTTACACCCCGAGGCCCTAAGAATTTTTTTTTTGTATGTGTAAGAAACATGACGTTTGGTCTGAGCACACACAGCTGAGGTTTGTTGTTTGTGTATTAGAGACCGCATGGACGACGCCCCAACGTCTGGCTGAGCCAGGAGAGGGTCTTGTAACGACAGTGTCTCAATAGTGGCCCAGTGTGAATGAATGTAAATGTACCTGTTAAACTGCATAAAACCACAGTAAGAGCTAGTGTTTGTTGAACATTGTGTAACATCTTTGTGTCCCGGCTGTGTAATTAAAACGTTCCTGTCTTCCCTTATGAACATCGGGTCCATCTCTTCATCAGTATGGAGATTATTTTACCATTCAGTATTTTTGATTGACCAACAGGTGAAACAGCAGTGGCTCACTTGGGATTCAAACCTGCAGCCTACAGGATTTAATACTAGACCCCAGAGTTGTGGACTCGAGTCACTCGACTTGCAACTCGAGTCACAATTATGATTACTTCAGACTTGACTTGTAAAAAATAAAAGTACTTGAGACTTGACTTAGACTTGCATGTCTATGACCTGGGAATAGACTTGGACTTGAGCTGGATGTGTCGCGAGACTTGGTTTGAATGTGACTTGGGACTTACTTGAAACTTGAAGGTTAAGACTTGAGACTTACTTATGACTTGCATAACAGCGACTTGGTCACAACTCTGCTAGACCCTTTACCAGTACTGCTATACCGTATCATTGCCTCATTAGTATACGAGACACAGGCCAGGTGCTGTACATTAACAGTAGCTCTGTATTGGACTAAATAGTGCAGGGAAGCAATGTCCAAACAAGACACAGCCAGCAACCATAGGAAACTGTGCTCACTTTATTCTTGTGTAAATAGAATGTTCAATTGAAATGGAATATTGAACGTCTCATGTATTGAGCCGTGATAAGGCTACATTTGCCGGAGCTACTTCCTAACTGTACATTATTATGCTTCATCGTGCTGGGTTTACAGGGAACTCACTTTCGAACCAATCAGAATCTAGTATTTACCATGTTATTAGTGAAACGAACAACAGACCGGGGTCCGGAATCCCCATGTTAATTGTCCACCCCTCAAAAGGAAAAGACGCAGTCAGAAGAAAATTGCACCCTGGTTTATTGACCATACCCATGCCTTTAAACAAGTTTCCCAGAAATTAGAAAGCAAATGGCGCTCTACCAATTTAGAGGATTTTTGCTCTGCTTGGTAGGACAGCCTCGTAGAATACAAGCACGCCCTTACTACAGGTAGGTCATCGTACTTCTCAAAATTAATTGACCAGAATGAAAACAACCCAAGATTTCTATTTAACACGGTAGCTATCCATCCATCCATCCATTATCTAAGCCGCTTATTCCTGGTCAGGGTCGCGGGGGGCTGGAGCCTATCCCAGCATGCGTTCGGGCGAGAGGCAGGAATACACCCTGGACAGGTCGCCAATCCATCGCAGGGCACACACACCATTCACTCACACACTCATACCTACGGGCAATTTAGACTCTCCAATTAGCCTAACGTGCATGTCTTTGGACTGTGGGAGGAAACCGAAGTACCCGGAGGAAACCCACGCGGACACGGGGAGAACATGCAAACTCCACACAGAAAGGCCCCCGGCCTGGATTCGAACCCGAGACCTTCTTGCTGTGAGGCGACAGTGCTATCCACTGCACCACCGTGCCGCCACACGGTAGCTAAACTGACAAAAAATCTAATCTACAGTGAGCACCATAATTAATTGGACAGTGACAAATTTTTAGTTATTTTGGTTCTGTACTCTAGCAATACAATGACAATGAGGTTGAAGTGCAGACTGTCAGCTTTAATTTTAAGGTATTTTCATCCATATCGGATGAACTGTTTAGAAATGACAGCACCTTTTGTACATGGTCCCCCATTTTAAGGTATTACAAGTATTTGTTGAATTGGCTTCACAGATGTGTTTTGTTAGGCAGATGTATTCATTTGTGTCGTTAGCGAATGCAGAAGAGAGCTGTTGATGTCTAGTCTTGATTCTAGACTTTGCAATTGCCTTTGGAGATTGTTGTTGGGGTGTGACAACATGAGGCAAATTAAGCTGGCCGTCATAAGGCTCATAAATGAAAATCAATCAGGAACATTGCAAAAACCCTGGGCATGTCCAAGTCAATAGTTTGGTTCATCATTAACAAGAAAAAAACAACTGGTGAACTCAATTATGTCAAAAGGCCCGGTAGACCGAGGAAGACCACTGTAGTGGATGACTCTCTATGGTGAAGAAAACCCCCCTGACAACGACCCAACAGATCAGAAACACTCTCCTGGATGCAGGTGTAGATGTGTCAAAGTCTACCATACGTATAAGACTACACCAGCAGGACTACAGAGGGTACACTACAAGATGCAAACCACTGATAAGCCTGAAGAACAGAAAGGCGAGATTACAGTTTGCTAAAAAGCACTTAAAAGAGCCCCAAGAGTTCTGGAACAAAGTCTTGCAGACAGATGAGACAACGATTTACATGTACCAGAGTGATGGAAAGAGGAAAGTGTGGAGAAAAAAAGGAAATGCCCATGATCCAAAGCATACCACCTCATCTGTGAAACATGGTGGAGGGGGTGTTATGGCTTGGGCCTGTATGGCTGCCAGTGGAACGGGCTCACTTGTCTTCATCGATGATGTGACTGCAGACAGAAGTAGAACAATGAATTCTGAAGTCGACAGAAATATTTTATCTGCTAAGATAAAACCAAATGCCTCCAAATTCACTGGATTGCACTTCATCATGCAACAAGGCAATGACCCGAAACATACTGCTAGAGCAATCCTTGACTGACCGAGTCAATCACCGGATCTGAATCCAATTGAACATGCATTTTACATGCTGAAGAGGAGACTGAAGGCAAAAAGTCCCTGAAACAAGCAGGAACTGAAGATGGCTGCAGTACAGGCCTGGCAGAGCATCACCAGGGAAGATACCCAGCGTCTGGTGATGTCTATGTGTCGCTGACTTCAAGCAGTCATTGCATCCAAAGGATATGCAACCAAATATTAAAAATGATTACTTTATTCTACATTATGTTAAACTGTCCAATGAATTATGGTGCCTGAAAATGGGGGGGACTATGTACATAAGGTTCTATCATTTCTAAACGGTTCATCCAATATGGATGAAAATACCCTCAAATTAAAGCTGACAGTCTGCACTTCAACCTCATTGTCATTGTATCCTTTCAATCTCAAAGTGCTCCTTGACATAAGTGCTGCTTTTACATTGACCACTGAATTCTTCTTTACAGGCTAGAAAACCTGATTGGCACTCTCATGGTTTAAATCATACCTATTAGACAGGTTTAAATTTGTGCAATTAGATCAAGAGTTCTCTGACTACTCTCAGGTTAAATATGGTATTCCACAAGGCTCAGTGCTGGGACCATTACTGTTCTCATTATACTTGCTACCGCTGGGTAATTTTATTCGTAAACATGGTGTGAATTTCCATTGCTATGCAGATGATACACAGCTGTACATATTAACCAGGGGAAATACTTCAACTCATTCAGTTAGAGGCTTGAATCTCTGATATAAAAAATTGGATGACAGATAAAACAGAGATGATGGTCTTGGGCCTTTAAAAATGAAGGAATAAATTGGATCTGTTGTTAAATGCAGATGATCACCTTGCTGCATCAAATCTGACTGTCAAGAACCTTGGTTTTATTATTGATCAGGATTTTACATTTGATGCTCATATTAAGGGCTGGCAGTGTAGCGTAATGGTTAGGGAGCTGGGCTTGGAACTCAGAGGTTGCAGGTTCTATTCCCAGGTTGGGCACTGCTGTTGTACCCTTAAGCAAGGTACTTAACCTGAATTGCTTCAGTAAAAAAAAATATCCCGCTGTATAAATGGATTGTATAGAATATGTAAAAAGAAATGTAAATGTGTAAGTCGCTCTGGATAAAAGTGTCTGCTAAATGACTAAAATGTAAAAAAGTAAATGTAAGAACACTTCCAGAGTGGCTTTCTTTCACCTAAGAAACATAACTAAAATTAGGCACCTTCTGTCATTAGAAGATGCAGAAACGTGTATTTATAAAGCAGTGTGTGTATATTTGACTGAAATGATCGTTCCTTATAACGCTATATATACATACCTACTGAGTCTCTGGATCTGGACCCCCACTGACTACCTAACTCAGAAGCGCAAAGTCAGCCACCCCTGCATCACCTTAGGACTGACCATGATATGGTCTTTTTTGGACACACCCTGTGCCTGTCAGAAGAGAATAGGCTCCCCCCCTTTAGTTTAGTTCCTCCCAAGGTTTCTCCTATCGTTTTGACCAAGCAAGTTTTCCGTTGTCACTGTCGCCTTAGGCTTGCTTTTGGGGGGGGGGTTAGGCCTGGGTTCCCTTTTGTTAAGTGTTTTGTCATATATTTATAATATTTGTAAAAAGCGCTACAGAAATAAAATTGATTTTGTTTTGATTTAATTTGATTTATGCACCGAGGCCTAAGAGTGATCCTAGCTTTGTTCCAGGCCCGTCTTGGCGATCTACCTCGGTGTTAGGTGTGTAACGCAGCCAGGTGCGGGGTGACGCTCGCTTGGTGCAGTGTGCTGTTTTTCATCAGGCCTCGTACCCAAAATAACCGGGTGTCACAGAGAGAGAGAGACGGAAACCTCTGGAGATTTGAGCCCTAGATACAAAGTGAGGCGTGTGCTGCTTTGAGTAGACATCACGGGACTCATCTCCCTCTTAATACAGTGGAACCTTTTCAATCGTTTGTTCTGGCCTTAAATTGGGGTGGGGGGGAAGGAGAGCCGTTACTGGTTGCCAACTTCTGCTCGTAATTATTATTTTTATTTTTATATATTTATTTATGTATTTATTTATAGTTTCAAATTTTTAGCTCCATTTTTGCTCCCACTTTGGTTGCCATGGACGCCCTTCCTGCTCCTTGGCGACCCTCAGGGTGAGCCGAGATAAAGGGTTGACTCTCTTTCTTTCAAACCGCATCCCCGCGCTCGTAAATGAGTTAATTAGCCCGGCCGTTTGTGCGATCTGACATTTCTAGCTACATTTCTCGACAAGGCACACGAACGACAGCTGTTCTTGTGTCCCTGTACGGAACGTTTTGCTCTGGCCTAATCAGTGGGTGAACCGGTGCCAAATGAGCCGGGGGGGATCGGTGGAAACCGAGACAAAGCTGCCCACCGCTGCTTTAAATGGCGATCACGCGCGCCATGGGAGAGAGACACCCTGCTTACGAAGGTGCGACCTTAACCCCGGGGCATCTGCACTAATGCGGCGCAACCCGTTGTTTAGAGGCGCGGCTCGACGAGTCCTCGACCCCTCGGGCGATAGAGAGGCTGCCGGCCTTGTGCACGATGCTCTATCAGCTGGAGCGCGAGCGGGAGCTCCCCCCCCCTCACGGCTCCAGGGGGGAGCAGAGGGCTGGCACGGGACCAGTGATCCACTCAGCCTCGGAGGGACCTTGCTGAGACTGGCCATGACATTCTGCACAGAGTCAATCGTTCCGACTGGAAACCAAAACACCGAAAGCAAGAGAGAAAGCCCTCGGGCCAGGGAAGGGAAGCGTCACGGGTGCGATTAAGCCGTCGTAATTAAGCACATTGCGCCGGACATTTCTGAGCGTCATTCTAAATCCCCTCCACGAGTCCAGCGTTGACCCACGCTGCACACCACAGGCTTCCCTCTCTGTCTTTGAAGAGGGTCTCTTGACCCCGAAAGCCAGCCCAGACCACAGGGTCATCAAATCCTGTCCTGACGAAGACATTTAGTTCTTTATAGCAAAATGATTGTTACAATGTTAAAAAAACAAGCATCAGATGCATTGCATTAAGTGATCAGAGCCAAAGGCTAATTCCCAACACCTGCCCCCAATAAACTACAGAAGGAAAACAAAGTTTCAAAAAATAAAAAACAAACAACCCAAAATACATGCACAAACACACAAACTCACAGAAATCTATTTATTTTATTTTGAATTGAATTGAATTGAACATTGGATTTATGTAGTGATTTTTTTCAAGGAACCCAAAGCGCTTTACAATGACTGGGGCAACTCACCTCACCACCAATGTGCAGCACCCACCTGGGTGAACGCAACGGCAGCCGAACGACGGACATGTTTAGTCAATTATTTGTCAGGGACACAGTAAAAGCATTGGAACAATTGACACAAACAAGCATGCATTTAGTGTTCATAGCCAAAGGCTAATTTCCAGCGCCTGTCCCCAATAAACTACTAAATAAAATAAAACATATATCAAAAAAAAATTATACAAACAATACAAAATACACTTGATCAAGGTTTTGGCCCACCACGTGGACCTTCCCTGTTTGTGGTTGTTGGGCAGGTCTTGTAGCCTGGGGGCTCCATGTGACACGTGCATTTGTCCATATTCCAACACTTCATAAGCGGAAGAGCATCACAGTGGTTGTCCACAGGTTTCCACAATACATCCAACATTACCCCCCTTCCCCCTCGTATTCACGATCAACACCTCAAAATGTAATTTAATTTAGTTCTACATTTGCTGGTGGCCCGGAGGCAGAGAAACTCACAAATTATAGCTCCTGCGGTTATCAGATTATTATTGATCTAAACGAGCATTGCTGCCTGTGAGCCAGTCGATAGTGGAAGGCATACACAGACGGTGTCAACAGTGCGTGTGAGGGAGGGCCGCCGCTCTGTTGACCTGGCCCTGTTGTGATGCAGAACTGCAGTTTGGGAGGACTGCTCGAGGGAATAGGCTGACAAGGCCCGGGTCTAGGGCCCAAACATCGCACGGGACCCGGAATTATGGGGAAAATATTCATATTGATATTATTTTTTAATATATATTTTTTTAGCTTTTTTTTGACATAATTCATATTACACGTACATGCCTAATAAGCACTTACGCGTTCATCACACAGGATCCTTATTATTATTATTATTAGTAGTCATAAAACATAAATAACGCAAATGAAATTGTACCTCCAATCTGGTACAATTTCCAAAGCTTGGGATCATCATTATGATGATGATGATGATGATTATTGTTATTTTGCATGGAACAGGAAACAGGAAATCAAGAAAATCAAGAACTACAGTTCCTAACAAACTAAAGAAGGTGAAAAAAAGGGGTGAGGGGCTGGGGGGGCGGCGGCTTGCGGGGAAGGGGGCAAAAAGCTGAGTAATCACGAGCAACGCTGTGCGACGGCCCACTAACGAGCAGCAAGGAACGCGGTAAACAAAACACACTCTCAGAATCAGTGGCGGCGGTGTGTGTGTGTGTGTGCGTGTGTGTATGTGTGTGTGTACGTGCGTGTGTAATTGTGTGCGTGTGTATGTGTGCATGTATATGTGCGTGTGTGTGTGTGCATGTGTGCGTGCGTACGTGTGTGCGTGTGTATGTGTGTGTCTGGGTGTGTGTGTGTGTGTATGTGTGTGGGGAGGGGGGGTTAAACAAGGCACAAGGCCTGGGCTGTGGTGCTCCACCAGCTCACATTCTACATCAACTATCGAAATCTCTCCTGACACCGCCGCCACCTCCTGCTGTGATCAGGCATGGCGAGCCGAGAGCCGATGAATCATGCAGGTGTGGTGAGAATATCAATTTCTCCCGCACGTCACCGCGGCGATGGACATCCCCATTTCTCTTCTCTCTGATCCAGCGGTTCTGAACCCCAGGGGTACACGCCAACACCCCCTCCAAAGGGTGTACATGGAGCCTCGTCCAGGTGGGGCGAGTAAAAGCAGGCAGGAGTAAAAGGTGTATTGCATGCATATAGAATATGGCATAAAAACAAGCTGTCAGTGTAGTATAACGGTTAGGGGATTTGGCTTGTAACTCAGAGGTTGCAGGTTCAGTTCCCAGGTGGGGCACTGCCTTTGTACCCTTGAGCTTAAGGTACTTAACCTGAATAACTTCAACAAATATCAAGCTGTATATTTGGACCGTATGTAAAGAAATGTGAACGGTGGACAAGAGCGTCTGCTAAATGCCTGTAATGTAAATGTGGTGAATAAGAATGAAAGTGTCCCCACAGAGGGCGATGTGGGCACTGGAGGGGGTAAGCTAAGTGGGAAAAGGTGTCGAACCACGGCTCTAATCCCATCCAGGATGAACATGTTCCCTCCTGCCCCCCGTCACCAAAATGCGGGGCTGTGGAGAACAAGTAAAAGAGTAGAGTTTACTCTTTCTTTCTGCCTTCCTTCCTTTCCATTCAGAGCCTCCATTCCATGCAGGACAGGCAGGATGACATTGCAGTACTGGAAAGGGAAGGAAAGGAAAGGGGAGGGGGAGGTAGTGGTGGTGGTAGGGGTTCATATTTGTTACACCATTATTTTATTAAAAATGCATGAAAACATCCATCGCTGGGACAACAGATCGAGATGCGGGACGTGTGGTCACCCAAGTGGAACATGGCTCCCTGGGTCTGTGCGCATTTAAACCCTGAGATATTCTACAGCCTCAGTGCATGGGACCAGGTGCCAATATTAGTTATTCACCTAAGTATGAATGTAAGAAATTCAAGTGGCTTTATCTACCTTACAGACTCAGTATTGTCCTCCAAGCCTCAGGCTGTTGTTTAAAGCAGGAACGGAGGGAGTAGTTTAAAAAAAACTAAAAATTGTGTGTGCGTGGGGGGGTAGAAGTGATTGTAGCAGGGTGGAGCTCGCAATGCTGCTGGCTTTCACTAGTAATGGAGGCGGGGTAGTGTCCCAGAGGTCTTTAGCATCGTTGGCAGGTCTCTGCGTTTTGACAAGTTATCAAAAAAGTGAAATCAATGTGCCCGTGCAAGTGTCGTGCTAACTCACACGATTATGATTCTGTAGATTAATTGTGGAACAACAACGATGACGACAAAATCTTTTTGGTAATGCGCGATGATTGTCCTTTAACCTAAATCCCAGCATGCAAGATAACAGTGCGGCAACGATGATTATCGGAAATGCCTGTTGATTGAAAACGCAGGATAAATTCAGAGGATCCGGTGAGTCTCACCGCTGTTTCCTAGGTAACAAGCAGACCCTTGCCCTAACTGAAGCTCCTGACACCCGTTTGGAACATACCAATATGTAACTGTTAGGGGGGTGGGGCGAATGTTTTGATTTAAAATTTTCGTGAACTAAGCTAAAAAGTTCAAATGTCCGAACATTTATACGGGGATTGACATGTTTGTAAAAAATGAACAACAGAATAGCACTTAATATACAAACGTTAGGACAGAAACGCCGAAATGTCAAATCGGTAACCCCTTTTTCAGAAAGTCTACCTTTTTTCCGCGAGCTGTCATAGGCTTGTTGCACGTCAAGCCTTCACGCAAAGTAACAGTAGAGGGAGAAAAAAAAGCCGCCTTTAATTTTCATCGTGAATTTATTTCATTTTACATTTCAACAGTGTTTAATTTTTAATTAACATCTAGTCGTGATCCGGTACGAACATCTTTATCTTCACATGTTCACTTAGTTTAAGTCTTGTTTTTTGTTTTAGCGCCGCGGGCCCGACTTGGCATCTTAGCAGCGTGAAAGTAAGAACGGGTCATCGTGATGAGGTAAGTGAAGTAGCTAGCAAGCTACCTGCCAAGCGAGTAGCGAGGTGAACAACATTAAGCGCTAGCTGCACCTACTGAAAAAGTCGCTGGCTTGTATACTACCTGTCATAGACAGTTAGCTTTAGAGTTAGCGAACTTGCTAACGACGGCAGCGAATATGTCAACGCACACGCCCGTGTCGTGACGACGATTTTTCGGTTAGCTAGTTAGCTAGCAGTCCCAGATACCGTGACATTACTTACTAACGTTATAACCGACCACAAGAGGCAAGCCGGCAAGCCAATTATGCTGACGTTGCCAAGGTATGCCGCGTGACAAGTAGTTACCACGCTAACGATAGCTACATATAGCGGTTCGAGTCGGAATTATAGACGGCGAGCTAAAGTAGCTCGCTATCTAGCAAACTGTCCGTCAAGCAGTATTCGCTAGTTAGCTAGCAAGCATACAGCTCGTGAACTCGAGGTAAGCAATTAACTATATGTACTAGCTTGCTGGGTAGTTGGCTAACGTTCGCGTTACAGCGATGCTACATTTGTGCTACTTGTGAGAAGAAACTAGCTTCCCAGCCCGTTAACCAACCAACGAGCCAGCTTCGCGTACGTTACTTTTTCAAACTCGGCAACAGGTCCGCAAATAGCTCGGCACCACGTTTAGCTAACCTACCCAGCCGACCAGTTATTTTCTAAACTAAAGGCATTCCAGTTACACCAAGCTTCCGCGGTTTTGAACTGGGTGAACAGCTAGTTAGCATCTAGGTAATATTTATTTCGTTATTTTGGCTCAATTTAGCACGTGTTAGCGAACACGAGGTAGAAATGTAGTTGGTTAGCTAAGTCTCGAGCGTGTAGCTTTAACGCGGTCGGTTAGGGGGTAGGCCAATTTGACGTTTGCTTGCTCGTCAACTAAACACGCGGCACCAACCCCTCCGTGTTGTACGAGTCGGCGGCGTGTACAGAAGGTATATTGTGTAGAATAGATTAAATGTGCCTAACATTTAGGAAACGTTGACCTTATTTAATAAATGGCGCGAATGAGTCGTCATAGTTTCGTTTCCCATTCCCGATTTGTCAGTGCTCCGGCTAGCTGTTCAAATAAAATAAAAAAAGCACTTTTAGTTGTGTGGATGGATATCATGTTTAAACTTCCTCGAGGATTAACGTCAGCAGTTAATGAACAAAATAGCTAGTCGTCTGAAAGGTGATGCAACGACAACAAAAAAACATTGTGTGTACGTTAACCGTGAGAGCAATCGAACTGGTAATTCCAGCTTCAAATGCCAGATTCATTTGCGAACACCCGTGGGAATATGACAGTTTATTACTTTAAGGGAAGTTGGACAGTAACAAAAACCACGGAGTTAGTTGGCTAACGTTGCTAAATGTACGCATTAACCCCGAAAAGCCTACGCAAACGTCTCTCCCGATGTAGATGAATTGGCCTTGTGTATTTGGCAAAGGAATAGGAATGAGCTCAATTAAATGAAAACCGTGACCAGATTTACGTTGGAGATTCTGACTGCCTTGATAAGTACCTGCAGTCATCTTAAGGCCGCTACACAATTGAGAGGCTTGGACACAAAGTCAATGTTGACCTAATTGTAGAACTGCAGCAGAATTTCTGATATCGGGTGATAAGGACAGCTACACGGGGTGACACAGTAAATCTTAATAACCTTTAATGCACTTGCGACCTACATAGAATTCTAATTCCATTATGTGGTGCACCTCTAAGTATTGTCTATTGTTCTCCCATAGGCCCTGTTTTCAGAACCGTTGTACAAAGTGAATAAAGGGCCTAAGAACATGTAAACATGTAAATCATTTTAATTCAGATGAGCACACCGAATATCCTCCAATCCTCTTCTTCAAATATGCCCCCCCCCCTCCCCCAGTATCCATTTCAATTAATCACCTGTGGGTTTGAGAAAACGGCCTTCAATGGCTTCAGGTGAAAGGCGAGCTTGCAGTGCATGTACGGGACTTGCACATATCCCGAACAATGGAGGCTCCTGGACACGATTTGCATGTGAACGTGTTGGGAGTTCAGCTGGAGAGTTTGACTGCTATCTCTGGATCTGTGTCCCTCTCTGCCGTAGCCTTGGAAACCCTCCAGGCTAATTGACGCACGAAGTGCAGAGCGCAGGCAGGGTTAAATTGTAGACCTGCGGTTTGGAGGAGTCTCCTTTTCACCGCCCACCCCTTATTTATTATTTTTTTAAATGATAGCCCGTTTGTGATTTTGTTCTGTGTAGGGTACAATTTAAAGGGCATGAAAGGGATTTGGGATTTAAACCCAAAACAAGTGAAGGTCCCATTATTCAACTGTAGTTAATAACGTCAAGTGCTGTCAACCTTTTGTAAGGTTCCATAATTCTATTATTATTATTATTATTATTTCTTTCTTTCTTTTTTGTTTAGAAGTGTGGAAACCAAGGCATTGCATTGCCGTAGAACAAGATTACAGCGAATTTGTTTGCGTTCGTAGGTGATAAAAATGTAATCTGTTTCCACGGGCTCTGTGGTCGAGCGAAAAGGGCGTTTTTAAAATTCCACATGTCCTACGGCACTACCCGCTTTCACAGTGGGCCTTCACTTCATCTTTTATTGACACACTTTTTTTGAGTTGATGGTATTTCACCATGATATTCACCTATTTGTATGTTAAAAGCAGAGCAACAGAACAGCCCCGCCCCCCCCCAGATAACACTGTGCTACTCGCGCACACACACAGGAGGCCTTCGATTTTATGCGCGTCGTGCAACGGAACCAAAACCTGAGACATGTTGGGCAGGTCTGGCTCTGCCGTTTCACCATTTGCTCACATTGCTTGTTGACGAGCTCAGCAGGGGGCAGTTTTTTCTCACTCGCGCGCCCGTGACATTTATGATCGCCCCTGTATTTATTTTTGCTCTCCCGCGCCCGCCCATATTATTTCCGTTCAAATGACTTGAATCACGTATTCCAGGGCTCGCTTGGGTGGGGTGGATTGAGAGCTGTACAGTGTAGCCTGTGCATTGGATTAAATGAGTGCGGATATGTCACCCACAGACCTTCTGTCACGGTTCGGCCACGAAGTATCGAAAGTTTCCGACTTTAGGAAGACTTCCGACTTCTTGCCTGGCAGTCAGAATTCGACACCAGGAAGTGGTTCACGTGTCTTTTGAAACAACATCAGAAAGTAAAAGACTTTATTAACAAACCAGCTAAGCCAATGCTTTTTTTTCGTCTGGATGTGAACAATTTATTAGTAGCTTGGGTGAATTTGAGCACTGTTCGAGTTGTCGTCAGCGATGGTTGAAATTGAAATGGTGGTTTTGCAAAAAAAAAATGTGTGCATCGGCAAGCCGTAGAAAGGTGTTCCTCGTCAGCTTGCGAGATGTGCAGCCTGCCAGCATTTCACGCTCCCGCGGGAGGGGAACATTAGAGTCGCTGAATCAGTTTCGTTGCTCCGCGGTGGCATGGTGGGACAGCGGACGGCCAAACAAAGACGTGCGTTTGTGACCGACGAGTGTCACGTGGGGGAGGAAGGAAGCACAGTGTCGCTCTGTCTCCCCGCTGCGAGTTATCCTGTTTTGTCCTGTTGTCCTGTTTCCACAAGCCCAAATGAGTCGCGGCGTGCGCCATGTGACTGGCCTGTGAGAAGTCTTTGTGGGAGGTCACGCCGCGTCGATCCCCGCGCGCTCGCAGCGGACGCGCACTTCCGCGCATCCGTTAGCGCTGTTCTGCCTTGCTGCGTTTCAGGTTCTCTGAGGGTGGATTCGGTGTCACCCGGTCGCGCATCGAGACGCGTGTCCAAACGCAGGTGTGAAAGCGTACAAAACCGGCAAAGATCCATTCTTGCTTCCTGAAACAACACGTGCACTATTTATTTATTAAAGAGCCTGCATAGGCATGTGGCCATCACAGTACTTGAGCTATGAACTGTTATATTTGGGTATGTCCATATAGGTGGGAATGCACAAAATAGGGGGTTACGGCTAAGGGGTTAAATAATCTATATATTTACTTGAAAAGATGTCTTCGTGCAGATCATATGGAGTTTTTAAGGTACTTGCCATGAGATGGCCCCTCTATGTACCGCTCAATGTTTCAGGTGACACACATTATTAAAAGTTTGCCATGTAGAGCAAGTTCGGCAGTTTTTGGCGCCAGGGTCGAGCAGAACCTTCACCCCGCTCAAAGCCCCATGGTCTGTACCTGACCTCAAGCCTGTGAGCAGCAGCAGGGCACTTTGAGGACGCGCTCAAGTTCAGGATAATGCACAGCAACTCTCTGTGTTATAATAATGTAATATACGCCATTTAGCAGATGCTTTCATCCAAAGCGACTTACACTAGTGAATGCATACATCTTTCAGGACTTGTGGTCCCAATGGGAATCGAACCCACAACCTAAGTGTTGTCAGCGCCATGCTCTACCTACTGAGCAACAGAGAACCAAATGTTCTGGAGCATCTCCCGCTCTGACCCTTCAGGGGCGTTCCTGTTTGAGAATGGAGATGAGAATCAAAAATCGGATAAAGCAGTCTTTGACCCTTCGCAAACAGCCTGTGCTCAAAAGAGCGATCCAGACAGTCTTTATTTCACTTGAAGGAAAGGCCCCTAAAATGCACCGCACTCTCCCCTTGCGCAGTCTGTTTCCTGGTCCGTGCTTGGCCTGAACTATTAAGTTTCTCGTACAAAGCGCTGCACAATGGTTTTCAAGGGAAAAGGCAGAGAAGCACAGATGAATCCTGCCTGCATGCAGGTGTACATTAGCTGCCTTCCATTCAGTTTATGAAGGATTTATGAGCAAATAAAAGATCAGAGATGCCGCGTTGTCTGAAGTGAGCTTCTCTACAAATCGACATGGACAGCACTGTCTCTCTATCTTCCTCGCTGTCCTACGCATCTTGAAAGAGTTTAAAGCGTCTTTGTGATCAGAGATTTCCCTTTTGCCTTTGTAAGCTATAGTAGTGTAGCTTCAAGTGTATTTTTTTCTACACTTTTGCCTACATCAAGTAGCAAAATGGAACTAAATCTTATTTTTCGGGTTAACCTCATCTGACAACGCTGCGTATTCACTGTAACGAGAAAAGAAAACGTGATAATTTGGCCAATTTTTGGTTTCAGGTTTCGTCTGTCGCCTTTTCTTTGGCAGCGGAACAGGGAGCCATCTCTGCGTGGCCTCTGCAGTTTGAACCGTGCTCTCGTGACAGGTTGTGCCTTTCTGAGAAATATTTGTGCTGTTGCGTCATTGCAATCGGCTCTCAGGAATGGGGAGCCCAAAGCAAGAGAGGACAGCTGTCGTGCGGATTTGCATTTTCACCGAAAAGTCGTAAACCCAGAGCGTGAACGACCTGGTCTGTGCTGGAGCGCCGTCCCGGGCCCGCTCGCGTTTCACCTGAGCGGGGGGGGAGAAACGGCGGCTGGGCTGCCACTCATCAGAACAGAATGTTTTTCTAAAAAAGCCTTCCCCGACACCGACGGAATACGCTGAAACCTGCTCTGCTATTCCTGGCAGACGCGCTGACACACGGAAGATTGAACGTTAACGTTTCGAAACGCCGTTCGCCAGTGTAAATGAGTTCGTTTGGAGAGGAGAAAGAAAAACACGGAAAGCGCTCCCTTCAAAAAGGCCGTGCTTGTTATCAGAAGAGATGTTACGTTATTTTTAATGGCAACCCGCGGCCCGTTACGCAAACATGAAACGCATACTTCTGAAGGTTATTTATTTTGCAGAATAAGCCAAGAGCCAGATATACACCCTGTTCCAGCCCCCCCCCCCCACACCCTCGCTGGCAGTGTGCTGTCTGCCATATTGAGTCATGTCCCAATTGTGTATGAGGTGAATCCAGGCGCGAGGGTGGGGGCCCCTCGCGCCCCTGACTGCCCCCGTCAGCATGCCTCTCTCTACAAACACGTTGACTGTAAAGGGCGAGGTCGACGGCCCGTAGCACGTTGCCGCTTTGACGTTACAGGCACGTCCAGGTGAAACACCCGCGGAGATTCAGGCCCAGATCCTGCCAGACGCCCGTTCATACTCACCCGCAGACCGTAGTTACATGAGCTCTCGCACATCCCATCACTTGCATTTACATTACAACTCATGTGTTTTGTACTTCATGGAGGATACACGCGAATGAGTAATTCTGAATATTTTTTCTCTGATTAAATTCACACCACTGTTTTTTTTTTTTGCTGCTACAGGGATATTATGCTTTATCAATAGCATTACACTGGGAAGTATTTATTCTACTCATGTACATGTATATACACTCAGTGGCCACTTTATTAGGTACACCTTTACACCTGCTAAGTCTAAGTGACTTTGACCGTGGAATGATTGTTGGTGCCAGACTGGGTGGTGTGAGTATCTCAGAAACTGCTGATCTCATGATAACAGTCTCTAGAGTTTACAGAGAATGGTGCGAAAAACAAATAACAACCAGTGAGCAGCAGTTCTGAGGGCGAAACCGCCTTGTTAATGAGAAAGGTCGGAGGAGAATGGCCAGACTGGTTCAAGCTGACAGGAAGGCGACAGTAACTCAAATAGCCACGTGTTACAACAGTGGTATGCAGAAGAGCATCTCTGAACGGACAACATGTCGAACCTTTAAGTGGATGGGCTACAGCAGCAGAAAACCACACCGGGTTCCACTCCTGTCAGCTAAGAACAGGAAAGTGAGGCTACAGTGGGCAGAGGCTCACCAAAACTGGACAGTTGAAGATTGAATAAACGTTGCCTGGTCTGACGAATCTCAATTTCTGCTGCGACATGCAGATGGTAGGGTCAGAATTTGAATCCATGCATCCATCCTGCCTTGTGTCAATGGTTCAGGCTGGTGGTGGTGTAATGGTGTGAGGAATGTTTTCTTGGCACACATTAGGCCCCTTAATACCAAGTGAGCATCGTTTAAATGCCACAGCCTACCTGAGTCTTGTTGCTGACTATGTGCATCCCTTTATGGCCACAGTCTACCCATCTTCTAATGGTTACTTCCAGCAGGATAATGCGCCATGTCACAAAGCACACGTCATCTCAAGCTGGTTCCACGAACATGACAATGAGTTCAGTGTACTCCAATGGCCTCCACAGTCACCAGATCTCAGTCCAATAGAGCACCTTTGGGATGTGGTGGAACGGGAGATTCGCAACAGGAATGTACAGCCGACAAATCTGCAGCAACTGCATTTTGCCATCATGTCAACATGGATCAGAATCTCTGAGGAATGTTTCCAGCACCTTGTTGAATCCATGCCACAAATAATTCAGGCTGTTCTGGGGGCAAAGGGGGGTCCTACCCAGTACTAGAAAGGTGTACCTAATACAGTGGCCACTGAGTGTATATATACATATACAGGTCCTCCTCACTTAACGACTGAGTTCTGTTCCTACGACTAGGTCATTAACCGAATTGGTCGATAAGCGAGGAGCCGCCCCTTACCGATATTTCAAGCATGCTGAACTGTTAGTGGGTTTGTGTCAACCGTCTTTAGATATTGTTTTAATGTCACCTTTGCACCATTTATAACATTTTTAGTATATGTTTAAATGTTTATACAGTAGTGTACTGTATACTGTGATAAACAGAATAGAGGAAATCAGCTCTAATATACATTACTTAGGTTTGCATACTGTAAATACAGGTCATCGTTTTGATTTATTCTGAATAAAGAAAAGGTCTAAAGGAAACTCCAGCTTCATAACTTTGTTTTAATTTGCATAACTCTTACATATTACAGAACATAAAAATACAATCAGCGAAAATGTATAGACGAAATATGTAGTCTTGGAGATTGCGAGCGCTAGTGTAGTGAATACTGACCGACTGCGGGAACGAGACTGAGACTTAGAAAGGGTGACGCGAGATGAGATGCTTGACGCTGAGACGGCGCGCTGCCGTTTCCACGACCAAAGTTCTCGTACAGCGCACAATACCGACTGGTCGGAGAGCTGGTCGTAAGTCCGCGCGGTCGTTTAACAGGTAGGTCGTTAAGTGACGAGTACCTGTACTCAAATATTTATATTACCATCAAGGGAAACGGCAAACAAACAAGCAAAAAATGAAGGACGAGCAGGAGCAGAAGTATGTCTGCTGAGTCTCTGTGCTCTGATGTTCTCGGCGTGGTTTGATCTGACCCTTCTATTGAGTCATTTATTTTAATGCGCTAATGCATATGGACAGCGCGGCTTGTGGATTTTAACACCGCACCAGACAGCTTGCTTGACTGTGTCATCCATGACTTTTGTGCTAGCGGTTCCATGCTGGCTGCTAGCAAGTGGCTCTACCCTCCTGTTGGTGAGTTTCCCAGCTGTATCATTTTGAAAGCCATTCGGCTACTTTCTGTTCTTTTTGTGTAAAAAAAACAAACACTGCCCCTATTGGGGAGGCTTGGTAAGACATCCCGGGGGTTGATTTGGACATTAGCGAGTGGAACCTGCAATGAAAATATTTTTTATTTCTAAAAGCCATTTTATTTGTTTATTTTATAAGTCTTATATGTCTGATTAGACAGCTGTTATTGGTTAGTCTGTTTAGCCTGGCTAGCCCTAGTTCTGCCACATGCAGATTGGGCAAAGTCATGTTGCAACATTTGTCTTTGCCTTTCCTTCGGTACTAATGTCAGAATGTTCTATACCTAAAGATTATTCATATTTGTATGGTCTCAGATACCTAGCTGTTTTGCTTGTGTCTGGTGAGGATTTCAGTTGGTTTGGAAATTACCAGAAGATTGGTAGGACAAAAGTACCAGTGTGTAATTTAAAACACATTCTGCAAATAAATTACCTAACGCGAGGAGCTTTCATTTGCATATTATAAATGAACCCCTATTCAAGAATTAGACTTCTAGTTTATAACCAAGCTGTCAGCCACAGGCAGTCCCAGTATATAGCTGAAAGGACAGACCAGACATATGGTTTTAAAGGGCTCAATTTTTTTGTCCCGACTGCCTGTGATCCGAGCAGTCTGCTTCCCTTTGTGCGAGGGGGAATGTATTTTTACCATAAAAAGGAAGAACAACAATTGTTAAGGGCGAGCTGGGTATGAAAACAGGGAAATACCTTAAAGATTAGCATTCGGAGGGCTGCCACCGGAGCCCGTGATGTCATAATGCCAGTCAGCACATTGCGGCCAATCGGAGAGCGGCAGGCGCGGAGGCCGCGCGGCGATTGGGCGGGGCCCGGTGGGAGGGCCGTGCTGGGAGGCGGGGCTGCAGGGGAGGAAGAGGTGGGTGTGGGGATCGGCTGGAAATGTTTGAGCCGGAGAGTTGAGAGCGCACTCTTTCTTTTCCCCTCTGCGCTGCCGCGGAGAGAATGGCCCCGCACCTCGCCGCGCCGCGCGGCCGGGACTGACACGCTCCTTATCTGCACATCGCCTCACCGGGAGGGGCCGATCACCTCCGCGAGAGAGGGAGGGAGAGAGAGAGAGAGAGAGAGAGAGAGGCTGTAAAGAACTGTGGGACACAGCGAATGGAGGCGGCAGGGCGCTTTCTCCTCTCTTTCTAATGGTATGTTTGAAAAAGAGTTTTGCTGTAATGTGGTGAGAGCCATGTGGGGGGAGGCAGGGAGGGGGAGAGAGAGAGAGAGAGAGAGAGCTCTTGGGCAATGAGTAGCTGGAAAGTGCTTTGGAAGCGTACGGCTGCTGCAGTTTCTCCCCCCTCCATCCCTCTCTCTCTCTCTCTCTCTCTCTCTCACTCTCACTGTGGCGTTCTGTGGCGCTGTGCGGTGACTCGCTCATGAATAGAGACTGCCTTTATCGCGCTCCAGGAAATAGAAAAAGGTGCTTCCCGCGTTTCCGCCGTTTCAGCCTCCATTTTTCTATCCCCAGGGGGACTTTGTCTGTAATTTCAGTTCTGTGTCAGGGGTTTTCACTGTGTGCTGTGTGTGTGTGCGTGTGCGTGTGCGTGTGCGTGCGCGTGCGTGTGTGCACGAGTGTGTGTGTGTGCGTGCGCGCCTGTGTGCGTATGTGTGTGTGCGCCTGTGTGTATGTGTGTGTGTATGTGTGCGCGTATGTGTGTGCGCGTATGTGTGTGTGTGTGTGTGTGTGTGTGTGTGTGTTTGTGTGTGCGCGTGTGTGTGCGTGCGCGTGTGTGTGCGTATGTGTGTGTGTGTGTGTGTGCGCGCGTGTGTGTGTGTGTGTATGTGTGCGCGCGTGTGTGTGTGTGTGTGTGTGTGTGTGTGTGTGTGTGTGTGTAGAGAGGTCCACTCGGGTGTTTTCTTGTGCCTGTGTGGACTTTTTGTTTTAAGGAGACGGACATTAGAATTGCAGAGCTGATGGCTGTTCAGGGAGCCGCTCTGTGTCGTGTTTCAAGGGCACGCCGGCCTGCTCCTCTCCTCTTCTCCCCTCCCGGCTGGGGCCGCTCAGAGCTACAGTCGGGTCGCGCCACGGTGCTCGGGAGTTTTCACGGCAAGCGCCCGGCGAACAGCGGTGCCGTCACTCGTTCGGGGCGGTGGAGGGGCTGGGCGGCGGGGCGGCTGGGAGCGAGGTGTCCGGGAGAGGGCCAGCCGGAGTCAGGTGGCGGGGCGTGCGCAGAGGGGCCCTTCCTGTGTGGAAGAGGCCCAGCGCAGTCATAGCGCCGCTGTGCTAGGCCCTTACGGGACCCCCTGCGTATCTCCCACCATCACACTCTTACTCCCCCGTCTACAGCTCCGTGTCTTCATAAACATTTTTTAGAGGGCTCATTGTTCGCCAGGCTGAATTATTAGGCCGGCGTTTCGTTGAATGACTTTGCAGTTTTGACGTTTTCTCCGTTCGTGCTTTCCTGAAATGAATCACGATCAAATAATCTCTGACCTAAAGTGCGTTGTGTTGTTGCTTTTTTAAGTCGAGACGTTTTGTTCTCCGTGCGGCTGCTCTTTCAGTCGCCGCTCGGCCTGTATGGAACCAGAACCAGAACCAGACGCTTGTTTACGGAAGTCGCGTGTGTCCTTTTTTTTTAAAGCTGGGACTGAAAAAAACGGAAAGAAAAGTGACACTCGTGGTTTTACGCGAGGGGTCCTGCGTGCTGCCTGAAGCGAGGCCGTACTGGGGGGGGCGTGTGGGGCTGCTGGGAGAGCTCCACGTGTAGCAGCTGGCTCTCGCTGGTGCTGCGGGGCGGTAGTTAAAGGAGTGACAGGGGAAAGGGCCGTTCGGTCTGCATCACGTCCCTTTCTCTGCTCAGACCGGTGACCAGGGCAGGGCGGCCCTCGTGGTGGGCTCCCCGGGGGCCGGATAACTGTGTGGAGAAACTCAGTATTGGTACGGTGAGGACCATTCACCTTTGGACAATTAACCTTACCACTGAGAATCGTTCACCTTACCTATGTGGATCGATCGTTTGCCTTCCACTCGTTACCGACAGTGGAAGTGAGCCGTTGGCTATCGACGCTTAGATGCGTCTGATGCTTGTTTTTCTCAACGTTGCAACAATGCCTTTGCTGCGCCCCCGATTAAAGCCACGCTTACACATTTTAATGATGAAATAGAACATTTGGGTCACGTCAGTGCGGCCGGTGGCTAAGGCTATTAGGATGTGGAGGTCGCTCGCACGCTGACTCTGTGAAATTTAGCGCCGGCTAACCGGCTTAGTCCAAGAGCCTCTCCTGCGTGGTTACAACGCCTGCCTTTACACCCTAACGCCAATAAAACACCAACCAAACCCGATTCTGCGGCGGGAGGGTTCTTCAGAATGGATTATCTTGTCAATTTCTTTCAATAAACAAAAGAGAAAACAGGATCTGTTACAGTGGCGTCCGTAGGCCCTGGAGTACTTTAAGCGTAGTTTAATTGGCCCACGTTCGGTATTGAAATCATACTGACCAAATGAGGACAGTGTGTTTTCTTTGGCTTGTTTGTACGCCGGCTCTGTCTCCCAACACGACAACAATAAGCAAATGGGCGTTGAGTAATGCCTGCTAGGCTTGTGGGAGTTGGCTGTAGGGAGAGGTTTTTTAACACACACGTGCAGAAGCAGACAGGGCTTCTTATCTTCCTCTCCTTTCTGTTTCGCCGTTGAATGTTTTTCCCGGAGCGTTTCGCCGCTGCCCTTTTCCCAGGGTCAGGGAATCATTTTTCCAGTTTTTCCCAGCGTTGCTTTTCTTTTCGGTTTTTACAATTCCCTCAGGAAAACATACTCTTTTCAGCGTTTCGTGACAGTTTAATTGTTAGCGCACCACAGCGAATAGCCCCGCGTTTCCTTTGATTGATTGATGTCGAAGAGGTTATTTGGTTCATTCATGAATTCCGTAGCGGCTGTGTGTTGTGAAAACCAAATGCTTTTTTTTTTTGGGTGCTTTTTCTCTCTCTCTCTCTCTCTCTCTCTCTCTCTCTCTCTCTCTCTCTCTCTCTCTCTCTCTCTCTCTCTCTCTCTCTCTCTCTCTCTCTCTCTTTCTCTCCTCTCCTTGTGTCCCTCTTTTGTCCCCGATGAGCAGAAATGGGAACAGGACAGAAGGTTAGACTTCTGCTCGTAATTTATTTCTCTCAAGATTTTTTTAAAGAGTGGCTTGAGAAGAAAACATAATTTATAGCCCTAATTACTTAGATCTCAATCCAGTGGGAATGAGGAGGCGGGGGGTCCTTTTACAGTAGGGTGACAGAATGTGGAGTGTGGCCTACTTCGGGGCGGTCCATGTGATCGCCACCAGGGTGACCGGAGACAGAACGGGGAGAATCGGCAGATTGTAGAACGTGAAAACGGAGGAGCAACAGTGGCGCGGTTGTCACGGCGGGGGAGACTGAAGGGCTCTTTCTCCAGGCCTCCGTAAGGGCCCCCGCCCTCGCCCCCGCCCCGCAGGTGAAGTGAGGTGAACCCCGGGGTGAAGCAGGCCCTGTGGGGCGGCTGGCACGGGGAGCTGTAACTCAAACAGTCTGGCAGGGCGGCGCGTTCCACTGGGCTGTCCCCGGCCCTGGGTATCTCCCCCCCGGCTGCCATGGAGACCAGCCTTCACAAATAGATGCCCGCGAGCTCTGCCAGGCAAACACATTCCTCCTCGCCCGCGCAGCTCCTAAAGGCAGTTTGCAGCAACGTGCAAAAAAATAAATAAAAAACAAGAGTCCATGTTGTTTGTTACGGTTTATTATTGTTACTACTATTATTACTCTTATTGTTATTTTCTGTGCAGCGTTTGTCTTGTCTGCCCGGAGATAAATGCGCCGCTGTTGGTAAACGGCGCGTGGTTGAAACGCGTTAAACCTGAGCAGGGTGAGGCAGACTCAGGGCGAGCAGCGGTAATCAGTCCGATTTGTCAGGCTGATTAGAGAAGGCCCGCTGTGTCTGTCTCCCCCGTGATCCGTCCGTCACACAGTCAGGGCTTTGTTCCAGCGGAACACTATGTCACTATGCCCCTGGAACCCGGAAACCACCAATCACGGTGGGGGACAGGGCTGCCTGTGATGTCACTATGCCCCTGAAAGCCACCAATCACGGTGGGGGACAGGGCTGCCTGTGATGTCACTATGCCCCTGAAAGCCACCAATCATGGTGGGGGACAGGGCTGCCTGTGATGTCACTATGCCCTGGAATCCGGAAACCACCAATCACAGTTGGGGACAGGGCTGCCTGTGATGTCACAATGCACCAAAAACCACCAATCACGGTATGGGGACAGGGGTGACTAATCTCTTTTTTGGCCTTGTCTGTCTGCTCACCAGCTCTATCACCAGGTGCCTTTTAGGCAGCGCTTCAGGTGGGAGGCGTGCTGTATTGGCTGTCATGTCAGCATCAGGCTTTCGTTTCTCTTTGCGGTAGTGGCGCACAACCGAAAGGTTTGACGTGGATCCCGGACGTTTACAGGCACCCTGGCCCGAGTCCCGTTCACTTAAAAATAACAGGGCCCCAGGTGCCCTACCCCACCACCACCCCCACCTTGTCTTCTGGCATCACGCTCATGCCCAGGAATAGTTACCTCTTGTTCCTCCTCCCCTCTGGCCAGTTATATTTATTGTGGAGATTGTTAAATGGAGCGGTCTCCATTGGCTGGGATTGTGGTATTGCCGGGGTGGTGCCGGGTTGATGAGTTGGCTCAGGACGGTTATCGTTATTGCGTTGTCATTCGTCGCCCGATGTGCCGCAAACCATCTGTGGATCTCGCCCCGGCACACGGCCGGGTTTGGCGCGAAACCCGACGTGAACTGGGATTATTTCAGTGGAGCATTCACAGAACAATGACTTCTCTTTACAGTGGGCTGCTGGCAGTGTGGGGGAAATCTTTTAACATTTTACAGAATTTTCACAGGGGAAATGAATCATTGAGTTACTTCTTTTTTTTTTGATTAGATCTTTTTCTCATTTAAAAGCCTAATTCCAGCTGTGAAACGTTCCATTTAAAATGGGAAAAAAATCTACATCTGATGCATAGTTCATCATAGCACTTGTTTATAATATATTCTTGCACTAACCATGATTAATCTCAACGTGTATAAATGCACTTTTTGTAAGTCGCTCTGGATAAGAGCGTCTGCTAAATGCCTAAAATGTAAATGTAATGGTATATTTTAAAAAACAAAAAAACCAATCATTTGCACCATTTACATTTGTGAAGCTGCTACGCTTTGCTGAGTTGCTAAAACGAGGGAATAGATGGTGCCGAAATGCCGGACTGCTCAAAATACACGCGCCCCGTGCAGAGACAGCTGCTTGGCAGTTTGAGTGCTGCAAGCTCGTTAGTGGAGAGAAAGGCGTCCAGCGCGGGCTGGGCACACAGCGAGGAGGGGCTGGAAGCCCCAGAGACCGCGGCTCCGCACGGATATAAAAAAAAAAAAGAGATTATCACAGCTTCCTGATCCTCCACCCGTCGCTGTGGCACATTAACATTCGTTTTGTTCAACAGTGAGCCGATATTCCTAATGTATGCTTGTTGAAGAAATGTGCACACAGTGAACAGAGCACAGCCAGCTAGCCTCTGTAGATGTGTGTGTGATACATTTGACTTTTTGGGCATGTAGCAGACGCTCTTATCCAGAGCAACTTTCAACATTTACATTTACATTTTACATTTTAGGCATTTAGCAGACGCTCTTATTCAGAGCGACTTACACAGTTTACATTTCTTTACATACAATCCATTTATACAGCTGGATATTTAACTGAAGCAGTTCAGGTTAAGTACCTTTAGCTCAAGGGTACAACGGCAGTGTCCCACTTGGGAATTGAACCTGCAACCTTCATGTTACAAACCCAGTTCCCTAACCATTATACCACACTGCCTGCCTGCTTTCAAAAAGTGCATTTAAACATGGTAAGATTAATCATGGCTGGTGCGAGAGATCGGTGTAGTAACGCTGCAACGGACATCGTTGTTGGCAGCTGCACGCCGTACCTGTGACACACTGATTGTTTAACGGGGAGAAAAAGGGCTCACTCCAGACTGCCGTGCCTGGACAGATCGGCGGAGAGCCAGCAGAAGCTCTCGTGTGGAAAGAGCAGACGGGGCTTTGGAAAGGCACACGCTGTGTTCTACCTCGGGCCCTGGAGGATTCCCGTCCTCAGGTAACAGGGACAGGCAGTACGAGGGCTCACCTGAGGACTGCGCTCGGCTGGGGCAGGGTGAATGGAGGACGGGTTCTGGCGTGAGGTTTTCTGGGGTGAGGCCGGTTCCCCCGGTGTTTGGCACGGCCCACGGAGGCACAGAGGTACGGCCTCGTACCTGAGCCAGGTCTCACCTGAGAAGAGCGGCAGGCCGCTGGGACCGTGGGGCAAAATGTGATCCGTGTGTTCGCCTCCCTGCGCGTCCAACTACCACCTGATATTACTCACTGATATTACTCACTTATATTACTCACTAATATCAGGCTGTATTACCATATACATATATATATATATATATAATATAACAATGTCATAATATATAGATAAACCATTTTTTATTTCGGGCCTCTTTTGTACATTTACTGCTGTAAAGTACATACTGCAGCCATTGACATAATACGCTCTTTGTATTCCATTGTAAATATTGTGGCAGCCGCCTGGAGGCAACCCGAGGGCTAGTGATTGATGGGAGGTACGTGGTGAGACGATGGCTCCACCCCTTTTCCTTATTTGGGCGAATGGGAAGTGTGAGATCGCACCTGCAGCCCATTCAATGTAGGGACACAGTCGTACCGAGAGGGAAGTACCGAGAGGGAAACGCGAGGCCAAGAGAGATTAGCGAGTATACTGTGATTGATTACAAATAACGACTTGGACTGTTTTGAGAACCCCGTTTTGTGATTGACCCGTTTTGGCAGGAGAAACCGACTTGTAACAAAGGATTTTGGATTACGGACTAGGACAACGAGCAAAGATTGTGGACTTAACCGTTTCCCCTTTTTCCCTTCCCTTTCCCCGGAAAATAAACCACGTTGATCTGCATTTACCTGTTTGTTGCATTTATTATTGATCATTGGCGGAGTTGCAACTCAACACCCCGGGTTCTCCTACACTTGGTGGATAATGCGAGCAGGCAACCTTGCTTGAAATACGCCAAACTTGATCAATGATAAACGTTAAACAGAAAATGGAAGCCCTAGTACAGCAGTTCGTGGAGGCTAATCAAGCCATGGACAGAGAGTTGCTGGAGGAACAGCGGCAACAGACGGATCAACCCCAGCCAGTTCATCCTGATCGCTCAGTCTGATGGAGCGGATCGTAATTGATAAATATCTGTGTTAACTACCATACAAGGTGAAGAAGTTAACAAGCCAGGCTAACCTGAAGACCGTTGACCAGCTTGTGGAACTGGTGGAAAGGTATCAAACTGCCCGAGAGGTACTGAAGAGCGGCTGACCTCCCCATCAGAGACGGTATCCCGAGAGAAGGGGAGAAAGAAAGGTGACGAGGTACCTTGGAGGGCAGGTAACGAAGACGGCAACTTCCGACCCGTCTTTCCGCAGTCGCGCGCCTTTGATGACACCAACAGTGTTATGGCTGTGGTGAGGTCGGGCATCTGTCCTGGAGTTGCCCACACTGCGACGTCCCCATGCCGTCCGCCTCGGCTAGTGACATGGTGTTAGGAAGGACACGCGGGGTCCTGACATCATGTTGGGCTCACAAGAGCTGCCCGTCACCAGTGACACCGGTGCGGGCCAATAGGAAAGACGACAGCCCCGCTCGACCCCGGAAGCATGGTCATGCTGGTCCGACCGGAGTTTGCCCATCCCCAACGTTTCCAGTGTTCACAAGAAACGATCTCCATAACCCGCATTCATGGTGAAACCACGGCCCACTAAACCTACAGACAATGAAAGGACGACACGAGGGGAGGGCTGGAATTGTCCCAAACCTACCCGTACCAGTACTCACCGGAAGGGATTCCCTGGTGTTCGCTAAACTGTGGTCCGGAATGCAGAAGAAACCAAAGGAGTACCGCAAAACTCGCCGTAGCGTGTCTACGAAGCTTCCAGGAGAGGTAAAACTGTGTGCTTACATGAAATCGAAGACAACGCCTCCACTGAACCCCTGTCGGAAGGGCGGAGGAAAATCAGGAGGTTGAGGAAGGGAGTCTCGGTGAACTATTCCCCATGGACCCCGAGGCAGTCCCAGAACCCGCATCCCTAATGGGGCGTTTTGGTACTGCACAGTTGGAGTAGCTGAACCTGCAGCAGGTGATGGTGGTGGACGGGTGACCCATAGAGGGGATGACCCAGGTAAATTATTCACATTTCCCCATTAAGAATAAACTGTTATATCAAGTGGTCATGAAACAAGATGAAACGCTAGAGTTGTTGCTAGTACATAAGCAGTGTATACCAATTGTGCTACAGCTGTCACATGCACATGTATTAGGAGCTCATCTACAGGTGTAAAAAACTATGGAGAGAATAAAAGCCTGGTTTTACTCGCGGGGAATAGAAAGAACGTGTTAGCGGGTGGCACCAAAACCTGTTTTCCAGAGCCCACTCATCCCATTACCGATTTTTTCCACACCGTTTAGCCGTATAGCAATAGATTTGGTGGGACCTCTCCCAAAACGCAGCAGTGGTTATCAGTATATCCTGGTGATACTCGATTATGCTACCAGGTACCCGGAGGCAATTCCCCTGCGCACCATGGCAACCAAGGGCATAGCCCGCAAACTACTGTTATTTTCTCGAATAGACATTCCGGAGGAAATGCTGACGGACCAGGGGACTCCATTCATGTCTCGCATCATGAACGACTTATGCAAGTTGTTGAAAATGAAACATTTACATACCTCAGTTTATCATCCACAGACGGATGGATTAGCGGAGCGGTTCAACAGAACCCTGAAAAGCATGCTCCGGAAAGTGATGGAAGCAGACGGAAGAAACTGGGACTAACTGCTCCCCTTTGATGTTTTCAATTCGGGAGGTACCGCAGGCTTAGACAGGTTTCTCCCCCTTCGAATTACGATATGGCAGGCACCCGAAAGGACTCCTAGATGTAGCTAAGGAGGCTTGAGAACAGCAGCCGTCTCCGCACCGCACCCTGGTGGAGCATGTGGAGGGATTGAGGGACAGGATGGCAAAGTTGTGGTCAGTGGTGAGGGAACATATGCAGGAAGTACAGGCCGCCCAGGCATGGGTGTACAGCCAGGGGGCTCAGCTGCGTGAATTTCAGCCTGGCGATAAGGTACTGGTACTCGTCCCCACCCCACCTCAGACTGTGCATTTTTAGCCAGGTGGAAGGGACCGTACAAGATCATTGAAAAGGCGGGAGAGGACAATTTTTGGGTACGGCAACGGCCAAATATACCACATCAATCTTTAAAAAAATGGAATGCCAGTGAGGTGTTGTGTGCTATGTTTCCCAAGGTCACCAGTACAGATACCGCACCCACCTATGTGCCGCTAGGGCAACAGCTGAGCCCGGCGCAGAAACAGGAACTGAAGGATCTGGTTAACAGCCACCGTGACGTTTTTTCTAGCGAGCCCGGACACACCGACCTCATACAACATCACATTATGACCGACGCAGGGAGAAAGGTAACACTTCGTCCATATCGCATCCCGGAAGCAAGGAGAGAGGCCGTGAGGGCGGAAGTACAGGATATGCTGGCCGCTGGGATCATAGAGGAGTCCCAAAGTGAGTGGTGCAATTGTGCTGGTTTTCAAACCGGACGGGACTTTACGGTTTTGTAATGACTTCCGAAAACTAAATGAGATATCAAAGTTTTGACGGTTATCCTATGCCCTAAATAGATGAGGATTGGGAATGCCCGATTTATCAGCACACTGGATCTAACCAAAGGTTACTGGCAGGTAGCCCTAACTCCGGCATCGAGAGAGAAGACCCCTGACGGACTACTCCAGTACAATTGATGGATCGGGTTCTGCGACCCCATCGTGAGTATGCGGCGGCTTATCTGGATGACATTGTAATCCACAGTGACGATTGGGAAACACATCTAGAGGGTAAGGAATGTTTTGCATGCGCTAAGGGGAACGGGGCTCACCACCAACCCAAAGAAATGTCGACTAGGTCTGCAAGAAGCTGAGTATTTAGACGATAGTATCGGTTACGGATCTGTAAAGACGCGGAAAGTGGAGGCGATAAAGAATTAACCTCGACCCCTCACTAAAAAACAGGTTTGCACGTTCATCATGCTCACTAGCTATGATCGGCGGTTCATCCCGAACTTCACCACCCTTTTAACAGATCTGACAAAGAACTGGTTGCCAATGCAAGTAAGCTGGACCGAAGAGGCCGAAACGGCTTTTCAGAATCAAAGGTCAGCGCTCCGTTCCGGACCCATTCTGGTAACTCCGGATTTCACCAAAACCTTCCTGGTCCAGACGGATGCCTCAGAAACCGGGGTAGAGCGGTCTTGTCACAGCTACAGGAAGGTGAGGAACATCCCATCATGTATATCAGCAGGAAACTCTTACCGAGGGAACAGAAGTACTCAACCGTAGAGAAAGACTGCCTGGCAATTAAATGGGCTTTAGAGACTTTCAAATATTACTTGTTGGGACGACATTTCACCCTCATCACCAACCACGCTCCACTTGTGTGGATGTCGCGCAGTCGGGACACGAATGCCTGAATAACGAGATGGTTTCTGTCACTGCAACCGTATGCGTTTTCTGTACTTCACAGGTTGGGGGCTGCCAACGGGAACGCCGATGCCCTATCCAGAAGGGATACTTTGTGGTGCCAGGCCGCCCCTCCCTCCCGGTCGGAGCTGAGGGGGAAGGTGTGTGGCAGCCGCCCGGAGGCAACCCGAGGGCTAATGATTGACGGGAGGTACGTGGTGGGATGATGGCTCCACCCCTTTTCCTTATTTGGGCGAACAGGAAGTGTGGGAACGCACCTGCAGCCGATTCAATGTACGGACACAGGAATAAAGAGGCCAACGCCGCGTCAGTCGTGGCTAAGTACCGAGAGGGAAACGCGAGACCCAAGAGAGATTAGCGAGTACACTGTGATTGATTACAAATAACGACTTGGACTGTTTTGAGAACCCCGTTTTGTGATTGACCCGATTTGTCAGGAGGAGCCGACTTGGAACAAAGGATTTTGGATTACGGACTAGGACAACGAGCAAAGATTGTGGACTTAACCGTTTCCCCTTTTTCCCTTCCCTTTCCCCGGAAAATAAACAGCATTGATTTGCATTTACCTGTGTTTGTCGCATTTATAATTGATCATTGGCTGAGTTGCAACTCAACACCCCGGGTTCTCCTACACTTGGTGGATAATGTGGGCAGGCAACCTTGCTTGAAATACGCCAAACTTGATCAATAATAAACGTTAAAAACAGAAAAACAACTCAACACCCCGGGTTCTGCTACAATGTTCACTAGAAAGATTTTATCATTTCTTTAACTGTACTCTTCAATTTGTTTCCATTCAAATTCTAAAAATATTAGGTCGTAAAAGGGCACAGGTTCACATAGGCACAATTCATAGCCGATTGGTTCATCATAGCCGTGTAATTCATAACTGATTGGTTCATAGCTGTGTAATTCATAGTTGATTGGCTCATAGCTGTTGATCCTCCTGTGGGGAAACAGGAAATTAAATCCAGCTCTACAGAAGATAGTGTGTGCACAGAGGTAGGAAATGGGGAGAGTTATTTTATAATTATAATATTTTCCTGCGGGGGTGCAGTGTGAGTGTGTGTTGGGGGAGGGGGTGTTATGGTTGGAGTGGCCTCAATGAAAAACAATTGGCGCCAAGTACGGTTCAGATTCTAATTGGATGGAGGAGAGTGAGGTTCTGATTGGAGGGAGGAAGGTTAGTGATTCTGTTTGGAGGGCGAGAGTGAGTGATTCTGATCGGAAGGAGGAGATTCTGACCTCAGTCACTCTGACCTCGAGGCCCTGCGATTGAGATGCTGTTTTGCTTTCTAGACAAAACAGTTTTGGAGATGGCACTGTTAAGGTGCTGTTGTCCCTGGGTTATCTTAGGGAAAAGAAAGGCCTTGTTAGGGTGTGGCACTCCAGAGCTGCTGCTGTGTGTCCATGTGTTTGTGTGCCTGCAGTCTCTATCCTGGGCGAGGCCCTTTGCAGCTCATTAGATTCTCTTCCCTTGTCTGATTGATCCTGTGAAGTTGTTTAAGTGTAAATCTCTGATGCTCAGCATGCTTCACCAGGTTCCTGTGCTCCTGGGGATCTGGCTTAAAGGCACACTGTGTGTCACGTCTCTGCTTGCAGTTTTGGGCTCTTTAATTCACGGCTTGTTGAACTGTCCCCACAGGGCTGCACCCCTGGCCTATCCTGACTCCGGGTGGCCACGCCCTCTCTCAGGCACTGTGTTTTTACAGGCTGTCTGCCCCCTGCCCCCTGCCCCATCCCCCCTCTCTCACATGTAATTGACCGTGGCCTCTCACTCTCTTTGCTGATGTTAGCGCTTTAAGAACGCTTCACACTGTTCATTAAAGGGCATAGAGTTGGAGAACTCTCGCACGCCACCACCTCTGGATTCAGATGGCTATCCGTCTGTAGCACTCCGAGGGGCAAGCCTATTTCAGAATTCAGTCAATGAAAAATTCTTAATTGATGATAAATTCACAGAGCACAAATAAAATGGTCGCTATGACCTAGGAGATGTTGTTTGCCTTGTGTTACCTCCCTATGCGCCTCGTATTAACTTCCTGTTTGTCTAACTGCATCAGAAGCAATTATTGTTTACCAAATATAGAACTGCTGTTATACAATAAACGGAACTGAACTATCATGAAACATGCGATTATCGTGCAAGAAAAATAGGAATTACTTGTCTGCTTGTGCTAATTGCATGATGTCACGGTGACTAACGTGCAATTTGGGCCATCACAAAGGGACATTTACAGAGCGTGTTGTCTCAGCCACGTCCGTGCCTATATGCTTTGCCTGGAACACAGTGAAGTCCTGGATGGTGTGTCCGGCAGAGGTATTTGTTACCCAGATCGAATCAGGGTTTCTGTTACTACATCCCATTAGCTCTTATACGGGCTGCCAGTTGTCGTCAGTGGGAGACACGCCTTTTCTCCAATTAGCACTGGCTCTGTCCTGTAGTACTGCGTGTGGCCTGTAGGGTGTAAAATAGTCATTGGCTCTGTCCTGTAGTACTGCGTGTGGCATGTAGGGTGTAAAATAGTCACAAGTTTGAGGGTGAGCACTTCAGAGGAGTAATCATGCTTCAGTTACGGTGCTCCTTGTGTGAGAGCTGGTGGCACAGTGGTAACTCGAGGGGCACAGTTGTCAATTCCAAAATGAATAAGGAAAATAATTGGGTGAAAACGTGTTTTTTCAACACTTGCAGAAAAAAACATAAGCAAAAAAAGCAAAACGTTTTGAAGGTTGTCCGTCTTTCTGCAAAGCGTTGCTGCGGGCGAGACATGTTGGGAAGCTGAGTCCAGCGCGATAAGACTGAAGCTTAACAGCCGTCAACCTCTATAAATATTCAGGAACTAAACTCAATTTCCTACTTGTACTCAAACACACGTCGTGTGACATTCCTACGTCTGGAACAATATGACTTTCCACTGACACCCAAGAGTGGGAAGAGTCATTTCCACGCATGGATGAGCACAGACGGACCTTTTAACCGTACCACCGTATTAGCATTCCAGTGCTAACCTAGCACCATGCGGAGACCGCATGAATGCTTTTAATGTTTGAACCGAGCGGTAAATCACAGCAACGCTAAGGCTAATCCCCCAGAATGATTAGGCAGAAGAGACTGAAGTTTGCAGGGTTTTCCCTGCTCGTCTAATGCTTAGGTGGGCCGCCTAAGTGTTTTCTTTGACCGCCTAAAAGAAATGGACAGTATATATATATATATATTCAATTCTGACATTAATACACGGAGGGTTTAACCGCAGCAGTGTCTGCGCCGACCGCTACTTCCATTTATTTTACGTTACCGCCTAAATAGGCTATCGGAGTGAAAAAAAGTTTCATTAATTAAAAAAATGACTTAATCTGCTGCAGTCTGTTTCATACTTGTTTTACACGTAAAATTATAGTGTAGGATAGGCCAGTTAATTACATTTTCAGCTTGACAACGCAGAAGAAATTGTCCTTTTTTTAAAAGAGGCCCAGGATAGGGTAGGAGGAGAGGTGACGAACTAAAGTCTATTTAGATACGGACTATCATAGTTTAGAATCTGATACCACTTGTCATCCATCTCAGTGATTCCCAACCTGTCGGGCGCCTTACATTGTGATAGATTTGAACCAATGTTGACTGGTCAGATTCTTCACCGAGGTAGGCCAATTTATCTTGGCCACTAGCCTCGCTTGCCAGGCTCTGAGCGCGCGCTCCCCTCAAGTCTCACCACATCCCTGCTCTCCTCTGTCTCGATTCAAGTTATACAAATTAGCCAGTCACAAGTTTATTCCTTCATTCCGCGAACGGAGCTAGCTAGCAAGCGATACGTTATCAACTCATTTTACCTCTATGTACCACCCCCGCCGTGTCTGCCACCACCGAAGCCCTGAAAATGCCAGGGAAAACCCTTGCGTGCTCTGTATTCTAAAACTGGTCTCCCCTTTGAGCGACTTGCCTTACGTCTCTGTTTCTGTTTCTGTCTGCGGACATGACAGGGCTGTGCATTCATCACCGCCCCAGTCATCGTGTTATTTTCTCATAGAATACATGCGATTTTTTCAGACGGCCCAATTAATTTACCCGAGAGTATGACACACCAGGATAATTAGTAGAAACTGATTTGCAAAAGGAACCATAGCATCCAACAGTGGTTCAGAGCTCAGACAGCTTGGACTGCGCTAATACTCTCCTGTCATATTCATTTACTCTTAACGTTCACCGATACACTGAAGTCTACCCTCTTCCACTCGTAACGCTTTCAGTTTAAGATGCAGATTTCACTGTGGGGGCGGTGCAGGCCCCTGAAATCATTATTTGAAGTGCCATTTTAATTAAGCCAATTAGATCGCTTTATTGCGAAATGGTCATAATGGAAGAGAATTTCTTTTTTTAGCTCCGCTTTCGCTGTTGCTATGCCTTGTATCAAACGGAGGGGTAAAAAAAGACTGCCCTTAGCAACCGGGTTGGTTTTTGTGTTTTTAGGCCGACGCCGGGGAAACGGCTGGCAGCGTGAGCAAGAGTGGAAAGCCAACCACAGGGAATATCCAGCATCCAAAACGTGTGTCGTTTTTTTTCAATATCAGACCTCTGATTTATGACGCAGCTCACCAGACCACATTATTAGAGTATTTTTCTGTGCTGTTTTGCATTGTTAAAATGGGCGTTTTAACCCTTCACCCCCACACCCTATCCATAATATTGGTGTAGCACTGTGGCCATGCCTGCCTCGGCAGACTGTGTCCTTTAACCCTTTAATCGCGGCTTTGTCCGTTAGCCCCTCCTCGTCCTTTTAGATTTTTCAGAACCCAGGTCAAAAGCTGCTCCTGGTGTGCGTGGGCTCTTAATGAGCAATTAGGACTGTCTTGGCGTTCTTGGGATGTGTAGGAGTGGCGGCAGAACCCCCCCTCCACCTCAAACAAAAATATTCCCCTTCTGTGAGAGAAGTGTTCAGAGTGTTTTGGAGCCTTCAAGCGCCGTCACCACGCCCCGGCAATACGATCGACGTGACCGCGCCGGTCCTGACCATGCCAGTGCCGACTGTGGCTGGCAGCGCCAGCTGTGTGACACGTAACTGGCCGTAGCGTTGCTGTCAAATTTGGGCAAATAGTGGTGCCAGCGTTGGAGCGCTGCGGTCCAGTACATGTGCAGGTCAGTCAGGTAACAGTGACGAGGGGGTTTGTGTTTCGACAAAGCGTGTCCGTGCTACACTGCCTCGAAGTCATGCTTGGTGCTAATCACCCCAGTGACACTCGGTGAAACATGTTTTCGACGGCCTGGTTAAATCCATCGGTCTCGTCATCATGCAGGTTCAAGTGTTGATGCTAAATACATGGAGGGACGTGGATGTTTATTATTCTGTTTGCTGAACCCTTTCAGCCGTCAGGAGAGATGTTTTGAAGACTGAAGAATTGAATCAAGTGAACGTTTGATGTTTTAGATTCACCTACACTTTGCAAAAGAAAATGTGGACTCACGACTGTAGAACACTGTACCCTGCTCAGTTTGTGTAGCAGTGTGTAGTTTGTGTGTAGTAGTCTTTAAGGTGCTGGGCTATTGCCTGAATGTTGGAAAAGAGAATCGCGCCTAATAACCAGTTTCTTCTCTCTCTCTTTCTTTCTACCCCCTGACAGATCTTGGACAGACGCTGCCTTGTCGGACGTCACTACTTGAAGCCACTGAGCCGGTCGGTGTGTCGCTTTAGCGTCCGTGTCCCGGTCTGACCTGTGACAGGAGATACCTCAAGGCTCCACCCTCGGCCCGCACCGTTTTATCTGGGCTCCTCCGGAGGACTCTTTAATCGGGAAGATTTACTGCGGAGCCTGGGAAACGCAGCCAAAAAAGCACGAGGAGGCGACGTGTGTGTGGTTTTTTTGGGGTGGGCAGAGAGCCAGTACCAGCGAGCGTATCCGGGACCAGGACGTCGGTTATTAGGCCGTCTACGGCAGAGGAAGGGGGCAGAGACACGGGCCGTCTGTCAAAGCGTCTAACCCCCCGCCCCGCCTTCCTTGGGCATGCCCCTCCCTCCCCCCTCCCCCCTCAGAAGTCTACACCCTCAGCGGACTGAGTGATTCGAGACGGGACGGCACACTTCCTGATTAGCCGGTCTCTTTCCCCTCCCCCCCCTCCCCCAACCCCCACACACCCCTCTACCCCCCCCCCCGTGCTGTTGCCACCGACTCCGCACTGAGATACCACCAGGAGACGGAGAGACACCTGAGCCCAAAGCTTCGCTCCTGCTTCTCGTCCTCAGCTCTTTAAGTTTGGCCCTTTTTTTCTTTCTGGAAACCGTCGAGAACCGCAGCGGATAGCCCCCACAGCGAAGCCGTCGGTGGCTCGGTTTGGCTTGGCTCCGCCCAGGTTGGACATGGCGTTGAACATGTCCTCCATACGGGACACAAAATGGCTGACGCTGGAGGTGTGCCGGCAGTTCCAGAGGGGCACCTGCTCCCGCAGTGACGAGGAGTGCAAATTTGCCCACCCGCCCAAGAGCTGCCAGGTGGAGAACGGCAGAGTCATTGCCTGCTTTGACTCTCTAAAGGTGAGCAATGACACTACCTGTACAGCTGTCTCTCTCTCTCTCTCTCTCTCTCTCTCTCTCTCTCTCTCTCTCTCTCTCTCTCTCTCTCTCTCTCTCTCTCTCTCTCTCTCTCTCTCTCTCTCTCTCTCTCTCTCTCTCTCTCTCTCTCTCTTTGTGACTGAAGCTCATCAATTGACACGATTCCAAAAAAGATCTTATTTTTAGTAGCATCGAAGGCAGATTGCGAGCGTGTAGGCTGTGAGTGTAAGTCCTGTTGTTGTGTGGAGGGTGATGTGGTTTACTTTTGTGAGCTCTCTGCACACCTCCGCCCGCACAGGAACACTTATTCCAGCGTGAGGGAGAATATCCTTCTTCCAGCTTGTTTTCACAGTCCATACCAAGGACTCAAATATTTTAAACTAAGTCTAAAATGTTTCGAAAGACGTAAGACCACTAGTTTCAGCGGTCTAACGGGGGCGGCATTTGGCTGTCCGCTCCTGAGGGAGTGGGGAGGGTGTTCGGCACAAACTCGCCGTGAAGCACGTGAGGGCGTCTCCAGAAAGGGGGTCGGTGAGTTCCGTCTCGGAGGAGGTGGATCATTGGCAACCTCGGAGAGTAGCTTGCCCCGTAGAGACGGGCGGCGAGTTTGTGGGGGGAGCGGAGAAAGACGGGGAGAAAATCAGAAACAACATTTGTAAAAAGGAAAAAAAAAGAAATAAAAACTGCTAGTTTCAGTGAAATTTTATATTTTTCTAAATAGATTTTCAGGAAGTGAATGGCAAACTGCTCTCCAGAAACGGTTAACGAGCAGAGTCCTCCAGCGTCAGTGTCTCCGCTGTTTGAAGTGATGTTCGGACCCTTCACGCGCGAGGCGTCGGCCCTGTTTCACAGACGCTGACAGCCCAGAAGGGCTTGAGCGAAGTCCACCGGCGCTCAAACGCTGGGTGTCTCGACCGCCCCGTTAAACTCACTGACAGACCCAAAAGGTCAAAGGTCGGTCCCGTGGCGACACTAACGGGCGGGTGTCCCCGTGAGCGTTAGCCTCTCTGCGCTAATGTGCCGTGTGGCACCCGGAGACGACATCAGTGCGCACATTAAGCCGACCGTGTTCGCGCTGTTTACGGACAGTAAAGGCTGTCGGAGCCGTGGGTTTGAAAGAGCCCAGTGACTCAGGAGAAATATAAAAATACGAGCCGATGCAATATTTCCACATAACATTCAACCAAAAAAAAAATTTAAAAAAAATGTCAAAAGTATCACATTTGGGGAAAGGTATTTGACTGCGCCAGCTCTGCCTTCCCTCAGGTTGTTCATAAATAACTGATATTATTGCTATCCTTTCCGTTTCCTTCTGGTTATGTGCCTAACATAAACCCTTATCCAGCTAGACTCATGTTTTATACCATGGTGTAATGGTAACCTGGGGTGCAACTATTTCCTCTCGTTTGTGAAAATGTTTATGCTATTTGGCCAACTGTAAATCGTAATTATACATAATTATACTAATTGTGGTATTTACATTTCTTTTTAAATGGAGCGAGATGTTTCTGGTCAGTTACGCACTCCTCTAACGTATAAAAGAACAGCCAGTTCTACTTGTGTTCAATGTGAAGCTGTGCTGTTACTGCACATCGGGTGCGGCCAGGCTGCAGGACCCGAAACGACCAGAAGTGTCGCTATTGAGCGATGAGGTGGGGAATGTCTTGCAGATTAAAACCCTGCCTACTTAGGCGATGCTATGGCCCAATTAAATACTTGTAGGTAGTTTGGTTGTTTAGCCGTTTCAATTGGGATGTCTTTTAGCCCGTCGGCTAACGCTAACAGAGTTCAGAGTGTGGTGTGCAGGCATCGGGGTTAAGGCTTGGAGAAGCTGCCGGTGTTTGCGGTGTCGTTTCCACAGATGACGCTGCGCTTGGAGAGTGAGGTTTGCGAGACCCTGACTGGGATGCAGGCCTCGCTCTTTCTGACAGACTTAATCGGCTTTATTTCATAACCCGTTTCCCACGGAAACGGCGTGCTTGTGCTGCGGTCGCCCTGCTGCTTCTGAGCCGCTGGGGAGGCGCGGGGCGTGAATAGAGGCCTGTTCATTACGCGCCCCTCTGGGTTTGGAGTGACGGCCGCTTTATTACCGCTGCGTTGGCCTGTCAGAGGCGCTGAAGGCCTAATGCGCTAAGGGCCGCCTCTCGTTCCCCTTTCTGACCTCCCTGTCCGTCTGTCGTCTCCGCTCCGCCTCCGGCTGCTGCCGAGGAGAAAAGCCCAGTGCTGCTCCGCCAAACCGAACCCCAGGGGCGCCGCGGGGATTCGGACAGGCCCGCTTTAACTGGCGCTGTGTGCCAGACCGACCCAGGCAGGGCTCCGGGTCTCATCCCGGCCCCTGCAGGCTCACCTGTGGCCCCAGGGAAAGATGAGTTAGAGCCTGCTCCCAGCGCCTCTTCATCTCGCCACCGACCGAGTGAGTGATGGTGTGTGCGAGTGAGTCAGTGAGTGAGTCAGTGAGTGAGTGAGTGATGGTGTGTGCGAGTGAGTCAGTGAGTGAGTCAGTGAGTGAGTGAGTGATGGTGTGTGCGAGTGAGTCAGTGAGTGAGTCAGTGAGTGATGGTGTGTGCGAGTGTGTGAGGGAGTGAGCGAGGGAGTGAGCGTGTGAGTGAGTGTGTGATGGTGTGGGTGAGTGATGGTGTGTGCGAGTGAGTGTGTGAGTGAGTGTGTGAGTGAGGGAGGGAGGAAGTGAGTGAGTGAGTTAGCGAGTGAGTGAGTGAGTGAACAAGTAAGTGAGTGAGTGAGAGTGAGCGAACAAGTGAGTGAGTGAGTGATGGTAGGAGTGTGAGTGTGAGTGTGTGAGTGAGTGAGGGAGGAAGTGAGTGAGTGAGTTAGCGAGTGAGTGAGTGAGTGAGAGCGAGTGAGCGAACAAGTGAGTGAGTGAGTGAGTGAGTGAGTGATGGTGTGAGTGAATGAGCTTGGATTGAACTTGGATTGTTTGAGGAACTGTATTGGAATTTGCCCCTGGATTACAGACTAAGACAACAGGAAATGGATTGTGGACTGTATGTGTTTCGAATACCCCAAGGAGTACCCATCCTTTTGTGTGTTTTGTCAAATTAGTTTAATGAAAAATATTGCTTTGTTTGAAATACTGCCTCCTCCGGATTATACAACTGCCTACGCCCTCTGGAAAGGTCCTTGAGTGTCCCCCCACCCCAAGGGACATTTTCATGGAGCTTTTGGACTGAAGAAAGAGGGGAAGAAACACTTGTCTCCAGATCAACAAGAGGTGATAGTAGATTTCCTGAGGTTGCCAGAGCGCACCCAAAAACGGACATGGGAAGGGTGCCTTCTTTTCCTGATGATGAGCCTGGCTGCCATGTCTGAAGTCGTGAAGATGATGCATCAGGAGGCTTGGGACAAGGGGCAGGCCCAGGTGGCACAAAGTGGAACCCATCAATGCCTATGCTGCCTGGGGTATGGTCATCAACCCAGTGAGTGCTACTGGAAGGGAGAAGTTGGCTGGGAGGACCTGAAGGAAGGACAAGAAAAGTAAAAAGTCAATGGCAACTGGCCATTGGCCACTGCCAAGTGCAAGAAGAACCCAGGTAAGCCACAACTGCAGCTTAGAAGTGCATCCAAAATGGCTGAGAAGTGTGCAGGTTTAGAAGCAGATTTAGGAGAGGCAATATCAGTAATAAAGGGCATGGAGGAAGAGATACAGAAATTGTGTTAACCAGAAGGAAGACCTGGTGAAGAACCAGAGGCGGGCGGCCATTTTTGAAGACAGATGGCGAGTCACCCTCCAGGAGGTTCAGGAGCTGAAGAATGTCCAGTCTGAGCTGTACAGGACGAAGGCTGAGTTGGGGACCTCGGATGAGCACCACCTGGTGGCCATGGGGAAATTGCGGGAGGAGCACCTTGACTCCCTGAGGAAGATTGGGAACATGGCTGTGGAGCTGGAGAAGGAAAAGGCAGCTCTTGGCAATGAGGTGAGACGTGTGGAGGCCCACGGCCTGGCGCTGGAGGAAGAGATGAGGAACCTTACAGAGATGTTGGAGGAGGAGCATCTGCAGCGTCTGGACATCCAGAAGTCCCAGGAAATCCCCAAAGAGGAATACCCCAGGGCGCTGTTTGATGTGCAGACCAGGCTCGCTCAGAAGGAGGCGGAGCTAAGGAACGCAGCAGAGGCCCATGCATCCGAGGCAGAGCAACTCCAGAGCCGAGCAGAGCAGGAGAGCGAGGAAAGGCGGGAGCTGGAGGCACAACTGGAAGAGGTGAAGACTCAACTAAGAGCACAGGCAAGGCAGCTTGGAGAGCTAGAGGGAGTCCCAAGATAATCTTTTTAATCACCTCTGCAGTACTCCTGAGAGAACAAAAGAAAAATCAAGAGCTTACTGTCCTGAGAGAGAAACTGCATGGTGTAACTAAGAGGCTGGACCAAAAAGAAGCCTAGCACCAGGCCACAGAGAAATCTTTTTGTGAAATCCTAAAAACCTAAACCGAACTTTCTCTGCAACTACAGAATCAACTGGAAGAGGTGAGTGGAGAACTTGAATGTGTAAAATGTGTTCCTGTCATGAAAGACTCTAGCACCCAGGTGGAGATCTCGCAGCCAGTGGAGCTGACAGGAGATGATGGCCAGATGGTCGATGGTCCTCAGTCCCACTCAGTGCCAGACCTTGGAGGGGGACTGGAGGAGCAGCATGCCAGGGGATGAGCTGTGGTGGGACCATAGTGTGGAAGAAAGCCTTTTAACTGTGGCTGAGGCCTGGTTGAACACCCGACCATCTCCTGGCATGGTGAGTCCATCTCTTCTATTAAAACTGAAAAGACCGAGAAGAAATATGGAGATGAAAGTTTCTCACCTGAGGAGAGACAGGAAACAAAACCGGCTGATGTTTAAAGGAAGCAATCGTAGGAAACGTCTATGGAGAGGAGAGATGAATATAACTAAGAAATCTAAGAATGAAACTAACTGTCATTTGAAGAAAATCTTTTCCCCGCTCGTTGATCCTGACCCCCAGGAAGCAGAATGGAAGTGGCGGAAAAGGCAGAGAAGAGGATCACAGATTCCGAAATTGTGAGAGAGAATTGTTTTGGATTGCTTTTTGGATTGAACTTGGATTGTTTCGATGACCCCGTTTTGTGTATCGACTTGGACCGTTTGAGGAACTGTATTGGAATTTGACCCTGGATTACGGACTAAGACAACAGGAAACGGATTGTTTGCCTACAGGCAAGAGGAGGTAGTACAACGATAAAAAAAATTAATTGAGCTTTTGGACTGAAGAAAGAGGGGAAGAAACACTCGTCTCCAGACCAACGAGAGGTGATAGTAGCCCACTAAGGAAAAGTGCAAGAAGAACCCAGGTAAGCCACAACTGCAGCTTAGAAGTGAATCCAAAATGGCTGAGAAGTGTGCGGGTTTAGAAGAGTTAGGAGAGGCAATATCAGTAATAAAGGGCATGGAGGAAGAGATACTGTACTGGTGTGATTGACAGCCCTGTGTGAGTGACTGTACTGTACTGGTGTGATTTAAACAACTACATCGTCACAAAGCAGCTTTACAGGGCACGGAGCCTTAAATCCCCCCCCACCCCCCCGAAGAGCTCGCCAAGGGCAACCGTGTCAAGGGAGAACTCCCTGAAGGGCACAGGAAGCAAGAAACCTTGAGAGGAACCAGACTCTGGTTCGGTGTGCAGCTGCCATCAATGATGTCTACTGCAGAGTTACTACACCAATCTCTTGCACTAACCATGATTAATCTTACCGTGTATAAATGCACTTTTTGTAAGTCGCTGCTAAATGCCTAAAATGTCAAATGTAGACTCTTGGGGGAGCCAATCCTCTTCTGGTGGGCACAAGAAAGGTTAAGGGAAGGGGAAATAGTCAATAAACGGGCGGGGGGCGGTCAAGAGTACATAAAAGGCAGGCCGCATCAGCAGGGTGCCGGTGAACGATGTGATTGCAGGGCCACAGCTCAAATCTCCAGTCAAGTAATAAAAAGGCTTCGCACACGGTGCCCGGACGATTAGCGCTTCGGCGCCGCTTCGCCCGAGACGAGTCGTCACTGGGGTCACAGGACGGGTTCGTGATGTCATTATAAATATGGTTCGGCACTGGGGGGGATGGTTAGAGGCCGGGGACGGGGGTGTCACGGGCGGAGAGACGCTCACAGCAGTGTCATGATCGGGTCGGGGTACCTAAGGTTGAAAGGCCTGTAGATTTGAGCTCCGTCTCCTCGAGACTGCATTGTTTTTGACTCGTTGCTGGTTCTGCGGTCTTCCGGAGCCCTGATTGGCTGGACTGTATGTCCACTGCCAGTTGCCGTTAGTCATGTTTCTGTGCTGGTTTCATTGGATGCCACGGGCGTGGATTGTGAGACGCCATCTGAATGAGCAGGGGCGTGATGAGTGTTTTTATGAACGCAGACGAGCGTGTGCTGAGAGGCTCTTGGTCTTCAGCGTCGAGCTCTGCGTGGTCACTGCCCGAGGAAGAGCGTGGTAGCTGAGGAAGAGGCGCGTGGGAGGTGTTTCAGTGTCGACCCCCAGGGAAACGCTTCTGTTCATCAGCCTGGTTTCTCTCCCCCCCGTTGAGTCTCCAGGAGTTGAGCCAAGATGGCAGACTTCTTCCAGGCTCCTTCTGTAATCCCGTCTCCATATCGGGGCTCTGTACGTGCAGCGCAAACACTGTGATCCTTATCAAAGGTGAAATCACGCTCGGATGTTTGGGGGAAGATTAGAGACGGATGTAAGCCCCTTTGTGGAGGTCCCGGAACGCGTGATAGATCTCTGAGATCGTACTGACACTGGGTTCACTGTGGGGGCAGAGAGACCATACTGAGAGAGAGAGACCATACACAGAGAGAGAGAGAGAGAGAGAGAGAGACCATACTGAGAGAGAGCGAGAGAGAGACAGACCATACGGAGAGAGAGAGAGAGAGAGAGAGTGAGAGAGAGAGAGAGAGAGAGAGAGAGAGAGAGAGAGAGAGACAGACCATACTGAGAGAGAGAGACAGAGAGAGAGAGAGAGAGAGAGAGAGACCATACGAGAGACCATACTGAGAGAGAGCGAGAGAGAGACCATACTGAGAGAGAGAGAGAGAGAGAGAGAGACCATACTGAGAGAGAGAGAGAGAGAGAGAGAGAGAGCGAGAGAGAGACCATACTGAGAGAGAGAGAGAGAGAGAGAGAGAGACCATACTGAGAGAGAGAGAGAGAGAGAGAGAGAGAGAGAGATCTGAGTATAGAGAGATCAGACATGTCTGTCTGTGTGTATTTATTGTTTGTGTATCTTCGTGTGTGTCTGTATGTGTGTTTGTGTCTATGTATGTGAGTGTGTATGTGTTTTTGCCTGTGTGTGTGTCTGCGTGGGTATCTGTGTGTGACTGCGCGTGTGTATGTGTATGTGTCTGCGCGCGTGCACACACGCACTCCCAGCCCCGACAGTTGCACACACCGCCGTCTCCACAGAGACCGAATACGGCCACACCCTCCTCAGTCCCAGCACCAGGAAACACGGCACCGCTCATCGCCATGGAGCCCACTGCTTCCCTCCGTCTGGGAAAAGAGTAACCTCTCTGAATATGCATCGTGTAGAAATGAAAGCATCACACATTTAACAGTGCAGGTGTGCTGTTTTATTCATCTCCTCCGCTCCAGAGCGCTGCAGAAGGGCTGTGTGCCACGCTGCCTCTGCAGAGCCGCGCTGCTCAGCGCCGTTAATGAGGGGCTCCTTAATTGCCCTTTGATAATGAGTCCTTCCCTAATTAGCTGTTAACCTTTAAATCCCTGATACCTTGTGAAGGTCTCCTTGGCTGTGCTGGATCTCTCCTAAAGGAGTCTGTGTGTGTGTGCGTGCCCGCGCGCGTGCGTGTGTGTGTGTGTGTGTGTGTGTGCGCATGCGGCTGTCTGTGTGAGTGTCTGCCTGAGTCGTTGCGTAGCTCCGTGTAGTCTGGAGTTGTGCAGCGTTGTGTAGCATTGTGTATCTTTGTGCGGTCAGCTCTGACAGTCGCCGAGCGCCTGTGTGTAATACGCCGGCTTTCTCCGGCTGTGTCTGAAGGGCACTTAATTTGGCCTCTTCCTCTTCACCGCAGCAGGAGAGAGGGAGAAAGTGTCACAGCGGATCACGTCCTCCGTTTAAAACGCGAGGAAGAAGAAAGAGTCCTCTGATTCCCGGGCGGCCGCGTTACGTAACGGCGTTTAGCGGAGCGCGGACCAGCCCACACCTGGGGCCGCCACAGACGGCATGTGTGCCACGTCCTCGATTTCACTCTTAATCCGCTCACCCTACTTTTGGGAAACGGCCCGTGTCTGAATCCGCTCTCCTCGGGCCCAGGTGCCGCGCTGCCGTTCAGCCATCTTGGGTTGTTTTCTTTCTCTCACAGCGCGGCGATTAGCAAGTCAGCGTGTGGGCGGGGTGACCGGAGCAGCACATGTCGCTCAGGGATTTGTCCAAATGAGCTAACGAATGTCTGCCGACGCTGGAGACTTCTGAACAAACCTGGCAGAGAGGCCACGTCGCTAAGATAGAGCGGCTTTCACGACCTGGTGTTTCCCCGTGCGCTGAAAAATCCCACCTCAAACATTCCTGGGGTGTAACAGAAAACCAGCGAGTTGATAATATAGGCGTACAGGTACATTTGTGGGTATGATTGTCACGGTCGGCAGGGACGGGACTTAACCCGTCTGGAAAATTAGCATATAAATCCGTTTACACATTCGTGTGATCAGTTAAAGTGAAATGATTATTCAAAGGGGACCTCCGCGTTAATTGTGCGAGAGGGAAACCGAAATGAAGGACCAAAAGGAAGCTTTCCCCTCTGAAGCCACTGCTGTCACGGTTTTGCAGAAATAATTCTCTAATGCGCGGATTAATTCTCCACGCCTCTGAATTAATTTGTGTTTTTAATTTGCTCGCTCATTCAGAGAAAAGGGTGAGCGGGCCGTACGTGCTCTCTGTGCCAGCGGATTGGCTGTGGTTTCAGGGCGCCGCGTGGCCGTACTGGGCACCGGTGGGCTCAGCTGTGTCAGTGTCTATCCCAGCGTCCGTCCATGTGTCCAGGGTGAAGGCTATACCAATACGGACAGACAGACCGAGAGAGTGAGGCTCATATGCCATTACAGAGAGAAAGAGACAGAGAATAATACCCAACATTTACAATAATATTTCCCAAATTTCTAAATCTCAAACACCACCCACTGCTCCCTTATGTATTAGGGGAAAAGAGAGAATGTGCAAAGTGGGCAGGACCATATGCAGACACCTGGCACAATAGCTCGTAGCTTGTGTGCCATGTGTGAAAAGGAGTACCTTTATGTAAATCTGTCATTGTGTTGTGTCTGTGGTTAGTGTGTGCTTTGGCAGTGTGAGAGTCACCTTGTCATGCTAATAGAGCGATTTGAATTGAATTGAGAGACAGAGAGGCTCATGTAATTACAGAGAGAGAGAGAGAAGGAAAAAGAGAGGCTCACATATCATTAGAGAGAGAGAGAGAGACACTGCAGCCACGCCCTTGTGCTGCGTGATGAGTCATCGGTCACGCGTCCGCGCGCCGCCGCGCTGTACTGTATTCTGCTGCCACGGCGACGCTCCCGCGAGTGGCCACTCTGTTCAAAGGGCTCACGCGTGCCACAGAAAGGCCAGGCTTTGTGCTGAAAGGACGTGTGTGTGTGTGTGTGCGCGCGCATGCGAGAGAGATTATTTTTCAAACGCAGACTCAAATGACGGTCATAGTAACTTCAGCCCAAACAGATATGAAATTGTTGTTATTATTCATATTATTATTATAATTAGCCTATTGTTATTATTCATGATAATTAACCTTTATTGTGTAAATATTAAGCCATTAATTGTGACTCAACGTGGGTGTCCATCGGTTTTCATATTGAGAGATGCCTGCATGCTGTTTTGCTCCTACAGAATGCTATTGTGCCAGCACAGATCCGTGTTGATCTTTGTCAGCTTTGTCAGGAAAGGCACACGCACACACACACAGTTGCGCACACACACACGCACAGTTCTTGTAAGGTGAAGTGCTACTCAAGCATGGTGAATTTGATTACACCAAGCCAAGGCTTTTCATACCCCTATGAAGCAGCATTTCACAAAACAAAAGCACACCAAAAGAGTAGGGGTGTTAATCCCAGTGTCCTGGAGGGCATCCCACTGTTCTCCAAATTCAGATGGACCGGTGGTGTTTATCCTCACTTGTAAGGCGCGTAACCTTACGGTACTATGAGCCTGACCAGGTTGACCGGTGGAGGCCGATGTGAGAGAAGCCTGCCCAACTTCGGATGTGCGTTGTAAACCAATGGTTAGTGGCTTGTGTTAGTGCTCAAAACAGCTCTGTGAGCGCTAATGCAGGAGAGCGCCCGCGCGCTAAGCTAAAACAGCTCTGTGAGCGCTAATGCAGGAGAGCGCCCGCGCGCTAAGCTAAAACAGCTCTGTGAGCGCTAATGCAGGAGAGCGCCCGCGCGCTAAGCTAAAACAGCTCTGTGAGCGCTAAGCTAAAACAGCTCTGTGAGCGCTAACGCGGGGGAGCGCCCGCGCGCTAAGCTAAAACAACTCTGTGAGCATGTGCAGTAGGCTATCTCCCCCATGTGAATGTGGGGGCAGACAGTGTGGTTTCCCTGAGCTGTGGCGATGGCATTAATGCGGCACCGACAAACCACTTGGAAGTCCGCGATTCCGAAACGAGGGTTTTGGCTGCCTTGTTGTGGAAGCTATTCGGCCGGAACACCGTTTGGCATGCGGCTATGAACCTCTGTGGGTCGGTAGGGCCTGTGGAGTGATCCTGAAAGACTCCCTGCTCGTAGCAGATGCTGCAGTGCGTTCATATCCAGCAGGGTTTCCTCGGTGTCCCATTACTGATTGTTCCTAAGTCGCACACACACACACACACACAAACAGGTTTGGCATGTGGTAAGCCTGCACAGTGTGGGAGTATAAATCGGTAAGGGAGATAAGAGCAAGGGAACGTGAGGACTTGGCACTGACGCCTGCTCTTAATTACACCGTGGATGTGAATTTGTATCTTCGTTTTGACCTTTCATCAATTGCAGTAATAAATAACCTCCGTGACTCCCTTGTAGAGCGAAGTAAAGCCGCCATTTTGATCACTGGCGTTGCCCACTGGTGTCTGGAAGCTTATACGGCCCCCTCAGGTTTTTAGAATTCATAAAAGCTCTTTGTCAAAATGTATTTAATGAAAGGTTGGTCTAAGTGCTATGCTTCTAACTGTAGTGCTGTACAGTGCTGTACAAAATAGAAAGGAGAGAGTGGCTGTAGCTGTAATGGGAAGGGAAGGGTGGTGTAATTTAGAGAGAGAGAGAGTACACAGCCCTGAAAGAGAGGGATGAGAGAGAGAGAGGGGGTACACAGCCCTGAAAGAGAGGGATGAGAGAGAGAGAGAGAGAGAGAGAGAGGGGGGTACACAGCCCTGAAAGAGAGGGATGAGAGAGAGAGAGAGAGAGGGGGTACACAGCCCTGAAAGAGAGGGATGAGAGAGAGAGAGAGAGAGGGGGTACATAGCCCTGAAAGAGAGAGGGATGAGAGAGAGAGAGAGGGTACACAGCCTTGAAAGAGAGGGATGAGAGACAGAGAGCACATCACTGAAAGACTGGGATGAGAGAGAGAAAGAACACAGCCCTGAAAGAGAGGGATGAGAGCGAGAGAGAAGCAGTGACACAGAGCCGGCGCCACTTCAGTCGTATGACGCACTTTTGAAAGCCCGTGTTCTGGGAGAACAAACCTGTCAGGCGGGCTCCTCTTCTGGGTCCGTTTTCCCCCCAGAACTCTGACTCCACCACGCTGTCAGCAAGTCAGGTCTGCGCTGTATAACTGTCGCTGTATTTTAATTGCGTTATATCGCTTTCTAAATTGCACACCCGTATGCTTTTGAAAAGAAAGAAAAAAACACAGAGGGAAATATCAGTAGTCATGGTCTATTGTGGGCCGGGTTTTTATTAAACGTAGAGACGCACTAACTCTGCCGAACAACAAACTCCGAACGTCAGCGCGTTGGCTGGCATTCCGCCAGACTCTCTTTGATGAGGTGTCCACAGTGCCACCGCGCTCATGAAAGGAGCCCCGCACGCCTCAAAAGACTTTAAAAAGCGCCAGCCTCCGTGACAGCGAAAATCGTCTGGAAAAGAAAAAAAGTGAAACGAGGAGTTTTTAAATCGCGCACTATAAAGCCTCTCCTCATTCCGCAGGAGAATTGCGCGCCTGCCTTAAAGCGCACCCTCCGTGCAGATAAAGCCTTGGGTCCCGCTCCGTTGTCGCTGAAGAAAAGAAAGACATTTCCTTTTCCCCTCAAGCAAGTATTTTAAGGAAGGCACACGCCTGGCGGATTAACACGGAGCGGGTTTTGGTCGCCGCGAGCCGCCAGAACAGCTCCGCTGGGCTTTTGAGCAGGTTCTACAAGTGCGTGGAACTCTATTAGAGGGATGCAACGCCATTTCTTAATGAGAAAGTCCATCACTTGGGGTTTCGTTGATGGGGGGTGGAAAACGCTGTCTCGGGCGCCTGCTCCAGAATCGCCACATTTGGGTTCAAATGGGTTGAGATCTGGTGACCATGGCATGTGGTTTACATCCGTCTCAATGCTCATCAAGCCATTCTGTGACCCCTCGTGCCCTGTGGATGGGGGCATTGTCATCCTGGAAGAGACCACTCCCATCAGGATAGAAATGCTTCACCACAGGATGAAGGCGATCACTCAGAATGGCTTTGTATTTATTGGTGTTTATCTTGCCCTCTAAGGGGTTGAGTGGACCTAAACCGTGCCAGGAAAATGCACCCCACACCATAACAGAGCCGCCAGAACCCTTCATTTACTCACGTGCTTCCTTAACTTGGGCAGTTACCTGCACATCAGCAGTGTAGATCGAGGGAGTAAGCGCTGAAACGGTGTATGAATGAGAGAATGGGGGTGGAACTATGCTGGGCCAATCCAGTGCGGAAGCACAGGGCGACATCACGGCTGCGGTGATTGGACCATGGCGGGTGCGCTGTGGTTCCCAGGACCTCCTGTCTGTGTGTGTGTGTATGTGGGGGGGTCAGCGGGCCCTGTCCAGGTGTGTTCTGAGCTGGGGGGGGGATTTTGACCTGTGGAGCTCTCTCTCCCTCACCCTGCACTGTAAAGCAAGGCCGACGAGCCACCAGCGCTCCCGCTCGCGCATGCTCTCGCACACTAATCAGCGTTAGCGCGTTCGTTAGCCCATCCGTGGGATTACTGCTGATCAGACGAACGCTGCCTTAGTCAGCACCTGGGAAAACACTCAGACAGGGGCCACAGACGTGAATCATGAGAGGGAGAATTTACATCTGTGTGTGCGTAGCGGTGCATACGTGGACTAGCAGGGAGGGGGAGAGAATTGCAATCAATCAATCAATCGATCAGTCTTTATTTGTATAGCGCATTTTTCAGAACATTTGTCACAGTGCGCTTTACAGTAGACCGCGGCCCCAAACGGGGAGAAACCTCAGTTGAAACCAGACTCAGGAGGGGGGGCCCATTCTCTTCTGGCCGGCTCAGGGGCTTGAGTTTGGCATGATCAACAGCGATCAACAACTAGGGGCTTGATTAAGTTCAAGGCAGCTGGAGGTGGTGGCCCGGCGCTGGGCTGGGGCAGGTGAGAGGTGACAGGAAGGAGACTCTGGCTACAAGCTTCCAGCTCTGTGTCTAGACTGTCATTGATTATAAGCCTGACCGTAAAGGTGCGTTTTAGTCTAGACTTCAATATTGAGACTGTGTCTGATACCCTTATCAGTTCTGGTAGCAAGACTGGTCATTTGCATCTCTGCCGTGTGTGTGTGTGTGTGTGTGTGTGTGTGTGTGTGTGTGTGTGTGTGTGTGTACACTACCGGTCAAAAGTTTTAGAACACCCCCAATTTCCAGTTTTTACTGAAATTTAAGCAGTTCAAGTCCAGTGAATAACCTGAAATGGTACAAAGGTAAGCGGTAAACTGCCAGAGGTAAAAAAATAAAAAAATACATTTAAATAACAAAAAAACTTAAGAAGTGTAGGTTACCAAAAAACTGAAAAATAATGTACATTTTTTGCCATCAAAAGACACTTGGAAACTGGAGGGAACTCTGACAGGAAGAGGTCTGGCAGACCCAAAGCCACAACAAAATCAGAAGACACATTTCTGAGAGTCAACAGCTTGCATGATAGGCGGCTCACAGGACAACAGCTTCAAGCACAGCTTAACACTGGTCGAAGTAAGGAAGTCTCAGTTTCAACTGTGAAGAGAAGACTTCGAGCTGCAGGTTTGACAGGTCGAGTGGCAGTAAGAAAGCCATTGCTAAGATGGAAAAATAAGAAAAAGAGGCTTGCCTGGGCCATGAAGCACCGCCAGCTGAATACTGGAAGAAGGTCTTATGGAATCAAAATTTGAAATCTTGAAATTTTGAAAGGTTTTTGTAGGTCGAGTAGGCGAAAGGATGGTTCCTCAGTGTGTGACACCAACTGTCAAACATGGAGGAGGAAGCGTGATGGTCTGGGGCTCTTTTGCTGGATCCAGAGTCGGCAACTTGCACAGAGTGACTGTTAACCCACGTTAACCCATTACTTGTTCCCTGAAAAGGGCCTTTTTTTTATCACTGAAATGTACATTATTTTTCCGTTTTTGGTAACCTAAACTTTTTTGAAACCGGCAATTTACCGGTTCTTTCACTGGACTTGAACTGCTTAAATTTCAGTAAAAACTGGAAAATGGGGTGTTCTAAAACTTTTGACCAGTATTGTATATGCATGTATGTGTGTGTGTGTGTGTGTGTGTGTGTGTGTTCCTGATAAGAACAGAAGGAGATAAGTGCTACAACGTGCGTCTCTGGTCCGATCGATTCTTCTCATTTTGTAAAATGGGGTGACCAGGAAGTCAGACGCAATGGGTGTAAGTCATGGACACAGCGAGAGAGAGAGACCGAGAGAGACAGACAGAGAGAGAGAGAGAGAGAGAGAGTGAGGAGGAGCTTTGTATTGCAGGAGCCAATAGGCTTACAGTGCTTCCGCACCAACGCTGAGCCTGATCGGCTGGCTGGGATAAATGCCACTCCATTATGGTCAGTGGTGTTTTCATAAAAATTCACTAAAACTCCTGGAGACCAGAATGATCTTTACCTGCATGAGGCATCGTAAAGTAGTCAACTGGGTAGGACTAGCCAATGACACTTCCAGCTTCTGGGGCTGTGGAATGATAGTGTGTTTATCTATAGAATGTATCTGGCCTTAAAACGCAAGCGAGTAGGACAGCATGCCCCTTTTATCTGAATCACAGATCGTACGTTAGATATAGCCCGTCATATGGTAATAGCGTTATGGCCTGTGTCATTCCATTATGGACATGCGGTGTGATGTCACTTTGCTTTATGGCTCTGTGGGAGCTGTTTTCCACTGTAACACACTTTGAGCGTAGGTCTGTGTGATTTTGGCGATCGCGCATGCATCTCCGCTCACTGCTTTACGATGTTGCACAATGTTTCCCTCACATTTTCGCACACTTGCTGTGCAAGCTCCCGTGATCGTTTCCCACGGCGAGCGTTGAGCCGCACCCGCCGAGACGGGAGAACACGATTGGCCGGTAAGAGTTAACAGGAAGGCTCTCTGTGCCTCTCGAGCACGTCAGGGCCTCTGATCGCGCTCGCGTGTCGTAATAGCGTCGCTCGCTTGAGAACGGGTAATCACCGGCCGACTCCTCCCTGACGCGAAGCCGCTTTCCATTACGCGCGCCTGTTTATGATCACTCTGCCGCTGACGGCCCTTTTAGTGTGTGTGTGCGTGCGTGTGTGCATGTGTGCCTGTGTGTGCCTGTGTGTGTCTGCGTGTGTTTATGCACGCTTGTTTACGATCGCTCTGGTGCTGACGGCCCTTTTAATGTGTGTGTGTGTGTGTGTGTGTGTGTGTGTGTGTGTGTGCCTGTGTGTGTGTGTGTGCGTGTGCCTGCGTATGTGTGTGTGTGTGTGTGTGTGTGTGTGTGTGTGTGTGTGCATGCCTGTGTGAGTGTGTGTGTGTGTGCGTGCGTGTGTGTGTGCCTGCGTGTGTTTACGCGCGCTTGTTTACGATCGCTCTGGCGCTGACGGCCCTTTTTAATGCATGTTATTACCGCTGACGGTCTGGCTGCGCCGGCAGACCCGCCGATGTCGTAGCGTCGGTGTAAGCGCACAGCGCGGGGGCGTTGTTCCTGCGGAGGGAACAGAGGCTCACTACATCCCTGAGTAATTCAGCCCTGCCCGCGCCTCCCCGCGCCTCACATTCACCATGAATGGAGAACACACATCGGTCATGTGGGCGGGGAGGGAGGGAGGGAGGGCGGGCGCGCTCAGCGAAGCCCCAGCGCACAGGCCTGGCTCATGAGCACGCTTCAGAATGTTGTTAAGGAGGAGCGCAGCGTGCTGCCCCGTGAAGCGGGCGCCTCTGACCCCGCCGTTGGCGCGGTGAGCGGCCAGCCTCGCCCTGGGGCCAGCGCGCCATACAGTCCCACTGATGTGAAATGCAAATGACCCAGGGCCTCCCGCGTGGTCCGGTGGTGAGAGCGGTCGACGCTAGCCACGGCAACCGGGGTTCGATTACACCGGTCGCGCCGGTTTCCGCTCTGGGGGGCGGCAATTGGCCGTGGCCCCAGGGAAGGGGGAGAGATAAAAGTCAAAGGAAAGACTCGCTGCGTATGTGAGTGGTTGTGCGTCGGTGACAGGCTTTGGCCTAGGCGGGCACTGGATCGAAGGAGGCTCGCAACACACAGGATCCTTATTATTACTATTAGTACTCATAAAAAATAAATAACGCGAATGAAATCATATCTCCAGTCTAACGTTAAATCTAAGAACTCCATCTCCCAGAATGCCATGCCAAATGCATTGAACTTGAACTGTAACAGTAGGCTAGTCAGCACAGCATCAAATCAAATGTATTTGTATGGCGCTTTTCACAATAGAATTGTCACAAAACGCTTAACAGAGGGGGAACCCAGGCCTAGACCCCCACAAAAGCAAGCCTAAAGGCAACAGTGGCAGGGAGCTTGGTAGGGAGAAACCTTGGGAGGAACCAGACTAAAAGGGGGGGGAGCCCATCCTCTTCTGGCCGGCACAGGGTGTGTCCAAAAAAGACCGTATCATGGTCGGTCCAAGGTGACTCAGGCATCCGTGCTTAATTTTCGAAAACAGCTAACTAGCAATCGAAAACTAATGTTACAATGCTGTCAGGTGCAGCAATGCGAAAAAGATTTCACTCGGAAAAGGCCAGACCAAAACATCTGGGATTTTAGCGCATCAGTGCATGTTTGCGACAAGAAACGCCAACTAAAGAGTGAACGATTTTTCAGACAGACACAAAATGGTGAGTCGCGAGCTAGAGAGTGGCTTATTTACCCTCAGTCTACTGGCGACGTGTTCTGTTACGTTTGCAAGCTATTTGGCAAGAAAGCAACTACCCTCACATCAGGATATAATGACTGGGAAAATGTTGCTTCCCGTGTGGGTGTGGGGGGCCCATGGCCGTCAGGGTGGTTGGTTGCTATGAGTGTAGCGTGGTGTCACAGAAACGGTCTCTTTCGTCCTTAGCCGATTGGCTGAGAGAGCCGGAGAAGCAACACGGGCGATTAATGGGAATAATTAATAAGAATCGGGAGGAGGGGGGAAAAGCCTTAAATGGATTAAGTGAGAATTATACTAATCTGTTCACGAAATTAGTAGCATTTCATTTTCATCGTCCCCTTGCGATTTCATGGGAATCTTGCAAGGCGAAAAAAATTGTGCCCGTCATTAATTCAGTTGTACATTTAATTACACTCGGGGTAGAACTGCAGCCTGTAAAATATATATATATATATATTTTTAATCATATCCTGTGATATATATGAATTATATAAATTCCGCACGGATATTAGGATATTATTACTTTTTGTTGTTTTTGTAACACAGAGAGTTGTGCCTGGAACAGCTTGCCAGGTCGGGTAGTAGAGGCAGAAACACTTGGGCTATTCAAGTCCGGTCTAGACGCAGTACTAGATACTCTTTAGATTAGGACACGACGAGCCTAGATGTGCTGAACGGGCCGTTCTCGTCATCATGTATTCTTACGTTCTTGTGTTCTATAATATGTGGGGTTGGAACAGGAGTGGGGCGGGGGAATGGACGTCAGGCTCCCGTGCCCCTGTGGAGCGCGCCCTGCCTCCAGCGCTGCTTTCTGGCCAGTCAGCTGTTCCTGTAAGCCCCAGGCCGGCGGCCGGGTGAAATCGCTGTCACGGCGCTTTGTTCAAAGTGCAGCTGAACTGGCCCCTGGCTCGCTTCACTTTGCCAGCTGAGAGTCGCGCCTCTGCTCCCGGGGGCGGGGACGGGGGGGCTGTGCGCTTGGGTAGGTCAGGAGGTGCACTGCGGCCGTTTCAATGCGGTCGCACAGCCAGCCTTGTGAACAGCGACCCTGGAGACGCCGTCGGTCGCTCTGAACCGGTGATCAGAGGCTGCAGCCACGCCCCCGCACCACGGCCACGCCCCCGCACCACAGCCACGCCCCCGCACCACGGCCGTGCTCTTCACTGTGCGCAGTCTCGCAGTCCGGTCACACGGCCCAAACTTCACAACACTGCAGAACTAAAGCCCTTATCCTGCCCCCCCCTTCTCTCTCTGAGCTGCCTTCCAGGTGAGCGAGGCTTCATAATTCATGTCAAAATCACAAAATAACATCGACCCAAATTCCTTTGGATACATAAACTGTCATATCAGGGTGTGCTTCATATCTGGACTCCGCAGGTTAGACAGATAAACAGTGTTGTACGTTGTCGCGTTGTATTATAGCGAATCCTTCCAGGTTAAACGGACGGCGTGTGGTATAGAGTCGCCTTCTGTAGGGTATCCAGGTTGCCGAGCCCCACGGTTCGACGTGATCGATGTGCGTAAATCACGTCCTCGTTCTCTCGGACGCTCCAGAGGGCGCCACCGAGGAGAGCTCGCTCCCGCGCTCGACACCGCGGCCCGCGTTTGGGACGTGAACACACGACGGGAGCAGGGAACGCAGAAGCTGAGAGCTCATTAAACGTGAAGAACACAAGAGCATAAGAATACATAATGACGAGAACGGGCCGTTCAGCCCATCCAGGCTCGTCATGTCCTAACTCAAATGGCCCAAGTGTTTCTGCCTCTGCTACCTGACCTGGCAGGCTGTTCCAGGCATTCACGGGAGTTAAAATGTTTTGTGTGTGTGTGTTTGTGTGTGTTTGTGTGTGTGTGTGTGTGTGTGTGTGTGTGTGTGTGTGTGTGTGTGTGTGTGTGTGTGTGTGTGTGTGTGTGTGTGTGTGTGGGGGCCGGCGTGCCGGGTCGAGAGGGACGTCACAGCTGCCTGCAGCCGCTCTTCTGAGAGGATCTTTTTGAAGTCGGCCGATTGGCTTTTTAAATACCGCCCGTTAGAGAAACCAGTCCTTTTCTTCGGGGGGGAACGGGGATGAGGAGGGGTGTGAAAGGCAGGCAGTGCTTTGCTGATGGAGTCAGGCTTGCCCCGTCGTGCCCACCCTCAGCTGCCGTGATCCTGGTGATCCCCTGTGACCGCGGTGGGGCGGGGCGGAGCCGTGTAATGGCCGCTCTGTACTCTCCACCTCTGGCGTAACAGTGCAGAACCCAGGAGACGACTGTTTGGACTGGCCCGCTTCTGCTTCCTGCTGGAAGCTGATTGGCTGAGGACTTGGGTCATGTGATGATGGCTGTGTTTTCTGTTCGTATTTCTTAAAAAAAAATAAAAAAATGTTTTGGGATGATCTGCAGTGGGGCCTTTTGTATTATAGTGTGTAGTTTCAGGGTCCTCTTCGAAAATCACCTCTTGTTCTGATTTATTTTCTGTTTCGTCTTGCAGGGCCGATGCACCAGAGAGAACTGCAAGTACCTGCACCCTCCGGCGCATTTAAAGACGCAGCTGGAGATTAACGGCCGCAACAACCTCATCCAGCAGAAGACGGCGGCCGCCATGCTGGCTCAGCAGATGCAGTTTATGATCCCAGGCACCAGCATGCAGCCCGTAGTGAGTACCGCTGCAGCCCCGCCCCTTCCTCTTAGAGCCCTGCCCCCTCTCCTCCCGTAGCCCCGCCCCTTCCTCTTAGAGCCCCGCCCCTTCCTCTTAGAGCCCTGCCCCCTCTCCTCCTGTAGCCCCGCCCCTTCCTCTTAGAGCCCTGCCCCCTCTCCTCCCGTAGCCCCGCCCCTTCCTCTTAGAGCCCCGCCCCTTCCTCTTAGAGCCCTGCCCCCTCTCCTCCCGTAGCCCCGCCCCTTCCTCTTAGAGCCCTGCCCCCTCTCCTCCCATAGCCCCGCCCCTTCCTCTTACAGCCCTGCCCCCTCTCCTCCCGTAGCCCCGCCCCTTTTACAGCCCCGCCCCCTCTCTTACAGCCCTGCCCCAAAGCTCTCACAGCTCTGCCCCCTCTCCTCCCGCTAGAGGCACATCTCTGGCTCTGTGTGTGTGTGCGCTGACTCTGTTTGCTGACGTGTCCTGTCCTCTCCCTGCACAGCCCTCCTTCTCTATGCCACAGGGCCTGGGTGCGAGCCCCGCCCTCAGCTATGCTCCGTACCTCACCCCCATGACTCACGGGGTGGGGCTGGTTCCCACGGAGATGCTGTCTAGCGCCCCCGTCATCATGCCCAGCAGCCCCCCCGTCTCGGTGCAGGGCTCGTCCTCACAGAAGCTACTGCGGACCGACAAGCTGGAGGTGACCAATCACAATCCGCCTCGCATTAGGGCTTTACATTTGACATTTTAGGCATTTAGCAGACGCTCTTATCCAGAGCGACTTACAATACGTGCATTAATACATGGTAGGAACAATCATAGTTTGAGCAAGAGATCAGTGCAGTAATACAGCGATAGACATCATTGCAGGCAGCTGCGTACCATACCTGTAACACTGGGAAGGAAAATGTTAGTACATATTTTTATATATATATATATATATATATATATATATATATATAAAATGAGGAGTAAGGAGAATTCAGTGGTAGAGGAGTCTGAAAAGGTGGGTTTTGAGTCTCTTGCGGAAGATCGCAAGTGATTCCGCGGTCCTGACCGAGTGCAGAAGATCGTTCCACCGCCAAAGGGGTCAGGACAGAGAAGAGGCGAGACCGCGAGGAGCGGCTGCCGGGCGCCTGGAGGGAAGGGACAGTCAGTTTGCCAGAGGAGGCGGAGCGGAGGGGTCTGGCTGGGGTGTAGGGTGTGATGAGTGACTGGAGGTAAGGGGGAGCAGTTCCTCTGGCCGCTTGATAAGCCAGCACCAGTGATTTGAATCTGATGCGTGCTGCGATGGGGAGCCAGTGCAGAGAGGAGAGTAGAGGGGTGACGTGGGCTTTACATCGACAAGCTGGAGGTGACCAATCACAATCCGCCTCACATTTGATCTTTACACCGACAAGCGGGAGGTGACCAATCACAATGCGCCTCACATTTGATCTTTACACCGACAAGCGGGAGGTGACCAATCACAATCCGCCTCACATTTGATCACATTCACACAGATAAGCTGGAGATGACCAATCACAATTTGCCTCAATGTTGTGTTATTCTAGATTCCGCTCTAACTGAGCGTTCTCACGTAAATGATGTGAAATGCAAGTCGGACATTAAAACATCAGTCAAAATCCAATACCGGTGCTCTTTCACCTCTCAGGCCTCCATTGATATATCTGTTATTCTCTGTGACTGTGTCTCGTGTGCTCTTATGTATCGTATTGTCTCATGCGTATGTTTGTGTGTCTGTGTGCCCGTGTGTGCCTGCCTGCGTGTGTGTGTGTGTGTGTGTGCGTGCGTGCGCAGGTGTGTCGGGAGTTCCAGCGGGGGAACTGCGCCCGGGGCGAGACGGACTGCCGCTTCGCCCACCCCAGCGACAGCCCCATGATCGACACGAGCGACAACACGGTGACCGTGTGCATGGACTACATCAAGAGCCGCTGCTCCAGGGAGAAGTGCAAGTACTTCCACCCCCCTGCACACCTACAGGCCAAAATCAAAGCGGCGCAGCACCAGGCCAATCAGACGGCCGTGGCTGCTCAGGCAGCCGCTGCAGCCATGGTAAGCCCCGCCCCTGTGCCCTGTGACATCACACACTGTAGACGAGAGCAGGCTGGCACCGAGCTGGGAGTCCACCTCCACCTCAAACACGCTGCAGTGTCTCCATGCTAACGCTAGCCCAGACGCCAAACAGTGTTCAGGCTGCACACGCCTTAGTGTAACGCTAATGCCTTAGTGTAATGCTAACGCTAAGCACTGTACAGTCTCCACACGCCTTAGTGTAACGCTAACGCTACAGTCTACACTCCCTTCGGGCAATGCTAGCCCCAGATGGTCAGTTTTGGTTGTTTTCCAGTTGACTCACTCCTGAGGCAGCCAGTGTGGACAGGCCTGATTCACTGTGCTTTGCACACCGGCGTGGTACGCCCTCAGTATTTGGTAAACAGGAACACTGCGGTGTACATATTTGTGCTTGGGTGGATAACGTTCCAAACAGCTCTGTGCCAGTGTCTGTTCATATGTTGAAGAACACGTGTTGATTATTTGGTGTCACTGCCAATTTGAAGGAGATATTTTTTTATTGACGTTGTGGTTATGATGTTTGTGTGTTTTTACTCAGAGAGTTTAATTGAAAAAAAATTGTATTTACTTTTTAAAAGTTTACAAATAAAGTCAGGGATATTTGGATAATTCTGTGGTTGGTGTAAGTGTGCGTACCCAGTCATTGAATGGTTTTAGCCCCAAAGTATTCCAAAGTACTATTTTTGAATTACTTTCATAAAATGTGGAGCACTGTTTCATCATAATTTAGATGTGTCCTTTGAATTCATACGCGAGTATTCTGCACTAATATGTCATCCAACACACACGTTGTATAGGCATTGTATAGTCCCACATTTGAGATGATACTCCCAGGAATTAAAATACCAGTGAATGGGCAAACTCTCTGACCCTCACTCACATAAAGACTGGACGGTCAAACACAGAACATGCGATGTCATGGCTGGGTCAAAGACATACCACGTGACCATCATGCCTTTCCTGATTGGGCCAGGTCAAGCACAGATCACATGACCTCTGTCCAAGTTAAAGCTCTTGCTGCAAATATGGACAATATTGTCAACACCCTTGATACGGTTTCCGTCCGAGAGACGAGGAAAAGTCAGCCCAAACTCAAAGCAGGGTGGTTAGCCCATTCTGGCTTCTTTGATCAAATCTCTAGTGATTGTTATCATTCAGTGATATTCTGTATTCATGTGTCTCACAGATTCTGGCCTTATTGCCACTCTGCATGCCACTTGAGTCAGGCTCAAACTCCAGTTCCGGAGGGCCACAGTGTCTGCAGGGGTTTTGTCGTTTCCCTCCCACGAACGGTCAGTTTAGGCCTTGGGACTCTTTAGCCAGCCAGTGACTTAAGTTAAGCACTTAAGTGCTGAAACGCACTGAGAGGGCGTGGGCGCGGCGGTCCTCCAGGAGTTTGAGGAGTTTGAGATCCCAGCGGCTGAGGGCCTCTCACGCGGTCTTGGCTTGCTTGGCCGGACCCCCCCCGCCACACACACACCCCCCCAACCATAAAATCAACCTGTTAAAGCTGTGCTATTTTTAATGTATATATTTTTTTTAAACAGTAAGTGCACTGTTTCCTAAACCAGCCATGAATTGCAGTGGCGCCGTGACACTGTTAACCTCAGGACGTGGGGGTCAGGAATTCAGTCCCCAAAATTCACAGTGCCCCCCTCCCCCCCGCCCCCATCCCATGATCTCCATAACCACCAGCCCCAGTGCAAACACCACTGCAGTGGTCACGATGTGTTTAGGGGGGGCGTGCAAAGATTTGCACGGAGCGTACCATTAGCGTCTTTTAAGAAGTCATTTTTTAATAAGCGGTTTTGTTCTTTTATTTAATTTCTCTTTCATGCTCCCCCCCCATCCTTTTCATTCCCATTACAGATGCTTTCACATTGTTTTTCTTTTGCCTTTGTTTTGTTCATAAAAAGAAAAAAGGGAAGGCATATGAATGTTACGATCGCGGTTAATAGATGCGTGCAGACACCTCGCCGTAGAGGTTTGAGTCTGACGCAACACTTTCGTAGAGGGCTGAGTCGCGGCGAGGTCGACGAAACCTCTCTCCCGAGGAACACGACACACAGCGGCGAGGGTCAGGACACGACACACAGCGGCGAGGGTCAGGACACGACACACAGCGGCGAGGGTCAGGACACGACACACAGCGGCGAGGGTCAGGACACGAGCTAGGGAGTCCAGACTAGAGACAAATGAGGAAACAGCTCTCCACATTCTGTGCTTCCCAGAGTTCCCGGCGTCTGGGTCCCGTTCCCTGGGGGGCGGGAACACGCCTCTGTCTGTTCCTGCCTCAGGGGAACGTCACCCAGCGTCCCTCTCTGAGGCGCTTCACCCCGTCGCCACAAACCAGTGGGAAGTGAAACGATGAAATCTGATTACGCACCAATCCAAGGCTCTCGTCACCCCCCCCCATGACAGACACGGATGTGGCGTGAAGAATGTTTCTTGTGAAAGATACTCCCACCCGCCCACACACACACACCACCACGCACACGCCCGCACGCACACCCACACACACACACATGCATACACCCACACGCACCCGCCCACACACACACAAACACACCCACACACACACACTCCCGTTGGAAGCCGCGATTGAAATGCTTTGATTGACACTAAATCAATGATTTATCTCTTGATTCATTTATTTTTTGCCCATTGGTGATTGACTGTTAAAAGCCTTTTCACTGCATTTGTTTCCTAAGAGATGTGGGCTACATGTCAGATGTCACTCTTTGGTGATTATTTGGTTAAAGGGGGGGATGAAACAATCATAGTACCTATGTGACAAATTTGAAATCACGGCTGGAATGTTTTTTTGGGAGGGGGGTTCCTTTGTCAAAGCCTTTAATAAACAAAAAGGATTGAACAGCAGAAACCCTGAAGTACCTGGGACAATGCGATACAGTACAATACTGCACACTCGTTTAGCAGACTCGCCGAGAGAGCGCATCCAGCTCGAGTAAACGAACAGCCACTCGATGTCCTCGCACATCATCCCTCGAGTAAGCAGCACCAACAACACAAGCGCTAATTGCAAGGAAATTCCCAGGGAATTAACAATGAGCCAATCACATCGCTGGCGCTGCCGTGCTTCCTGTGCGGAGGTGTGCGTTTCTGGGGCGCTGTGTGCGGGGTCTGAGGTCTCGGTATCTTTCAGTAGAAATGCGCTCGCCTGTCTGTCTTCTGGGTCTCCTCTTACCAAGCCAAACCTTTTTAACCAGTTAACCGTGTGTGTGTGTGTGTGTGTGTGTGTGTCTGTGTGTCTGTGTGTGGGGGGGGAGGAGGAGTGCTTTAACTCAGTGCTTTAACTCCTGCAGTGTCGGAAATCCCAACTGTTTTTCATCTGTAGTCTAAGGGATTCTTTCAATGAATATATATGTGTATATATATATATATATATATATGTATGCACTAAGGTGCAAAAAGAAAGAAGGGAGAATCTCGTAACATTTGAATGTGTAGATTTAAAAAAATCTGTTTGGAATCCCGATACACGTACACTGTCCTGTATTATCTTCACTGTATATTATGAATCTGTAATTCCTAAGCTCTTAACATAAGGTTTAGTAGATGCTTTTTTTTGCTTACGTACTAATTCAGAATTTAGCGGTAGGTCTTCCTGTTTTTGTTTATGTGCATGCGTATTGTTTTTGTATGTGGTATACTGCATTCAGATTATTTTGTTTTTTGTTTTTTTTTCTTCTCACAACCCACAATGCAATGCTGTGCCCCCATGACGCACCTCTGCTTGCTGTTACCTGTATGTTAATACGCTTGAATCCCATTGGCCCACTGCCATCATGTGCTCGCTGCCTGCTATTTAAAGACTCAGTCGACTGCCAAAGCAATGAAGCGACCCCTCGAGACAACTGTAGACCTGGTACTTTGACCTTTGACCTTTTCGCTTTGCATGTAGCTTTTGAATGTACTGTAGCAACTCACAGAATTTAATTTGGCTTTTTTTTGTGTCTGAAAACCAGTTAAAAGACTCATCCAGTATTTGTGTATGAAACCATTTGCCATCAGCTATTATATATATATATATATATAGATATATATATACATATACGTGTGTATATATATTAAACTAAAGAAAATGTTACAAATGTAATTCTTTGTGTTGCTATATGGAAAGTCAGTGTAAAAGCAGTAGTGGATAATTCCATGTTTTGCGAGACATGCCGTAGTTGCTCTAGTCACAAGATGCCATTTTGTGCTTTTAGTCAATGAGCCATTGATTACTACCTAAATGCCTTGCTGTGTTGTTTCCTCCGTTGTTTTGTAGTTCTTCATCGTCCGTGTGATTATTTGAGCATTAAAAATATTCCATTTGTGAATTTTTCATAATTATTTATGATTATGATTGTTGTTGTTGTTGTTATTGTTATTGTGATGATTCTGACCGTGATTGTGATGATTATAAGATGCGTGGCGGCTAGCGTGGGGCACGGTTAACCCTGCTGTTCCCTCCTGGTTCCGTAGGCCTTCCCGCACGCCATGCTGCAGCCCCTACCAAAGAGAGCAGCGCTGGAGAAGAGTAACGGGACCAGCGCCCTCTTCAGCCCCACTATGTATCAGCACTATCAGCAGGCCCTGGCCAACACACACCTGCAGCAGCCTGCCTTCTTTCCCACAGGTACCCCACACACACACACACACACACTAACACACACACACACACACACACACACACTAACACTCACACACACACACACACTAACACTCACACACACACACACACACACTCACACACACTAACACACACACACACACCAGTGCCCTCTTCAGCCCCACTATGTGTGAGTAGCCCCTGGCCAATACTCACCCGCAGGAGCCTACCTTCTTTCCCACAGGTATCCCACACACACACAGCAGCGCCCTTTCCCACAGGTATCCCACACACACACAGGTACCCAGCAGCCCTCTTCTGCCCCACTGTGTATGAGTATCCCCAATGGCCCTTCTCTCCCACAGGTACCCCTCACCTGCCACACTATGTTTCTGCACATTCAACAGTCCCTGGCCAGCAGGAGCCTACCTTCTTTCCCACAGGTATCCCACACACACACAGCAGCGCCCTCTTCTGCCCCACTGTGTATGAGTATCCCCTGGCCAATTCTCACCTGCAGGAGTCTACCTTCTCTCCCACAGGTACCCCACACACACACACACACACACACCAGCGCCCTCCTCAGTCCCACTATGTTTCTGCACATTCAGCAGTCCCTGGCCAACTCTCACCTGCAGGAGCCTACCTTCTTTCCCACAGGTATCCCACACACACACAGCAGCGCCCTCTTCTGCCCCACTGTGTATGAGTATCCCCTGGCCAATTCTCACCTGCAGGAGTCTACCTTCTCTCCCACAGGTACCCCACACACACACACACACAGACCAGCGATCTCCCACTCAGTCCCACACTCACCTGTTTCTTTCACATTCCCAGCAGTCCCTGGCCAGTATCCCCTGGCCAATTCTCACCTGCAGGAGCTACCTTCTCTCCCACAGGTACCCCACACACACACACACACACACACCAGCGATCTCCTTTCCATTCAGCAGTCCCTGTCTCACCTGCAGGAGCCTACCTTCTTTCCCACAGGTATCACACACACACAGCAGCGCCCTCTTCTGCCCCACTGTGTATGAGTATCCCTGGCCAATTCTCACCTGCAGGAGTCTACCTTCTCTCCCACAGGTACCCCACACACACACACACACACCAGCGCCCTCCTCAGTCCCACTATGTTTCAGCACATTCAGCAGTCCCTGGCCAACTCTCACTTGCAGGAGCCTACCTTCTTTCCCACAGGTATCCCACACACACACAGCAGCGCCCTCTTCTGCCCCACTGTGTATGAGTATCCCCTGGCCAATTCTCACCTGCAGGAGTCTACCTTCTCTCCCACAGGTACCCCACACACACACACACACACCAGCGCCCTCCTCAGTCCCACTATGTTTCAGCACATTCAACAGTCCCTGGCCAAGTCTCACCTGCAGGAGCCTACCTTCTTTCCCACAGGTACCACACACATACACTAACACAGACACACACACACACTCTTACTAACTCACACTACATACGTTCACACACAAGTGCTCAGCCTTGGAGGACCGCAGGGTTGTGTAATCAGCAAACGAAACAGCAGCCTGCCCTGCGGCCCTCCAAGGGCAAGGCTGAGCACCACCGCACCGAAACAAAATGCACCTCAGCTCACTTTTGGGTGTCATATCAAAGGGTGTGCACACTTGTGTACATATGATATTTTACATTTAGATTTTTAATAAATTAGCACAAATGTCTAAAAACATGTTTTCACTTTGTCATTATGGGCTATTTTGTGTAGAATTTTGAGACAAAAGATGAACTTAATCTATTGTAGAGTAAGTCTGTAACGCAATGAAATGTGGAGAGGGTGAAAGGGGTGTGCAGACTTTCCGGCTTGACTGTAGGCTGTATGATCAGGGTAGCGTACTCCATTCATGCGTGTGAAAATGAGTTTAGAAGTCGAATGAGCTATTTCACTAGACGTGCTGGTTCCAGTTGCATGCTGTTCTTTCGAATGTCATTTCCTCTGTCCATGCAATGTGAACACTGTGCAGGTCACCCCTTTCCTCTAGCATATTACACCCCCCCTCCCCATCTCCTCTCCTCCCTAAAGGGAATGTCATTGTGTGTGTAGCACTGTACCACCGAGCACTTCCTCTCTGACTGACGTGCCACGTCTGCCTGCCCCAGTGATCTGTATCTCCAGCAACAGCCTCCTCCCTCTCCCTGCCTCTGACTGCGATAGCCCCTTGGGGTCACAGATGCCGGCCCAGATATCTGTCCTCAGCACACAGGACATTTGTAGTTTTGTGGTAAAATGTAAAAAAGCTTTTTTTTTTTTTTTACATGACTAAAACTTGAGAAGACTTCCCTCTTATTGGCTGCCCTCTTGTTTTGAAACGTCGGCCCACCAAAATAAAACGAGTAAATACAAGAGCCACCAGGCAGACAAAATGAAGACAGTGAAGACTACAAATGGACTGTAAAATGGACGGCGGGGTCGATTAGGTTGTGTGTCTGGTGAGGCATGCTGAAAATCTATCTCCAGCTAACCTGTTTTTCTCTCCCTTCCTCTCTCCCTCCCTCCCTCCCTCCCTCCCTCCTTTTATTAACCTCTCTCCACTGCATGGCCCGCAGGCTCTGTCTTGTGCATGACTCCTGCTACCAGCATTGGTAGGTTCCCCCCGTTTTTACCTTCCTCCACCTGGGCCTGTTTGATGGGGAGACCGTGGGGCCCCGGGTGGCGTAGCGGTCTAACGAGTGCCAAGTGCAAGCTGCCTACGGTAGTCGCGGTTCAAAACCCGACTGCGTCAGTCCGACTCTGGCCAGGAGCCCCAATCGGGGGCGACTTTTGGCTGTCCGCCGCAGGGGGAGGGGGGAGAGATAGTCGGCATGAGTTCGCCGAGGAGCAGTAGGGCGTTCCTAAAGAGCAGGTGGGTGAAGTTCCATCTCGGAGGAGGCGGATCGTCGCCGGCCTCGGGGATATTGGCTCGACCCGGAAGACGGGCGGCGGGCTCCTGAGGGGAGGGCGAATCAAAATAAATAGAGGGTTGAATTGTCTACTAAATTGGGGAAAAACTGGGGGGAAAAATGAGAAACAAAATCAATTTTAAAAAGGGGAAACCGTGGCTGTGGTGCTGTTGCGGGTGACCGGCCAGGCCTCGGGCCTACTCTGCGCTGCGGCCTGCATGCATGCACACATGCGTACGCCACCGCAGGGTCGCATTTGCCTACGTCGCCCGCAAGACCGCATGCAGCTCCACGATGGTCACATTCAACTTGTGTTCTTTTATTATTCGTTATTATTTATCTCTTCCTTGCAAAGGTGTTTAGGATTATGTGTCGTTATTGTTATAATTCTGTCTATATAATCATTTTATTATTATTATTAATATTTCATATAATTTCATATGCCTCCCCACCCCCGCCCACATTCTGTATAGTCAGATTTGTACCGTAGCGAGCAGGTTTTAGACAGCAAGCTAATATCCTAAAATATGCTATGCCAGCTGTTTAATAGACTGTAATCTGCTCTGTGGATTAGGACATTTGATCAGGGTTTCCCAGGGGAGTATTCATACGAAAATAAAATAAAGTTTTTTATATATATATATATTTAAATATACATGTTGTATTTCATCAGAGGATCACATGTATTAACACAGGCGGTGCTTGTGCATGAACTGTCCTGTCGGCTTAAAGTGTAGCTGTTAACACATGTTCACAAGTAACGGGTCACACTGACTCTTATAATTCTGAAGGTTTTTAACTCAGAACGGCAGACCTCTCTGGGAATCACTGATTATGACAGCCAAAAAAATAATCCTTAATCGTGATTGTAATCAGCTTTCTTCCTCTTTTTTTGTTTTTGTTTTTTTTCTCCCTCGCTTTCCTTGCTTTCCTTGCTTTGCATTGTGGTCGCGTCGCCATCTGCTGGTGCAAAAAAAAACAATGGCTCTGCCCCCGCTCTCTGCAATATTTCACCATGCACCAAACATTTTTTTTTTTAAACAACCTTGTTGCCATGGTTACCGTAACGCTCCGCCCACCTGTTCATTGCTTCCATGGTTACCATAACGCTCCGCCCACCTGTGTTCATTGCTTTCATTGGTTCCCTCCTCCCCCCGATAAAGTTCCCATGATGTACAGCGCTACGCCTGCTACTGTCTCTGCAGCAACAACTCCTGCCACAAGTGTGCCCTACGCAACAACAGCAGCTCCGGCCAATCAGGTTTGCTCCTTTTAAAGCTGTCTCTCATGAGTCACTGAGCTCTAAATAAGCACTTAGCCAACAACAACAACAACAACAAAATCAATAAACACTTTCCAGAGTTTTTTGTCTTTTTTTGGGAGGGGAGGGGTTGTATGAATTTTCACGACTTATTTGGGGTATTATTAAAACGCAATCCTTATTTATGATTGAATTGCAGTGTGTGATTACTTTCCCGGTTAGAACGATTTGGAAGACCGTCATGTTGGTCCGTGCACTCTTAACTGAGGTGCCTGAAAAAAAGCCTGACAAAAAAAAAATATATACATCTTATTTAGAGCTCTGACATTTGCAGAATAGTTGTGTTGTGTTGCATTATTTCCTTATTTGTTTAGCTTTTTTTTTTTTTTTACTTTTATGTTAATATCAAGTGTCCCTTTCATCTGCATTCAGAATATCTGTCTGTCCAGTTTTTTCAATTTGAAAGAATTGTTAAAAAAACTTAATTTTTTTATTTTTATGGACATAAAGGAAAGCAGCGCAGTGTTCTTGGGTTTCCGTCCCGATGTACACTTGGCTCTTAAATTAGGGACAGGCAGGAAGGCCACTTCCTTCAGCAGCTCAAAATGGCCGCCGTGCTTCCTGTTTCAGCATGCACTTCCTCTTTATCCCTGCTACATCAGCACACCGGGGGGGTCATATGATGCCCTACACATGCCCAGCGAAATGTAACACACACGCTACACTGCTACACGAGCTACAAATAAATATTTTGCACTTGCTAACCTCAGCTGTGCGCCTGACCTATTTTCCAAGCTTAGCAACAAATCATCGCTTAAGAAGATGTAGTAGTAGTAGTAGTGCCTGGGAATTAGGGTTTGGTTGTCCTTCTTGTTTTTTGGCCATGTCGGCAAAACGAGTAACATCGCGGGTGAATGGTGTGTATTTTTGTGCATTTTTTGTCTTGCACCTCTGTTGGAAGATCTGTTCTCCGGAGGGGGCTGTGCGGTGCTGGTTCCTGACCGTGCCGGTTCATCCTGTAACCGCCGTAGTGTCACAAAGGAAGGGGGGGTTTTAGTCAGCTGGGGCGTCCTGCTCTTACCACGATTCCACTGGGGGCCTGGGCGCCTGTAGCCTGTAGTCCACCTGCTCCAGCTGCGTGGGCAGACTACAGCGTACTCCTCCAACACAGAGACATACAAAATTCAATAATAACTGTTCCTCTCAGCCAGTAACTCGAGGAACCCTGGCCAATTTAATCCACCCTACTCCTGGACTGATTTAACCCACCCTACTCCTGGACCAACTTAACCCATGAACGACAGTCGAAGACTTTTCTTGTGTCCCTAATATGAAACATTTGACTGTAGTTTAATCTACGAGTGAACTGACGTTCGTGTACACAGCTAACTAGCTGATCAGTCGTCCGTGTTCAGAGCGGTTTCCTCCCCACAAACGGGCACACGCCCCCTGCTGCTGTGTTAGATCCCTACACCACCTTGAACATGCAGGCCTCTCGGACTTTCTGTTAGATAGAATCAAATGGTTGACCTACCCCTGCTAGCAACCTGGTAATTATGTCTTACGCTTTGAAACGTTATGGTAATGTTGTAGCGTTAGCGGTAATGACGCAGAGGTGCGTGATGGAGGGGAGGCCGTATCTGTAACAAGACCATATGGTCACCACATTAACAGTGAGGACAAGAGTCGTCCTGGCCAAATAATCTGCACAAACTCTTCATTATGAACTGGGATAATCTGCCATATCTGCACGACTGCTGTCTCTCTCTCTCTCTCTCTCTCTTTCCTCTGTATCTTTCTCTCTTTCCTCTATCTCGCTCGCTCTCTCTCAAAATCAAATCAGACGTTTCATATGCATTATAAGAGAACTTGTTTTGCTAAAGCAGTAAGTACATACCAGAAAGCAACAACAACAATAAACAAACAGCAGCCTGCCCCCCCGCCCCCTTAGAAACAAATATTACAACAAGGGATGTTAATGATTAATCGATGATCGATTAATCGCCGTTAAATTTGATTGATCAAACATATCAAATTAACGATTATGTATCACAGCACAGTGGAGTTATCCAATAGCACAAACTAGTGAGTGTAATAATATTGCTTTGAAACAACAGGTAAAACTTTGCCGACAATAGCGTGGTCTCTTGAATTCACTAAGCACACTTAACGTTACTTCCGCATTTCTTTCTTGGTGAAATCATCTTCTTTTTTTGAGCACTACAGTATTTACGCATCCCCAGGACATCGGTTCTGTCAGAACGGGTGTTCTCAGCGGCTGGTCTTACTGTAAACAGGCTGCGCACAGCCCTTCATTTCAAAAGGAATATTGTTTTCATTGTTAGGCCTACTGAATGGTGTTTCATAATTCTTATTGTTTTATGCTGTTAAAAAAACGTGCATTTTATATTCTGTCATACGCTACATTTAGCTGTTGTTTTTTTTTTTTTTAGATTAATCGATTAATTGTTTGTTAATGTGGGCGACAATCGGATCAAGGACATTTCTTAAAATTAGCATCCCTAATTACAACTCTGTTTAGCCCACACCCTCTCTCAAACCATTGCAGGCAGATGTATTGGGTTGCCTTTCTCTCTCTTTCTCTCTTTCCTCTCCCCCTCTCCCTCTCCCTCTACTGAGTGTGTAAGGAGTCCGTTTGAGCAGGTTTAGAGCAGAGTGAGTGTGTAAGGTGAGGTCAGTGATGGTGAGCAGACAGGTGTGAGAGTGTGTAAGGGGTCAGTGATGGTGAGCAGACAGGTGTGAGTGAGTGTGCAAGGGGTCAGTGGTAGTGAGCAGACAGGTGTGAGTGAGTGTGCAAGGGGTCAGTGGTAGTGAGCAGACAGGTGTGAGTGAGTGTGTAAGGGGTCAGTGATGGTGAGCAGACAGGTGTGAGTGAGTGTGTAAGGGGTCAGTGGTAGTGAGCAGACAGGTGTGAGTGAGTGTGTAAGGGGTCAGTGATGGTGAGCAGACAGGTGTGAGTGAGTGTGTAAGGGGTCAGTGATGGTGAGCAGACAGGTGTGAGTGAGTGTGTAAGGGGTCAGTGATGGTGAGCAGACAGGTGTGAGTGAGTGTGCAAGGGGTCAGTGGTAGTGAGCAGACAGGTGTGAGTGAGTGTGTAAGGGGTCAGTGATGGTGAGCAGACAGGTGTGAGTGAGTGTGCAAGGGGTCAGTGGTAGTGAGCAGACAGGTGTGAGTGAGTGTGTAAGGGGTCAGTAGGAGCAGGTTTAGAGCAGACAGGAGACCAGGAGCTGCTTGTGTTTGCATGATGTAGCCATTTTGTTTCTCACCTTCTTCTCACTTCCTGTGTTGTCACTTCCTGTGAGCAAAAGGACAGCACAAACCCCAGCAAAGCAACATAAACGATCACATCCTTGTCTTTAAAACCACCTTCTCCTCAGCGTTTTTTTATTTATCTTGATTTAAAAAATAATAATAATAATTACAGGATTTAATTGCATTTTCCCCCTTTTTTCCAACAAACGGCGCTTTCTGGACGAAGGCTGTGCGCCAAAAAAACATGTTTTTAAAAACAGCGTCCGTGAGTGGAGTCATTGGCATCGCGTTGATGGCAGTTGGCATTGCCGTGCGATTAATTCAGAAGCGCACCGTTGACTAACTCTCCTTTTCCGGTGTCTGATTCCCGCCAACAGATCATCTTGAAGTGACCGACGGCACAGGGACCGCGGGTCAACACGCTGCACCAAGGAGCCCAAAACAGCCCTTCTGTAAATACTACCTGCCCCCTGTCTCTAGAACTACAGCAACCTGCATGCTAAAAGTATATCGGTTAAGGATGACTACATTAACTATAACATTGAGTGCTGGTGTAATATATACAAACTCTGTATATGTATTGCTAGGAAAATATTGACATGTAATATGACACAGTCAAAAGAAGAAGAATAAAAAAAGTTACATACGCAACATATGCATACACATAGGCGAAGGTGGAGACGTCATTTGAATGATTGTTTGCAGATGTTCCCTTAAGTGGCGTGGGTTATTCTCATTCTGTTTCTCCTTTTTAAGACTGCACAAAGCTCGCCATAGGAAAAAAACAACCTCATTTTGCACTGTCAGGAAAACGATGATGATGATGGTGGTGATGATGATGATGCCCATTGTTAAGTGCTTGATTGTTTTTCAAAAAAAGGGGCGTGTTAATGAGAGGAGGCGTTTTCACAGCACTTTTTGCTTGTGAATCGAATAGCTTGAAAATATATATATATATATATATATATATATATAAACGCATGTATGTTTATATATATATATATATATATAAAATATACATAGATGAATGTCATCGCAGATAAGCTGGCATTTGGTTGGTGGATGCCATTGTTGGCTTTGCTATGGTATCAACCCCCACCCCGTCCCCCCTACAGATGGACAGATGGTATGTCCTGTCTCAGAGGTCAAAGGGCACAAAGACTGCTGTGTGCCCCACAGCTGCTTAAAACCAGAATCAGTCTGCCAAATATGATAATTAGAAATCAATTTTTTTTCTGTCTCTGTCTCTATGGCCAAAAAAATGGGTTGATGGCCAAAACAAAATGGGTTGGGGGGGTGGGGATGAGGTAAGGGGTTGGGGCGAGCTGGGTTAGGGAAGGGCGCACGAGACGTTAGGTTTTGAAGAACCGGGCACCCAGTTTGCCTTTGCTCATGGGGGGTGTTATCCCAACACTGGCCATCAGGGGGCAGTGTGCTGCCTCCAGAATTGTGCCAGGGGCTTAACAGAGCGGACGGCAGGAGACAGACGCCCAGACACGCCAGGTCAGATGTCTGCAGGCGGACGTGGTGGGGAATGCTAGAGAACTGCATGCTGGGATATCGGCCTCCGGTGCACCAACACAAGGGGGGGGGAGGTCATGATCATTGCTCACTGGGGGTAGGGGAGGGGGAGGGAGAAGAGACAGACAGACAGAGAGAAGAGTTCAGGCTCATTAAAAGTGCATTAGACGATCCTCGTCAAAGCAGATCGACTCGGCAATGGGCCTCCTCCCGTAATCCCGTTTTTGATTTTATTTGTGAAAACTGTAGAAGTGCCTAAAAAAAAATAAACAAAAACAACAACAAAAAAGACAAAAAAAACTACTACTTTCGTTTTTACGCCCACAACAAGCGTCTTGAGAAGGCGTCTGACGAAGCGTCAGAGTTTTAAGCGAGCCTCCGCGTTCAGCAGAACTGAGAGGGGGGGAAAGGGGAACGAGCGCGTTCACAGCGGTGCCGCGGCACACTTAAAGGCCTGATCTTTGGATAGAACGCCAATAAAAAAAAACAGCACTACTTTCAATACAAACCAGTCGAGACAGCTTGGGCAGAATGTTCAATATATTTCAACGTAATCGTTTTTTTGTTGTTGTTTTTTTAACAACGGGTTGGATATAGTTTACATTGGACAGTGGGGCGGTGATGGGGGAGGACACTGGAGAATGTGACACTGCACGTTTTTCCTCCTATCTTAGTGTTTGAACTCACTGTCACCGCAATGTGTTTGAAAGTCGTTTTTGTACGACGGCCGTCGAGATAATCGAAGTCGGGCGCCACTGTTGCAAATCAGCCCCTTCCGGTCCGTTCCGTACGACGTGGCCGCGCCGCGTAATCGCATCGCGTAGTCCACTCGCCATAACCATAACTTCATATGTTTTGTTTTAAAAAAAATGTTTTAAGTCTTTGAAAGGCTGTTTTAATTTTGAAATTGCGTTCAGTGCTGTTTTGAGACTAATTATTACTTACTGCTCTTATTTTCCCTTGTGCTTTTTTTTTGGTTTGTTTTGTACATGTTCGTATGCGTTGAAACTTTAATCTGAATCGTCGTGTGTTTTCATGGTGCTTGATTAGTACTGACAATCCACAGTGAGACTTCCTTATTTCAGCATGGATAAGGCACTGTTCTTACAATTATTTTCTTTATTTTTATTTTTTAATTTTTTTTACATTCAATATGATTTTTTTGTTTTCTACACAAAAGTTACAGTTTTAATGTAATTTTTGATTTGGAAGGTGATTGAATATATTTTATTGTCATGATTTTATTTGTTCCGTTTTGTTTTTGTTAAATATTAGTAATAGAACAATGTTGTAACCTATTGTATTTTAAAAATGAATGTAATTTATTAAGCTCTGCTACGTTCTGATGGGGGTTCTTCAAAAGGCGGGACCTGTCAGATCGGCCAATGAGAACCCGGCCTGTAACAACCAGGGGTGGCACCTGAGAGCTGTGCCACCAATGGCAAGCTCCTGGATCTGTCTCTTGTCAACTGCCTTGTCGCCAACACAGTACAAGGCATTGCAGTATGAGCAAAGCTTTAGAATTGCTTATATTATTAAAAGAAAAAAAAAAAGTTTATTGTATAGGTAACATTTTACCAAAAAACAAAAAAAAAGACATGTACTTTTCACTGTAGTATGGTAATATTTCATAACAATAATAAGTTGTTGCTGTGGCAACCTAAAGTTGCAATGACTAAAGTTATGTATTTTTGTAAGTTATGTAATTGTTAAGTTGATTTTTTTTTTCTAGAACACTGTACCACACTAGATTGTAAACAGATATTGGATCATTTCCTATTTCATGTCAAGATTATATACTGTAATATTTCAGCAGCATTTAATCCCTCCCCCCTTGTGTCAGTGTACACTTCTGTTCTGTTTAAAAAAGAAAGAAAATAAAATTCACAAGGAAGAGCTCGCCGATTGCTTTTTAGTACAAAGATACAAGATCGCAAAAAAAACTATTCCAGCAACAGCTTAGCCCAGCGGTTCAACCATTAGCTCTTCCTCTGGTGGAGCGACAGAAAGGAACTCTCGTCTAGACCCCGTGGAAACATGTTCTGAAAAAGTAGCGATTGATTGGGTGATTTTAGCAGAGTTTAGGATTGCACTTTTTGTTTCTGGAAGAGTGTATAATTCGTTTGTTTTCTAACAGAAAATTGGCGTGTCGTGTTAGGGTTTGGCAAAGTTGACGTCAGCGTTTTTCGGGTAGTTCGTCGTCGTTGTTGCCGACTTCCCCCCTAAAGCCCCCAGCTGAGAGGACCTGGAGAAACACGGGTTCGAGATTCTGGTGGATATTCCGTATTCCAAAATAATTTGCCCACTGGCACTGGATTCAGACCCTGGCTGCGCATCGGAAAATGTCATAAATATGGAGTTTGCCTGTATGGCTCGCGTCGGAGATATTCATACGTTCTGCATCTGTAGAGTAGGCATCTGGCATGAGAAGTTTTCTCACTGAGCTGGGTGGACATTTTTAAGAAAAATAGTTCTGTAAGATAGATCTAAAATCCTTTTTCTTGGACAACAAGGAATATAAGCAAACAAACAAATAAGTAACACCTGAAACAAAATACATTTTTTATCTAGTACATCGGTTTTCTGTTTTTGTTTTTTTTTATATTGGGTTTTAAATTTTAAACGAGTCCACAGACTGAATGTGTGGGCGTTGCCTGATGCACGTTCTATTTTTGCATCGTCTGATTTGACGGTAAGAGGGTAATGACCTGCTCTTTCTAAGCAGACCTGGGTTACAGTAGACTTTGCCTTACCTTGTAGTGTGTGTTGTTCTCAAGGTTTTTCAGAGCTCTTAAAAATATGGGGGGTCACGGTTGGTCTGAATTTGAAGAAAAAAAGTTTCCATCTCTTTTCTTTGTAGTTTTTGCTAAGTTTGTCACATTCGCTGTTGCCATTGTCAAGGCCAAAAATGGCAGACTGCAGTGCATGATGGGAAGGCTGTGGTCTGTGCGCGCCACGCTGAAGAGCCTCGAGCATTGCTGCACCTGGTGAAACTTGATTCCATCTCCACTGCAGCAGTCCATCCACGTTTGGAGATTTAAAAAGAGAGAAACAAGCCCCTTGATGGATTTTTATTAGTTCTTATGTAACCATTTTAAATTGTTTTATTTGTGCATATATAATGTGCTATCTTACGTTCTGTAGGCAGTTGTTTTGGTTCCTGCAAAATGGTGTTAAACCTATTGAGACAATACAAATAAAAACCATAATAAACAGAGAGACTGGTGTCTTTTTCTATGACCTTTTTTTCACTGATGAATGCAGTTATTGAAGAGGAATTTGAAACGGGGGGCGGTGGCTGGGTTTCCATGACCATCTCAGGGTCATTTTACATTGATATTTGCATCCAGAGCAAGTCTTACATACAATCCATTTACACAGCTGGATATTTACTGAAGGAAGTGAGGTTAAGTACCTTAAGGTCAAGGGTACAATGGCAGTGCCCCACCAGGGAATTGAACCAGCAACCTCTACATTACAAGCCCAGCCCCCTAACCACTACACTACGCTGCAGCACAAGTCCTCTAATCACATAGCTCCAGAACACCAGTGTTGCTAACACAGCGAGCTGGCGACTGGTGTTATCCAGCTTCGGCGCTGCTTCTCGGGGGCAGTCTTGCATCCCACACACACAGCCTGCTGGAACTGAAGTCTGACTTTATTATGTCTGCCGGCTGTGCCCAGGAGTCCTGCGGGGGGCACGATTAGCCGTAGTGTCGCCACGACGTCTGGAGGGAATCGGCAGGGTATTCCCCACTTCATCACACAATAGCAGCTTCTCTGGATGACTGGAGTCACATGCATTAAGCAGTACATTACAGCCGTTTAGCAGACATTCCTATCCGGAGGGACTTACACAGTTTACATTTCTTTACATACATTTACATTTCTTTCCAGTTTATACAGCTGGATATTAACTAAAGCAATTCAGGTTAAGCACCTTTAGCTCAAGGGTACAACAGCAGTGCCCTCACCTGGGAATTGAACCTGCAAACCTTGTGTTACAAGCCCAGTTCGCAAACCATACTATTCATTTGAATATTGGAGGTTTCATACAAAGCTCTCTGAATGGTGTGAATCCATGATATGGCGTTCTGCTTCTCTTCCAGTTAAGCACAAAATGACTGGATGGATCACTATGACGTTTGTATTTGTAAGCAAAACAATGTAATAATGCACTGGGGTTGCCGTTGAAATGCGACCGGCTGTCACCATTGGCTTCCTTTCAGTCGTGAATATAAGACTGTCTGTGCCGCTCCTCTGTTTCAGGTACAGTGGCAATGCAGCGGTTCGTGTCACCATAGCAACAGCATCCGGCGTATTTTCTCCACCTCCTAAGAGACACGTCCTCGAAATGCAGTTGCGATTGGTTGCGTGTCTCGATGATGTCAATTTGAGAAGTCGAAACGCACCAACGGAAATCCAGCCCCATTGAGTTTACACTGGTTGTTCGCGGTGAGCGAGCCACGGCACCGTGGGCGAGGTTTACGGCGGATGGAGACAGCCATTGGGCTGTGTGCACATCTGTCATAAGTGGGGGGAAAAAGACCCACTGTCTCCTCGGTACGGAAGCCGGGATGAGCCAAGTTGGTTGCGCGGTGGCGGGTCTCCACCCGAGAGTATGGCGGCCGGGAGTTTGTCGGTGTGAGAATGACGCGGAGAGATGAAAGGGATGGGAAAGAAACACGGACTTGGAACTTATTTTATTAGCTAACTTCTATTAGCGTTTTATTCAGCAAGCATTGCTCAAATACGGCCAAAGGCTCGTGGGGATATTCAGTCTGCAGTCTATCCAGGGTTTTTTCTCCACTCAGGAGCGCCCTGGCCAGAGCAAGTTTTTTAAATTTAAATCATGCATTTAAATGGTTATCTTAGCAAATTGAAAAACAAGTTATTGAAGTTATGAATTGCAAAGCTGCTCGTTTTCCTTTGGTGGTTATTTGGAGATCGCAATCCGTCGGGAAACCAAATATTAATCAATGTCGGGTCTGCCGGGGAGAAATTCTGCAATGAAGCCCACCTCCCGACGGAGACTCTTTGTGCTTCGGCTGTTTATTTCACATAGCTAAGCAAGAGGTAGCGAGCAACATTGCCTCTCCTTTTTTCGCCCAACCCTCGGAAATGAAACGCAGCTGTTAACTGGAAGTGCTAAACCGGGGGGTATTTTGTTCAATTTCAATGTCGACAAGAGAGCGTTAGCATTTTGCTATTCGTTGGCATTCACTGACGGACACATCACGGGGGGGGGGCAATGCGCGAGTACAAAGTTGTAGTCCTGGGCAGCGGGGGGGTCGGGAAGTCCGCCTTGACCGTGCAGTTCGTCACGGGGACCTTCATAGAGAAGTATGACCCCACGATCGAGGACTTTTACCGCAAGGAAATCGAGGTGGACTCGTCCCCCTCGGTGCTGGAGATCCTGGACACCGCCGGCACCGAGCAGTTCGCCTCCATGAGGGACCTGTACATCAAGAACGGCCAGGGGTTCATACTGGTCTACAGCCTCGTCAACCAGCAGAGCTTTCAGGACATCAAGCCCATGCGCGACCAAATCATACGAGTGAAAAGGTAAGGGTGAATTCGCCGCCGGAACAGGTGAGAAGCCGCGCGCGCGTGTCTTGGACCGCTGTCAGGTGTTCTGGTAAACATGTGTTCTGCAGACGGCACATGCCATTGGTTAAAACTAGCCCCACGTTCAGAATCACATACACGCATGGGTGTAGGAACATCACGTTTACTAATCGATAGTAATCGTTTACTATTACTATACTAACTGTTGACATTCATGTACGGGGAAAGCTATATTTTCACAAACTACCACAAATGGATAATCACTTTTTCACTGTTGTCTTTGTGTGTGTGTGTGTGTGTGTGTGTGTGTGTGTGTGTGTGTGTGTGTGTGTGTGTGTGTGTGTGTGTGTGTGTGTGTGTGTGTGTGTGTGTGTGTGAGAGAGAGAGAGAGAGAGAGAGAGAGAGATATGAGTGTACACATTTAAAAAGCGCTCGTGGCTCGTGATCATTTGTGGGCCAGTGTCTTTTGTGCCGGCTCTACTCAGAGCAGAGAGTTGGATGGAACGTCTCGCGAGGGGCTCTCTCCCGTGCGGACGCAGACAGACAGTGTTTTGCAGGGACAGGACCTTCCCAGTCACGTCACGGTCGTGGTCCGGTTGCTCAGCACATTTGTTCTGGAAACGCTCTCTCTTGCATTATAGGCATCTGATGTGTGTGCAAGTACATTTCGTTTGGTCTTGCTGTAAAAAAAAATAGTTGATGTTTTTGAGCCACAGCAGTTATAGCCTGTTCGAAGCCATTGAGACACCTGCCTAGCCTTTTGTGTTTTTGTGTTTACTCTACTACAATGTGTTTAGTTTGTGTTCAGGGTAGCTAGGATGGGCCCCTCGAAAGCACCAAGCCTTTTGTGTCGGGAGACAGGAGCTCAAAGACAGGAATTCAGACTGTCCGAGCCCCAGTGCGCTGGCCCTGCAATTCTTCACAGAGGAGAGCTGTTTGATGCATCATCAGCTTTGCCCATTAGCAGAAGCCAGTCTCATCTATAGAATGTGTCAGGGTTCTACAGTGCAATGTGTCAGTGTTCTACAGTAGAATGTATCAGGGCTCTACATATAGGGCACGAACAAACAGACTCAAAAACAGTTTCTACCCATCAGCAATAACTACACTTAATGCAGCTACAAAATAATCTGTGATACTTGTCTTAAAGTGCAATAAGGGAATGTGCAATGACAGAGAATGTTTGAATGTGTGGTTGTGTGTGTTTCACTTAGTATTTATCTTAGATATATTATTGTGTAATTACTGATATTTTTTTATTCTTAGATGTCTTTATATACTGTTTGTAATATTGCACTGACTGGTTGGCATTTCAATTTCGTTGTACGTGTTACAATGACAATAAAAGGATCTATCTACATGAGGAGGTAGTGCATCTGAGCGGGATTTGTTTGAGGTTTTTTTAAAAAACATGATGGAAGGTGACTGGACAGTGGATACAGACATGGAGGCTTGGGACAAGGAGCAGGCCCAATTAGCACAAAGTGGTGCCCCGTGGTGTATATGCTGCTTGGAGTATGGTCACCAACCCAACAAGTGTTCCGAGAGGGAAGACTATGGCTGGAAGGGCCCAAAGGAAGGAAAAGTCCAAAAGAAAAATGGCCACTCCTACCCTGTGGTGCCCCCTAGAGGAAAGGGCCACAAGAACCCAAGTAAGCCACAACCGCAGCTTAATGGTGAATCAAGAATTGCTGAGAAGTGTGCTGGGTTAGAGGCAGAGTTGGGAGAGGCGGAAATGTTAATAAAGGGCCAAGATGAAGTGATCCGAAAACTGCAGAAATGTTATTGGGAACAGAAGGAAGACCTGGTGAAGAACCAGAGGCGGTCGGCCATGGTTGAGGACCGATGGCGAGTCACCCTCCAGGAGGTCCAAGAGCTGAAGAGTGCTCAGAATGCGCTGGACAGGATGAAGGCTCAGTTGGGTACCTCAGAGGAGCGCCACCTGCTGGCCGTGGGGCAACTGCTGGAGGAGCACAGCGACTCCCTGAGGAAGACTGGGGACATGGCTGTGGAACTCGAAAATGATAAAAGATCTCTTGAGACTGAGGTGAGATGTGTGGAGGCGCACAGCCAGGAATTGGAAGAAAAGGTGAGAAACCTAACCCAGATGTTGGAGGGAAAACATCTGCAGTGTCTGGACATCCAGGAGTCCCAGGACCAGGCCAAAGAGGAATATACTAGGGCCTTGGGGGATGTACAGACCTGGCTCAAGCAGAAGGAGGCCGGAGCTAAGGAGAGCAGCGGAGACCCATGCGTCCGAGGCAGAGCGACTCCGAAGCCAAGTGGAGCAAGAGCGTGAGGGAAGGCGGGAGCTAGAGACACAGCTGGAGCAGGTGAAGACCCTTGTGCTAAAGCAAGAAGAGCAGTTTTTGGCTTTGCAGGAATTTCACCGAACCACCTCTGCAGCCCTCCTGACCGAACAAGGGGGAAAATGAAGAGCTCCCTGTCCTGAGAGCAAAACTGCATGGCTTAAGTGAGAGACTGGAACAGAAAGAAGCCCAGCAGCGGGCCACAGAGAACTCGTTTTGTGAAATCCTGAAAGTACAAACAGAGACTCTGCTGGATCTACAACGCCGACTGGAAGAGGTGAGCGAAGAGCTTGAGTGTGCAAAATATGTGCATGTTGTACAAGATTCTGCCACACAGGTGGAGCGCTCGCAGCCAGTGGAGCCAGCAGGAAGCGAGGACCAGACGTCGGAGTGCGGTCAATGGTCCTTAGTCCCGCTCAGCCTGCAGGACCTTGGAAGGGGACTGGAGGAGCAGTATGCAGAGGATGAGCTATGGAGGGACCATAGTGTGGAGGAAAGTCTGTTGGCGATGGCTGAGGTCAGGTGGAACACCCGATCATCTCCTGACGTGGGGAGTCCATCTCTTCAGTTGCAATGGAAACCCCAGAGAAAAGTGGAAATCGGAAGTTCTCGCTGGAAAAGAAACCCGGAAAAGAACGGAAGTAAAATTAAAAGGATTGACCGTAACAACCGTTTATGGAGAGGAAATGCAAATGTGAAAAAGAAATGTAAGGATACAGCTAACCACGTGTTGAAGAGTATGTTTTCTCCAGTTACCCCACCTGACCCCCTGGAAGAAAAAGGGACGTGGAAGAAAAGGCCAAAGAATGGACTACGGAGTGAAATGCTGCACAGGGTTCGCTGGAGGAGCCATGGAGGGCTGGTGAGGACCAGAGCAAGAGCGGTAACTGTTCCGTCTTTGGAGCCCTGAGCCAGTACCCATCTATGGCCAGTTGGTGGCAGACAAGGTGAACAACTTGCGCCATTTACTAATGTCTGTCAGATGCTTTTACAGGAGGTGAATGGAGACGGAGGAAACCGGACGTTTGATCCAGGGGGTACACTGCCTGAGTGGACCTGGAGAGGGGGCTCTCCTGGTGGCCGTTGGACAGAGGCCGCTCAGCCCTCCCTAGGTCGGAGCTGAGGAGGAGGGTGTGTGGCAGCCCAAGGGGCTGCCTAAGGAAATGGCTATCTGGCCTTCAACACATGAGAGCCAGAAACTACATTTCCCAGCAGGCCGCAGTCCAACATCTGAACGGAGTCGAGTGATTGGGACTAACAAACAGCTGAAGGTCATTTCGAGTCCTATTTAAGGGACTTGTTCCCATCACATGGGGAAGGAGTAGGAAAGTGTTTGGAACGTGGAGAGAGAGAACCTGTGAAGTCTGTTGACTAGCCGGGATTTGGAGAGAGAGTTTGAGTGTTTTGGATTGTTTATTGTGTTTGACTTGGATTGTGTGAGGACCCCCCTTTGTGTACCGACTACTGGACTGGATTGCGGAACTGACCTGGAATTGGATAACGGATAACGACGACGAATAGGCTTTTGTACTTTATGTGTGTTGGATTCCCCGAATACCCCGCCCTTTGTTTTGTGTGTTCGTCAAGATTTGAGTTAATAAATTCTTGTTTTGTTTATAATACTGCCTCCTCCGTGTTCTTTAATCTGCCTACGCCCTCTGCAAGGTCCGTGCGTGTCGCCCAACCCCTAGGGACACCACAGCATTTATGTTTGACAGCGTGTGCTCATGGCACTGTGTAGCAGTGAAGCTCTGACTGGTGCCCGCAGGTGGCGTTAGCGACTAGGTGTTCTGACTACAGTACATCATAACATACACTCCAGTCGGGACTCGAACGAGATATTTTTTTTCTTCCATTCCCAACTAGAGTGTGGTATTGCAGCTAACGTATTAGCTAGCTAATAATTCCTAGATTTAACCGAGCAGGGATGTGGGAATGATTTGTGCTTGGACTGTAGGACGGAGATGAGAAATCACTGCAGGAAAATCACAGCAATTCTTCAGCCTGGCGGGAGGGCTCACTGAACTGAATATAGACAGTAACTAGCTAGCTAGTGTTCATGGATATTGCTTGCTAATTCAAGGCTTGGTCACTTACAAAGCATTGTATTGGCAAGTAACTAGCAATGACAGATATCGACATCCAGTGTCCGTGAATGCTAATGTTAGCTACCTAACTAACTGGCTGGTTCTCGCTGTTGTGTCTAAGTGCCGTGATCCGCAAACTTTCTTGACTGCTGCAGAGTCTGGCATGGCAACAACAACAAACGCGGTGACCACAGACTGCATGCGAGTGACAATGTGCCGCTTTTCCCATTTGGAACTTCAGAAATATTTTTTAATATCCGTGCATGGCATGTTTGTTACGATGTGAGTGTAAAACAGAAATGGTTCCAGTTGGCTAATTAAAAAAATGACAAAATCCTAAATTCATAGTCGTCAGCAGGACCACCACTTGTTAATCGAAGGTCGTCCTTCTTAATTTTTAGTCGTCTGAGATGATAGGACAACTGCTAATCTGGGCCCCTGGCTCTACAGTAGAATGTATCAGGGTTCTACAGTAGAATGTATCAGGGTTCTACAGTAGAATGTATCAGGGCTCTACAGTGCAATGAATTCTTAATATATAGATTTTAATATTAATTTGAATAAACAGTGTCGGGAATGGTGTCAATGCTGAAAAGTTTGTTCACACATTTGCATAATGCAGCGCAGGGTTTGACGGCAGGGCAGAAAGTTATCTTCGAGCGTGAAGCTCTTCCATGTAGACACTGCAGCATGCGGCAGGGTTGGCCAATCCTGCATTAGTGTGTTCAGCCAGGCCCTGACGAGATCCAGCAGGCTTGGGCTGGGTCCATCTCGACTCGGCTCGTTCAGAGGGAGAGGCGTGCGAGGCAAAAGCCCAGCACCACGTGCTCCTGTACTCAAACGCCTTTTCTTTACTTTAGTTTCCTTCAGTGTGTGACAAGTGCCCTTTTTTTTTTTTTTTTTTTTTTTTTTTTTTTTTTTTTTTTTTTTATAAACTTGCTGTCAGAACTGTGATCCACATCCTTCGCCTGAAAAGTCAGGAAAAGTGCCCTCAAACTAAAACGATTCAACACCCTGTGAGTCGTGTAGTTGAGAAGGAATGTTCACGTGCGTGCTGAGAGAATGAAACTGGACGTACCATGACTAGGTGGCTCGGTGGCAAGCTTATAACGTTGTCTTCCTCTGGAAGAGTGTTGAAAATTATGCAAATTGGCCTCTGCTTTACTGCAGTTCATTCTGGGACCTGAACGGAGGAAAAGGCACAAGCCCGATTCCTCTCAGTGCATAGTCTCACAGGCAGCAGTGTAGTGTGATGGTTAGGAGACTGGGCTTGTAACGCAGAGGTTGCAGGTTTGATTCCCAGGTGGGGCACTGCCGTTGTACCCTTGAGCAAAGGTACCTGAATTGCTTCCGTAAATATCCAGCCGTATAAATGGGTTGTATGTAAAGCTGTGTATGTCGCTCTGGATAAGAGCGTCTGCTAAATGCCTGAAATGCAATGTCTTTGACATGATTCAGGTGCCAGTGATATTAATAATAATCAAACTTGTGAGGTGTAAGGGAACAGTGGCAGTCTGAAGTGTGTGTGTGTGTGTGTGTGTGTGTGTGTGTGTGTGTGATGCTCTGATTCAGTGTGTCAAAGGCAGCAGATGGTGGCTTTTCTGCACTCCTTGAACTTAAAAGCACACAAAAATCGCTATGGCAAAAACGCCATTTCTCCTTGGATATTTTGGCGAGAACTGTCACTTATTTGATGAGGAAAACATTGTGACTCAAAATTATCCATCCACAAAAGGTACTCCTTTATTTGCTGTTAATTGTTATCAATGGGACCTTGAAAAAAAAGGCTCAGTCTAAACAAAAATCTATTTGTGGTGTCTGATTCCCAAATCACCTCATCATTTTGTGGATTTACTCCCAAAAACATTCTTGGAGCAAAACTGTTTTGACTGCTGTCGGGTTTAAAAAAAAAAATTTGAACTACCTTTTCTTTTGTCTGATAACTGATTGCAAAACTGGTCTTCTATGGGGACTTTGTGTACTGATTCATTTTCTATGATATCCATTGGAAATTCCAGAATTCTAAACAGATTAGTTTGTCTTTTGCTGCTAATGCGATGAAAGAATGACATCAGTACTGCAGGGTCACAGAGTTGTCTTATCAAGCCGCACCCTCGGCTACAGTACAGCTACAGTACAGTACCATACAGCTACAATACAGTACATCTACCGTACAGTACGTGTTGAACACTGTTCTGCAGCTATGGGGAGACGCCCCAGTTATAGAAGCGCTCCAGATGTGCCTTATTTCCTTCGCTTAAATATGTTTCTCCCCCCACCCACACCCCCTTTCCTCCGCTTCTTGGGAAACAAGACTACAAATATTTCTCCCAAAACAACCCAGCACTGCAGAAATGTAAAGAGAGTCTGGGGGAATGTTAAGTCTAAATTCCAGGCTTTGCCCCGAGTGGTGCGAGGGTTAGGAGCCCGGAGTGCAGGGAGGGGTGGAGCCGCGGGGTGGAGGGTGGAGGGGGTACGGCTGGAACAATGCTGATGAGTCTATATAACCCCCCCGAGCGGAGCGGAGCGTGCAGGGGAGACGTGGAGCGCTTCTACAGTGCGGAGCCGTAATACATGTGGCGGGTGCAGTCACTGCAGCAGGGTGACCGAGAGCCCTGCCCCTGCCCCTGCCTCCCCCTTCTGCCCCTGCTCCTGAGCCTGCCCTCCCTCCTGCCCCCCCTCCTGCCCCTGCTCCTGCCCCTACCCCCGCTCCTGCCCCCCCTTCTCCCCCTGCCCCCCCTTCTCCCCCTGCCCCCCCTGCCCCTGCCCCTGCCCCTGCCCCTGCTCCTGCTCCTGCCCTTGTGAAAAGCATGTTGTTAACGTGGCCCGAGACCCGGAGCCCAGACTCCAGCAGTCCGAGCGGGAGCGGCGTGGGGGGGGACGGATCAGAGCTGTGCAGCGTTGCTCATTTCTCTCTCTGTTTTTCCGTGCGCGCTGCCAACACGTGGGATCCCTTTCTTCTTCAAGGGCAGGAAGTTTGTGTGCTTTGTGCGGCACATGTTCCTCTGTGCTGTGTTTTGGAGAGGAGCTCAGGGAGTACACAGTGTGTGTCAGTGCGTTACATGGTTGTGAATAGGTGAGTGCACAGTGTGTTTCAGTGCGTTACATGGTTGTGAATAGGTGAGTGCACAGTGTGTGTCAGTGCGTTACATGGTTGTGAATAGGTGAGTACACAGTGTATGTCAGTGCGTTACATGGTTGTGAATAGGTGAGTGCACAGTGTGTGTCAGTGCGTTACATGGTTGTGAACAGAGGCGTACACAGTGTGTGTCCTGAGTGAGTACGGTGCGTAGACGTCGCTCAGGGTGGGGGAGGGAGCGACAGCATGGGCCCACGTGCAGGGTGCCCTTCCTTCCATTTGGGTGAGTCTGGAGTCAGAGGCTGAGTGTGTGACAGAGGCGACTCTAATCGTCCCGTCTGGCAGCGGAACCTTCCGGAAGGGAGGCTGAGGTGAAGCAGCTCTGGGACTGCTGTGGCCTCGGGACTCACAACCTGCTCTCAGAGAGAGAGAGAGAGAGAGAGAGAGAGAGAGTGAGGGGGGGTAATCATATCAGCTGGGTGGCTCAGTGGCATGTCTGTCACTTGACTTCTGGGAGACTAGCCATGGCATCATACATTATGCAGAGAGATAGAGGGAGGGAGACAAGGAGGGAGGGAGGGAGACACAGACAGACAGACACACGGACAGACACAGACAGACAGAGGGCGTGTGATGTTCAAAGGGAGAGGAAAGCCCCGGTGAAGTTTAGTGTAGGTTAACTGACGCTTCTGGCATTCTACTTGTTATTATTATAAGTGTAGTGTTATTACGATCAGAATGCATAAGCTCATCTAGGCATCTACCATTCAGCTCCTCGCTTCCTCGTCGAGAGAATATCCAGCACTGCGTCAAGTCTGGACTTGAATACTCAGTGTCTCTTTGCTTCTGTACATGGCCTGGCGAGCTGCTCCACACACATATCTCTGTGTATACAAATGAATACCTCCTCATATCTGTGTGGACTTTGCCTTCAACGAATGGCCACCTGTTTTAGTAATACGTTTTATTTGACAATTTTCTAAACCTTAATACCTTTTTTGCATTTGTAATTTCCTCCTCCTCCTCCTCCTGAATTGGACCCACACGCCCTGTGAGTGGGGTGTAGCTGTGTTGGGTGGGTCTGGCGCCGATCCTGACAGGCCGTTTACGAGGCCAGCGTCAGCTTTGACCTTCAGAGTCCAGTCTGGATGGTGTCACCAGACGGATTCGTTCACTGAACCAGCCGGGCAGGGTTAAAACACAAGTCCACTTTTAACCCAAAAAAGAGCAGATACTGCAGAAGAGATGGGGTTTTCAGGGCAGGGGAGGGGAGGGGGGGAATGCAACACGAGAAGCTCTCCACCATACACCTCTCTCTCTTTGGGGGATGGCAAAGTGCTTGCTTCTCTCTCTCTCTCTTCTTCCCTCTTTTTCTCTCTCTCTCCCTCTCCCTCTCTCTCGCTCTCTCTCTCCCTCCCTTACTGCGGCGCTTGCTCTCCGCACTGCCCCCTCCACGCTCTGAGAATACATTCACCATGCCCCCCTCCCGCCCCCACGGTCTGGCTGTGGTTGCCGTGGCAGCCAGCCTCACGCACGCCTCTGAGGAGCAGGTCACGCTTCTGGTAGCATGGCGGCTAACGCGTAGAGACCCTCCGCACCTGACCCCTTTTACCTGTCTGACACTTTGAAGACTTTTTTCTTTTGCTGCTGCTGTCATCGCAAGATCATTCCACAAAAATGATCTTTTATCTTGCGAATTTCTATGACGAACTTAACGTAGCCGCAAGTAACCTTAACTTGCTTATTGTCAGCTGCATTTACAATGATGAACTTAACGTAGCTGCAGGTAACCTTTGCTAATGTTAGGTTAGCTTGCCATCTTATTCACAGCTGCATTCACAACGAACCTTAAGTCTATCGATTGAGAACACCCTATAACGTTTAACCCTAATTCGAGTTATTTCTGCAAACAGAGTTGCTCAAAAGGCTTAGTAAGAAAACGTGCTCAACTCAAATTCAAGTAGTATAATATACGGAGGCGAGGTCAAACAGAGGCTATTGAAATGGGTTGCTCAAATGTTATCTCTGGCGTGTGTAGGGGTTTATCAATTAACCAATAAAAGAAAACAGTCAATAAATCAACCAATGTTTATTGTATGAGCTTCAAATAAAAAATTCAAACAGCAGCTCAGCCTAGCCAGTTGCCTCGCCAGATAGCGGCACATGCGCATGCGCGAGATCTGGGGGGAAATCGGGTTAATATCTAGCCACAACCGCCCGAGGTTCTGCTGAGTTTTCCCACCATCCATCTGGGCAGCAGGTTCTGCTGGCTAGTTTCGGGGCTGATGGGAAATGGAGTCACGGGCGCGTGATGAATGGGCTTGGACAGAGGGGCAGGCAGCTGGGCTCAGAGTCAGGCAGCAGGTTACGCTTGGTGGGGTTTCAGAAATGGCTCCTTATGTTCAGTAAAACGCTCCTGAGGGACAGACTTACTAAAAGGCTCAACTGGGGAACGCTAGCGGTGTGGCATTTCTACACTACACACACTCGCACACTCTCTCACTCGCACTCTCTCTCTCTCTCTCTCTCTCTCTCTCTCTCTCTCTCTCTCTCTCTCTCCCTCTCTCACACACACACACACTTTCATGCTCACACACATGCACACATACGCACACGCACACTCTCTCTGACTCACAACCACGCGCGCACACACACACACACACACTCTCATGCTCACACTCACACACACACACATACACATGCACACTCCCTCACAATCTCATGCTCACACACACACACACACTCTCTCTCACACTCTCACGCTCACACACACACACACACTCATGTTCACAGACACACGCACACACACTCACACTCTCATGCTCACACACATACACACACACATGCACAATACCCGCACATACGTGCTAACGCAACTACACTCACACAAATTCACACACACACACTCACACACTCACACACACAGACACCCTGGCCCTGCTTGGCTCGGTTCACCTCGGCCCGGCCGAGAACAGCCCGGCAGGCTGCTTAGTACTCCTATCCCAGCATGCAATGGGCCATGTCATCCCAGGATTTTTGCTCTTTGCTCTTCAGACCCAGTCCGGTAATGAGGCTTTTACTCGAGTACATTAGCACTCTTTTTTAAATTATCATTATTATTATTTTAGCTGTTTTCCCCATTTTTTCCCCAACTTTTTAGTATCCAATTACCTCTCTCTCTCTTTTCGTGCCAATTATCCCCTCCCTCGTATGAGGGGGGTTGGAGGGTGGGGCTTCTCATCCTGTGAGACATGAAATGCAAGCGTCCCAGTGAGTAACTAAGAGATGGATAAACAGACTCTCTCACTGTGGGTAATTGAATGTACTGTATCCAATAAAACGGATGTGGAAATGCTTTGAGGCGCAACATTAAGGTGCCGTTGATCTGGGAGAGCATTTTAGTTCCATTTTTAGAAACCGGAACATTTTGAGATGGAGCGAAGCGTTTAAGAATACTGTGGCCATTTTGTTTTACTCTCCTCTCTGATTGGTTGCTCTTGACCCCATTTGTCCTCCTGGTGAGTGACGCTGAGGGACAGTCCCCGCTCTGCGGTCGTATCATGGTTGCGTTCGGTCGCCACAAACATCATGATGTTGTCATGTATGCATTAATATACAGTACATCAAGTGTAATTTGTGTGTGTGTGTGTGTCTGTGTCTGTGTGTAGCTTACTCTCTTTCATTTGACTTTTAATTGTAGCTAATCCTGTCACAGCCGTCCGATCAGCAGTGCAACCAGAGTGTTCCAGAGTGGTCTCTCTTAACCGTGATGCACAGCTCTGGGGACGCGAGAATGATCTCACTGCAGGAACCCCCCCTCCCTGAGAACCGGAAAGACCCTCAAAACCTCCCGACCCGTCTGCACACGTGCCTGCCCCCACAGAGTCTCGCACAGCCACGGCCTGTCCTCAACTCAAACGCGCGCTTGGTGTGAGTCATCTGTAGTGTTCCTTAAGAAGCAGGCGTCTGGCTGAAGGACAGATGCGATCAACAACAGATGACAAGAGAAGCACAGTTCATTAGCATCCCTGCCCTCATGTTTAAGGGCGGTGGGAAACGCTGTCTGCTCGACGCGCGGGAATGAGTCTCCCGCCTGTCACAGTCTAGACGGCTATCTGCTGTTCCAGACATGAGCAATGCGCTGTTTTAATCCCACTGCTTTTCCTGGGAACGTGGGGGAGGTTCAGAGTTCAGAGTTCATTCAGGGATTGTCTGAAAGTACGTTTGGGGTTTTAAAAGAGCTGACATTGCTCGTCTATTGAAACCCACCTGGCCCTGTCCGGGGAGTGTCCTTTACCCAACCTTAACTCGGCCTGCTGTTCTAATATTATGGGATGGTCTGTGTGTATTGTTGCCCCCGTGAGTCAAGAGATATCCATTCATAATTTATATGTATATGTTATGAAATATTTATAATATTTCATAATTGAAGGGCAAGCTTTTTGAAAGCACAGTGAGGTTCAGTGTTGCCTCGGAAACCGTGACGATGTCAAACAAGTTCATTTTCATGAAGGGTCATTTTTATACATAAATTAACTTCATGATATCATGCCTCATGCTTAGTTACAGTATACCCGCCATCCACCTTGTTTATATTTTTACATTTAGCAGACAAGGGTCAGGGGTACAACAGCAGTGCCCTGCCTGGGATTCGAACCTGCAACCTCTTGAGTTATGAGCCCAGTTACCTAACCATTATACTACACTGCTGCCGAACACCCCAGACCTCTCCAGCATATCGAACGTGTGATCATTTTTGCCCAGCAGCTCTACAGGGGGAAAGCCTGGTTCAGCTCTACAGTGGGAAAGGGCTATAATGAGCCAGCCTGGTTCAGCTCTACAGTGGGAAAGGGCTCTAATGAGCCAGCCTGGTTCAGCTCTACAGTGGGAAAGGGCTCTAATGAGGCAGCCTGGTTCAGCTCTACAGTGGGAAAAGGGCTATAATGAGCCAGCCTGGTTCAGCTCTACAGTGGGAAAGGGCTCTAATGAGCCAGCCTGGTTCAGCTCTACAGTGGGAAAGGGCTCTAATGAGCCAGCCTGGTTCAGCTCTACAGTGGGAAAGGGCTCTAATGAGCCAGCCTGGTTCAGCTCTACAGTGGAAAGGGCTATAATGAGCCAGCCTGGTTTAGCTCTACAGTGGGAAAGGGGTATAATGAACCAGCCTGGTTCAGCTCTACAGTGGGAAAGGGCTATAATGAGCCAGCCTGATTCAGCTCTACAGTGGGAAAGGGCTCTAATGAGGCAGCCTGGTTCAGCTCTACAGTGGGAAAGGGCTATAATGAGCCAGCCTGGTTCAGCTCTACAGTGGGAAAGGGCTCTAATGAGCCAGCCTGATTCAGCTCTACAGTGGGAAAGGGCTATAATGAGCCAGCCTGGTTCAGCTCTACAGTGGGAAAGGGCTATAATGCGCCAGCCTGGTTCAGCTCTACAGTGGGAAAGGGCTCTAATGAGCCAGCCTGGTTCCAGCTCTACAGTGGGAAAGGGCTCTAATGAGCCAGCCTGATTCAGCTCTACAGTGGGAAAGGGCTCTAATGAGCCAGCCTGGTTCCAGCTCTACAGTGGGAAAGGGCTCTAATGAGCCAGCCTGATTCAGCTCTACAGTGGGAAAGGGCTCTAATGAGGCAGCCTGGTTCAGCTCTACAGTGGGAAAGGGCTATAATGAGCCAGCCTGATTCAGCTCTACAGTGGGAAAGGGCTCTAATGAGGCAGCCTGGTTCAGCTCTACAGTGGGAAAGGGCTATAATGAGCCAGCCTGGTTCAGCTCTACAGTGGGAAAGGGCTCTAATGAGCCAGCCTGGTTCAGCTCTACAGTGGGAAAGGGCTCTAATGAGCCAGCCTGGTTCCAGCTCTACAGTGGGAAAGGGCTCTAATGAGCCAGCCTGATTCAGCTCTACAGTGGGAAAGGGCTCTAATGAGCCAGCCTGGTTCCAGCTCTACAGTGGGAAAGGGCTCTAATGAGCCAGCCTGATTCAGCTCTACAATGGGAAAGGGCGTTTGTGTGTAGAGTGTGTGTGTGTGCGCGTGCCTGTGCGCGTGCATGTGCGCGTGCGTACAGAGTGATCACATTAGCATTAATGTTGTTGCGCATGCTGTATGGCTATGTTGTAAGGGCATCATTCCTGATGGCTGTGTGTGTGTGTGTGTGTGTGTGTGTGTGTGTGTGTGTGTGTGTGTGTGTGTGTCGTTGTCAGGTACGAGAAGGTTCCGGTGATCCTCGTGGGGAACAAGGTGGACCTGGAGAGCGAGCGGGAGGTGTCGTCGGGGGAGGGGCAGGCCCTGGCCGAGGAGTGGGGCTGCCCCTTCATGGAGACCTCGGCCAAGAGCAAGACCATGGTGGACGAACTGTTCTCCGAGATCGTGCGGCAGATGGACTACGCCGCACAGCCCGACAAGGACGACCCCTGCTGCTCCAACTGCAATATACAATAGCCCCGCCCCCCCGGGGGCGTGGCCGGTGGTGACAAGGCAGGGGAGGTGGGAGGGGATCACAAGAACAAACATGAGCATACAAAACATCAACGAAAAAAAGAAAGAACGAGAAACGACATTGTGACATTGTGTAATGGGCTGTTTCTCTATGAAGCATTATAACCAGTTATGAGCAGTGATGTTTTAGTGGGTTTATTGTTGGAAAGTGAGAAAACTGCCCCCCCCCCCCCCACTGGCAGTTTGAGTCCGCCAACTATCGGGCTGTTGCCTGCCAGATTACCGGAAAAAAATATTTTTTTATTTTTTATTTTATTTTTTTGTCATTCTGCGTTTTTGACTCGCTTACATTCTCTGAAATTGTTTTATGTATATATACATATTTTTTAACGGTTGATTTTGTTTTATTGCTTTGATTTAGGTCCTCGCAGTGACTTAATTTTCTTCCGTTCTCACGTTTGCCTGCTGTGATTGACACGAGAGCAGGTGGGTCCCCTGGTTCCGCTCGGGTGAAACGCCCATGAGCCCCGAACCTGCTCACTGAGCCCCCCCCCCCCTTCTGCGGGAGGAGCGAACAGAGGGGAATGAAGATGGAGAAATTGACGCTTTGATTAAAAGTTGTGACTTTTTTTATTGTTGTTTTTTCTTCTCCTTCTTTCTCCCTTTCTTTTTTGGGGGTCCTTCGTAAAAGAGGACAGATGAACCAGGAGTTCCCCCATGGGTAGGCTCCTCCCACACGGCCTGTGTAGTTTGGGGCGCTTCCATCCTCTTTGATCGCCTTTCATCCGCTTGAGACAACAGATCGTCAAATCTCGACCGCTGCGCTTTTAACTTTCTTTTATCTCCGACAGCACAAAGTTGCCGTTCGGTCAATATTCTGGATTCCCCCCCTTCCCCCGCTTCCTCCCCCACGAGTCTGTCGCAGGAAGATTCCAGAACTCCCAGCAGGCTTATTATTATTATTTTTTTACATTTTAATTACGTTCCGATTGGCTAATAAAACAGACGGCAGTTGTCCATGCGAAACATAAAGCTCACTGCATCCAGGTTTCACTGTGTGTGCGTGCGCGCGTGTGTGTGCGCGTGCGCAGAATATTCAAATGAACTATAAGGATAGTTACCGTAACAATGAAAATATGACGACAATAAAGTTAAACCCCTGTTGCAAATATGTGTAAATATTTTGTACGGAAAGGAAGTGAGCTCTACAAGACAACGCTTGAGGGGAATTGTCGACCGTGTGCATGGCTAGCTAACCGCGAGATAAATAGAACCACTGTGGAACGTTTCTTTTTTGGAGGGGGATTCTGGAACAGGCTTGGGGATCTGAACACTGAGTTGCACGTGTGTGTGTGTGTGTGTATGTGTGTGTGCGTGCGTGTGTGTGCGTGAAGGCCGACCATGTTACCGTTTTCAGTCTTGATTTTATATTTTTTTATGTGAACGTTTACTCTCCTGGCCCCTGAGTGAATGGTGACACGGTTTTGTTTGGCACCTGAACAATAAAAAAAAAAAAAAAAAAAACATCTTCAAACACCACAGTCTCAGTGATCGTCTCTTTGGGAGGGGTCAGGGGGTTAATCCTGGTTAAGCTGTCTCTGGCCCACAAACACACTTCTCCCTCTCTCACACACATACACACTCTCAGGATACAGAATATAAATAAAACACACAAGTATTGTATACATTTGAACGAGTGAACATGAGAAGATAAACATTGGGTGATTTTTTTTTTTACATACCATAAGAATTTACTAATTATAATAGAATAAATTAATTATGAATTTATGTTATAATTTCAATGTATTAATGATTTTATTTCTATAAGTATAGTTAGTGTTGGTTGGTTACTCACTCTCTTTCCCTCCTTCATTCCCCCCTCTCTTGCTCTCTCTCTCTCTCACACACACAGCAGGACAGAATAAGGCATTGTGAAAACAGAAATTAAGTCATTTATTTTTCCTTGAGCCTATGAAGAAAAAATGAATGAAACTCTTAGCACTTTGAGAATAGCGCTAACACGCCCGTTATGGCTTTTCTGTGCTATGAGACGCTTTACACGCATTGTTCTCTTCCCCCGTAACTAGCCCATCTTTAGGGAAAGATGACAGAACGCACATTTTTTTAAGTTGTGACCTGATTGCGTGCCGTTGCACCCCAGGGTGCAATTCCTGGGCTGTTCCCAAAGAAATCAGTGAAATTGTTGTACACTGTTGTTCAACACTGTTCGTCTCCCATATCGTTTTTTGTTTGTTTGTGGTGACTTACTGCAGTGCCTTCACTAGCGTTGGATGCCCGGTGATAACGGTCATTGCGTATCCCTGCTCTGTCAAAGACAAAGAGGAGGGCTGCCTTGAAATCCGTCACCATGGCAACAACATCATCATGGTTGTTTAAAAAAAAAAAAAAAAAAGCAGTTTGTGTTTCAGCCTTTTGTTTCCCAGTGTCGCCTTAGAGTCGCGTGCCTGCACGTGTACAAGAACACGATTTAGCAGAATTGAGTAGGAGCGGACGCAGAAGACCATGGTCCATCCAGCTGGTCTCAGCTCTCGTCATTGTGCCTCTGTCCCTGTCCGCTCTTCCTGTTGTGGGAGAGCGCTGGTCATGTGATCATTCAGGTTGCGCTACAGTTGAATGAAACCCAAACGATCTGGACCGCAGCTCATTACCGACCTGTCCTGTGTAGCGGACGAGCGTTGCACAAATGGAAGCTGGTTAAACGAAGCTTAATCGCCGCTCTGAGTTTGGTGTTGCTGTTGGGAATGCGCGATTGGCTTCACGTCACATTAGCTTTCGTTTGTTTGTTTGTTTCGAGCGTGAAGGTGAGACAAGTTTTGATTACTTAATTTATGGATGCTCATTTGCTTTTGGGATTTCTGTCCTGTGACCGGTTTGGTGTTATAAGGACAGAGTTTTATAACATCTCCACACACGCCATTGGTGACCAGTCGGCTCAGGTGTATGTGGGGGGCTGCAGGCCATGGTGTTTACAAATCACACGGGCTTCCACCAATCATGGCCAGTTTCCTATGCGACTGCGCAATCGATATCCTGATTATGGTATTTACAAGTGGTAGAGGCTAGATGCGATTCGAGGTGCGATTGGCCTGTTGTTGTTTTTTTCAATTTTACAGAACTGAACCCTAACCTTAACCCAAACCTTAACCCAAACCCTAACCCCTAAACCAAACCTTAACCCAAACCCTAACCCCTAAACCGAACCATAACCTGAGCCGTCAGTTACGATGGTCAATTTTGCGCATTTGACGTCACACGTACTTCGCATCTCTGTCCTCTGGAAGGGGAGAGTCTAGCCTCTACCATTGAGTGATTACTAACCGAGCCCAGTCCTGCATGGCTTTAGCCATTGGGCAGGAACAGGGTACATGGTGCTATGGCTGTGACAGGGCTTTCCCCCCCACATGCCCCTGTCTCACTGCCCAGCACAGCCAACACCAGCCGTGTGCAGATCTCAGCTGCTGACTGGCTCAGTCCAAACGCCACTCCAATCTCCCCGCCCACACCCAGGCACCAGCTGCAGCGCCATTGGCTGTCTGCCCCCTCACTCTCAGCCACGTGTTCATGGCCCCGCCCTCCCCCATGGAGACCCACACCCACAGAGGGAGAGAGAGGGAGAAGGAGAGACTTGAGAGGAGGAGGGAATGAGGGGAAAACATGAGAGAAGAAAGTGTAAAGAAAAGAGAGTCTAAAGCCAGGACTGAGAAAAGCTTGGCTCATTAAACACTGAGCAGAAGATCATGGAATTATGCAGAGGAATATATATATAGCCTACTGAAAGCTCATAATTCTGTTTCTCACTGGCCTTTTGAGTTTCATATTTCATCTGACCTTAATAATCAATCATCTACTCTGGTATGATCATTCTAGTAATCAGGGAATCTGTGCATGGTTACTGAATCTGTGCATGGTTACTGAATCTGTGCATGGTTACTGAATTGCTTATCCTACTCAATAATAGCAATAATAATCTGGTTCTGTGTGGCTCAGTAGGTAGAGCATGGCACTGACAGCACTTAGGTTATGGGCTCGATTCCCACTGGGACCACAAGTACTGAAAAAAGGATGGATTTGGATAAAAGCGTCTGCTAAATGGCATATATTATTATATAATAATAATAATAATAAACTTTATTTGTATAGTGCCTTTCATACACAGAATTCAGCTCAAAGTGCTTCACAGTCAGCACTATAAAATACAGTACCGTCATATGAGAGCTGGTAACAACTGTAACTGGACATGGAGAGAGAAAAAGAAGATAGTGGTTCTGTGTGGCTCAGTAGGTAGAGCGTGGTTCTGTGTGGCTCAGTAGGTAGAGCATGGTTCTGTGTGGCTCAGTAGGTAGAGCGTGGTTCTGTGTGGCTCAGTAGGTAGAGCGTGGTTCTGTGTGTCTCAGTAGGTAGAGCGTGGTTCTGTGTGTCTCAGTAGGTAGAGCGTGGTTCTGTGTGGCTCAGTAGGTAGAGCGTGGTTCTGTGTGGCTCAGTAGGTAGAGCGTGGTTCTGTGTGGCTTAGTAGGTAGAGCGTGGTTCTGTGTGGCTCAGTAGGTAGAGCGTGGCGCTGACAACACTTAGGTTGTGGGTTCGATTTCCACTGGGGTCACATCTATTGAATAATGTATGCATTCACTACTGTAAGTCGCTTTGGATTAAAAGCGTCTGCTAAATGGCATATATTATAAAAGCTAACACAGTAAAATACCCAGTAATTACGCCGGTTACGCATGGTGAATGGATCCATAGTGCGCTAATTGAGCGATTGATGTCTCCCTGTGTAATGCCTCTGAAGGCTGGAGGCCATCCGCGAGCTCGGCCGTTGAATGGCGTTCATTTTGAATTTAATGAAAGGGCGCAGAAACAGAACGGTCCTCTGAGTCTGTGTGCAGGGGGGGAGGGGGCGGGGGAGATCTTCATCGAAGTCGTTCCCGTAAGTGGACGCCTCTGACACCCATCTTAAGAAAAAAACAGGAAGGATAATTGTGTGTTGCCGTGCCAACAGACAGTGCGGGGGCCGTGCCTCGGGGGGGGCGGGGGCCGAGTGGGTTTTAAATAGACTCAAGGATGTTTCTGGAAGTGTCCCCAGAGAAATCTGCCCGCAGTCACCGCCCACCTCCAGAGAGAGCGCGTCTCGCCGCGCCTCTACTCGCTGTTCAAAAGGACTTCCTGTCTTATTTTTATTTTTGCTCCCCCCTTGTGTTCTGCACTTCCTGTTGCTGAGCCAGCGGTCCACTGTGGTGTGGGAGACGGACAGGTGAAGCAGGATGTTGTCATGTTCCTGTCTGGGGTCATTACAAGGGTAAGGGAGGGGGTGAGTGGGGGGCCGGCCCCCTAGTGGCCGTTCACTGTGTCCGAATCGACACACTTTATTCGTCTAACCCAGGGGTGTCCAGTCGTATCAGAGATGGGCTGGTGTGGGCGCAGGCTTTTGTTTTAGTCGAGCACTAAATCACCCGATTCAACTAGTCAAGGCTCATGACTGAAGACCACAATTCATAATTAAGTCTATAATTGAATGGTCTATATCTACCAATTTCATACGTTTTTAGAGGAAATTCATACCTAAAAATATGGTAAAAAGAATTAGTGAAGGTGCAAAAATAAGCGAACCTCCTGTTGCCTTAGTTAAATCTAAAGGACAGATCTTTAGGAAAGAGTTTGGGCGGCAGTCTCATAAATACACATAAGAAACCTGGTCAGTTCGGTGTTACCCATACAGATGAATGCAAAACAGGAGACCTCCGAGCAGTGTAGTGAGTGTGCATCAGTCTGGAGAAGGATATAAAATCATATCGAAAAGGCTCCATCAGTCCACTGTGAGACAAATAATATACAAATGGAGAGCGTTTAACACAACAGTGACTCTGTCTAGAAGTGGGCGTCCTTCTAAAATATCACCAAGAACCACAAGAGAAATAATAAATCAAGTAAAAAGCAACCCAAGAATAACATCCAGGGATCTACAAGCCTCCCTCACTACACCTGATGTCATTGTGCATCCATCAACAATAAGAAGAATGCTGATTAGAACTGCCATGCAAGAGTAGCCAGGAAGAAGCCTCTGCTGTCTAAAAAGAACCATGTTCTCTGGACGGCTGAGTCCAAAATCAATCTTTTTTATCACAATCAAAAAATGCCATGTTTGGAAAAAAACCAACACTGCCCACCACTAAAATAACCTTTTCCCTACGGTGAAGCATGGTGACGGGAGTGTTATGTTCTGGGGCTGCTTTGGCGGCAGTGTTAGCATAATGGCTAAGGAGCTACGCTTGTAACTCAAAAGTTGCAGGTTAAATTCCCAGGTGGGGCACTGCCGTTGTATCCTTGAGCAAGGTACTTAACCTGAATTGCTTCAGTAAAATATCCAGCTGTATAAATGGATTGTATGTAAAAAGAAATGCAAACTGTGTAAGTCACTCTGGATAAGAGCGTCTGCTAAATGCCTAAAATGTAAATGTAAATGCTTTTCTTCCTCTGGGCCTGAACGACTCAACATCATTAAGGGAACCATGAATTCTGAGGGATATCAGAGAATTATTGAACACAACATCAGGCCATCGGTCTGAAACAGTCTGATCAGTGGCTATAGGAGACGTCTGCTTCAAGTCATCGCTGCTAAAGGAGGTGCCACAAGTTGATTGAAGGGGTTCACATATTTTTGCACACAAGGATATCTGAGTTTTTGTTAAATGAACCAGTTTTGTTAAATAAACAATGAAAATATATCATATTTCTTTGTGTGTCCTTTATTTGGGATATCTTCATTAAGAATTGAGGTTTAAATAACAATTTTATTTTTATTAATAAAAATTCATTTCATTTCACTTTATTATTTTTCTATAACATATGAAAATAATGACCACCCCCTGTAAGGTTCACAAACTTTCAAGCATCACTGTATGTACCAAGGTAGGGTAATTAATCCTTATTCACGCTGGCAGCCATATTGGAATGAAAACGAGCCTTGTGCTGCAAGCAACATTATTTTTCTCGCAAGGGTACAATTGTGTTCTTCTGACTAAAGATGCAGTTCAGTACCCTGTAGGAGTACTGCCACAGTGACACACATTTGTACTTTAATAGGTACAACATAGTTTTTCTGAGAGTGTCTATTATTTCAGTATCTATCCCTGCCACTGTATTATGAGTTCACCGCCTGCAACTCTGGGACCAAACTGAATGCCTGCTCCTCTGAGACGAAAGCTGCCAAGCTGTCGACCGTAACACACCTCGATACACACACACACCCCCCTTGGGGGTGGACAGCCAATCAGTGCCCCTTAAACGGGACTCAAACCCGGGCTGTAGTGGGCAGCCTGCACTTTGAACAAGTGACTTTACCGGTTGTGCCCTTCCCTGTTCTATGGTATACCCTGCCTTTTTAAAATATATATCAATTTGTTTCAGATTCATTCCCGTTTTTCTCCCAATTTAGTGGCCAATTATACCCTCTATTTATTTCAATTCGCCCTCCCCCAGTAACTCATCTCTATGGGGCAAGATAATTCCCTTCCCTAATAATCTCCACTTCCTTCGAGTCGGAACTCGCCCAGCCCCTTTCTGGAGACGCCTTTTTGCACTTCTCGGCAAGTGAATGAAACCGCTACGCTATTCGAGGCCCCTATATACCTCGTCTTTAACCAGGAGCATCGGCTCCAGAGAATTCTCTTTTACAGCGGCCACCTGAACAACCAAGGTGGGAAGGGAATGCAAGGGATTGTGTTAGCCAGTCTGCTAGAACAGGACAGATGTATAGAGCTGGTTTATTTGACCTTGACATTGGGGTTAACACGTTTGGGTGCCACAGAACCTTTTTTCTGGACCACAGGGGAGTCAGTGCCTCGTTTTAAAATCGAATTTTAATCATTTTAAAGCCCAGCATCCCCTGGGTCAAAGGGCCTCTGTCCGTGCAGTGAGAGCGTTGGTTTTTATTTGGTCCAGAGGAAATATTGCCCCCTGCTGGCACACGAGCGCAACTGCTGGAACCGCTGCATACTCCTGAGCGCACAGCTCTGTGACCTTTAACCTCGTGGGGTGAGCGGAAACGTTGTGAAAAGTCTAGTGAATCCATTCTGAGCTAATTTTGTAGAAACTCTCTTAACATTTGTGTACTTTCTTCAGTAAACTTGGATTCTCGTGCGGTTGTTGCTGATGTTTTCATGAATCACTGGGTGGAATGTTTCTCGGTTTAGTCATGATCACAGTCACAGTATGCCCAACAAACGTGATTTCAGTTATATGTTTTAACGTTTTTCATGTATAGTCCACAGGATGTTAGAGTGGGAAATCACAGTTTGGTTGATTCCTTTCACAAAAATGTACTCTCATTTGAAAGCCGGTTCCTGCCCGTATCGCCGTCACCCAGGTAACGACCCGAGCCCATCTGGACCCGCGCCACAACCCCGGCTCTCGCGTGCGTGGACACGGGAAGAAGTGAAGTGATTCAAAATCGGGAGTCACGCCAGAGTGGCTCAATACCTCCGCGGAGGAACTGTGTCCGAGCGATGCTCCGTCCGTTTGTGCCACGAAAGAGACACTTGTGGCCCTGACGAGGGCAATGCTTTCATCTGCCGCAAGAACAGCCAGGGGAGCGGTCATGGCAGCTTTCGACGAACTGGGTAAGGGAGACCACGTGCCCTCTTAATAACAACGCTGATATTTCCACGAATGGGAGCTTGTAAATAAATTTTAACTTGTATTCGGTTTGTTGTTTTGTCTTTGTATACATTTCCCGGGGTGCAGGTACTATGACTGATATGAACTGTTTGATCCGTTTGTAGCGAATGCGCACCGACAGAGGGAAAAAGCCGTGCGCAGAAGGTAACGTTTATATTTTGATACAACTGCTAGGGTAAAATGAATAATGAAACGGCAAACACGTTCTTAAAAACAAAAAGGTCCGTTCCACAAGAGAGCACGCGAATAACCGGAGCATATTCCAATGTTGTCACTCATTCACTCCAGAGGGACTTACAAGGCCGTCATGACAGAATACATTTTCAGTAGCAACCTAAATAGCGCAATTTATAAGAGTTATACAAAGAACAAGCGCAGATTTTTGGTCTCAAAATATTTGTATTTTTTCATTTTGTTAGTTAATGTGTTGTAACTTGGCAATTCAAGTAAATCAATGTAGGCTTATTGCAGCATGCGTTGATGTGATGTAAATCCTGTAGGCTATCTACAGGTTGTTTATATGTGGTTGGAGTGCGAGTCGCTTCTTGCTGTGTGTATGCGTGTGCGTGCGTGCGTGCATCAAGCTGAAAAAGCATTTGATTCGTCATTACATAGGCTATGAGATGAAACGCCAATACGCCAGGCACGTGCCGTGAGCTTTGAGACTGGGCAAGCATCAAAGTTTTTTTCATACACATTATTACATGTTGGGCCCAGCAAAAATGATATGGGCGAGTGCAGTGTCATGGAAATGTCACTGACGCAAATTGCTGCCCTAGAACCCACCAATCAGTGTTACAGTGGCGGACTTTGTCCAAATCGTTTTAAATTCAGGACTGTAAAAATGCGTTATCTTTTAAATATATATAACATATAATTAGGCCTATATAATTTGTCACTATGCGCAGTATGTTTGTTACATTTAAAATTGGGAAAAACAAATACATTATTACAACACTTAAATAATGTAAGAAGAAAAAAGAAAAGAAATAAAACGCATAACATGACATGCAAACTTAAGTTTTACAATTAAAGTACATACAAAATAGAAATATAGCCTTCTATCCGGTATTTTTGGTCAAAAATTAGGTCTTAACACGGGAATGCTCTTTGCTGTGTATTTTTTCTATACAACAGTGTGGGACTGGAAAGTTCGAACGCTTGATATCTCAAACCCATCTGCAGATAGAACCCTATAATTCTAAACTCTGGAAATGATCACAAAATCTGTTTGGCCGCGTGCTGCCTGTACGCCTCTACACGGCGCCTTCAGTAACAGCTGCGTTTCTGTGCCCGAGGGAGCCAATCAGGACGCGGCGCGCGCAGAGACAATAAAAGGCAGCGCTGCCGTACATTACGCACACACACACCCTAGTCACATGACTTCCATTCCAATTTCAAAGGTGTGAATAGACACCTAGCCCGTGACAGACGGACATATACACACGCGCGCGCACACACACAATAACAAGGAATTTGCGGATTTCAGATAAATTGGCCGCATGCCTGACTGGTCGCATTGTATTGTCAATAATTAGGTGAGAAGAAATCATTAGCGACGCTGCTTCCTGCACGCATTTGTGATCACGCGCCAGGAGGGTCACCAGCGAGCCCTTGAGAAATCCTGCTGCTTTTGTTGCTTTGTTGAAGCGGCGGGCTGTGTGCTAGCACCAGCTTTCGTTTACTTAATGTTTTTTTTTAAACTATGTGTTGTTATCTTCGCTACACGTTGGACTCCTGTTGTGTTTATTCTCCTAATTATCTCCAATGAGACGCGCAAGGTTGATTGCAGGGTATTTAGTTGGAGTTTAAACCTCAGATTTAAACCACAGGACCATGGAGCTGCACCACAACAGCTGCTGCTCATATGGACAAAATGTCAATTATTTTGAATAAAGTTGAAACGTACAATTTGTCTGTGGGAACGTTTGTGTGTGAGTGTGTTGGCTTATTTATATATGTGTGCGTGCACGCATGCAGGGCATTTGTGTGTTTGTGTGAGTGAATGAGTTTGTGTGCGCGAGTGTGTGTGTGTGTGTGTGTGTGAGTGTGTCTGTGTGTTTAATGTTTGAAATATGAGATACTTCAGGTGCTGTAACACCCCTCCTGTGAATGGAAGATTGGTGTGAATGAGATCAGGAATGCACTCATGTTTCATTACCACCCGGTCGGCACAGCGGAGCGTACGAGAGCCCACAGGGAGCCCACAACATCCCTGCACCACACTGAGGAGGGGTCACATCCCTGCACCACACTGAGGAGGGGTCACATCCCTGCACCACACTGAGGAGGGGTCACATCCCTGCACCACACTGAGGAGGGGTCACATCCCTGCACCACACTGAGGAGGGCTCACATCCCTGCACCACACTGAGGAGGGGTCACATCCCTGCACCACACTGAGGAGGGGTCACATCCCTGCACCACACTGAGGAGGGTTCACATCCCTGCACCACACTAAGGAGGGTTCACATCCCTGCACCACACTGAGGAGGGTTCCCATCCCTGCACCACACTGAGGAGGGTTCACACCCCTGCACCACACTGAGGAGGGCTCACATCCCTGCACCACACTGAGGAGGAGTCAGATCCCTGCACCACACTGAGGAGGGGTCACATCCCTGCACCACACTGAGGAGGGGTCACATCCCTGCACCACACTGAGGAGGGCTCACATCCCTGCACCACACTGAGGAGGAGTCAGATCCCTGCACCACACTGAGGAGGGGTCACATCCCTGCACCACACTGAGGAGGAGTCAGATCCCTGCACCACACTGAGGAGGGCTCACATCCCTGCACCACACTGAGGAGGAGTCAGATCCCTGCACCACACTGAGGAGGGGTCACATCCCTGCACCACACTGAGGAGGGGTCACATCCCTGCACCACACTGAGGAGGGGTCACATCCCTACACCACACTGAGGAGGGGTCACATCCCTGCACCACACTGAGGAGGGGTCACATCCCTACACCACACTGAGGAGGGGTCACATCCCTGCACCACACTGAGGAGGGGTCAGATCCCTGCACCACACTGAGGAGGGCTCACATCCCTACACCACGCTGAGGAGGGCTCACATCCCTGCACCACACTGAGGAGGGGTCAGATCCCTGCACCACACTGAGGGCGGCTCACATCCCTGCACCACACTGAGGAGGGCTCACATCCCTGCGGGACTGTGGAGTGTACGAGAGCCCACGGAATCACAACATTTTACATCTTATCCAGAGCGACTTACAAAAAGTGAATTTATACATGGTAAGATCAGTCATGGTTAGTGCAAGAGATCAGTGTAGTAACTCTGTGACAGAGTAATACTGTAATACTAACTTTATTAGTATTGATTCTGACAGTACTTCAGCACACCAGACACTGCTGTGATTGGCTCAGGTGTAATATTACTGTAGACCCGTGGAGTGGTGAACTGGTTAGCGTTAGCTCCTAGTTTTAGATGCCACAAATCTACGATAGTGTAATTTTGCTTTGTGATGAGACAGTGCTTTGCAACGACGTTATTTTTACGTTTTTCACTTGCACGTGAGTGACCCCATGTGGCGATTTTGCTGATGTAACAATAATGTGAGCTTTGCTCCGTGCCAACGCCCTCCTCATTCTGCCCAGTGACGAATGTTCCTGGGCCATCACAACTTCAACACCCCTATTGACCGATAAAATGCGGGACAACTTGCTGACATCAACATTTAGCTACTACTTTAACTACTTAAATTAAATTCAAATTGTAAATTGTTGGCTGCACATACGCAGCTAGCACGCAGCATGATAGCCAATCATTCATTGATCATTCATATTCTAAACACTACACTTGATCACTCAAACACACTCGCACACACATGCACTCACACAAACACACTCTCTCTCACACATTCAAAACACACACACACACATTCATAATTGATCAAAAACAACAAATCCATACATTGCTGAAGGGATGCATGGGGGGTGATTTTTTTAAATAAATTATGAAGTCAAAGTTCCTGAAAGAGAAACTGACAAGAGTGAACAGACAGGAAAACGATTTTAGTCAAGGTTAAAGCAGACGAGTGAATGACTGCGATTCAGCTAGAGTGGTAATGAGCAACAAACTAAAGACCATTAAACCCAATCATCATAATGACAAAAACATAAAGATAAATATGTTTTGCATTTTAATAGCGTTCGAAAAAATCCACCAGGTCTAGATAACGATGGCTTAATTTCAATGAAAGAATGATGCTAATAGAAATATGTGATCATCACGAAAAGCAAGAAGAGGACACGTCGCAACAACGTGATAAATAATCCCCGTCGTGATGAAACAAGGACAAACTGACCTCACCTTGAAGTTCAATTTAGAAAATTCGATTATGACCAAACACTGTCAATTCAATGAAAAGTCATTTAGTGCTGTATTCTGCTTCACTTATTTGTCAGACTTAGGCTATTGTGGCATATCTATAGTCAGTTAAGGACAGACATTAGTGCTAAAACTAGTTTAGGGCAGGGTTGGCAAACACAGTCCCAGAGACTGGCTCGTGTCAGCTGGTTTTCATTACAGCCAATCTTTTGAACAATCACGGCTGTTGAAAACGCGTGTTTAAGTTCTTCCATTGTTCATTCCTTTCTTCCAGTTCTTCCATTCGCTTTGTGACTTTGTCATTTCCCCACAAATGGTTTTGTTTCAGTGACCAGGTGTCCACATTTTACATTTTACATTTTAAGCATTTAGCAAACGCTCTTATCCAGAGCGATTTACGAGATGTCCACACTTTCAGCAATTGGGCCAGGATTTTAGCTGCCAGTATACAAATTAAACAATTAAAAAATGCAACCTGTTTCTAACGGAATCATTTGTCATATAGCACATTATGTGCAATGAAAGCATTCGTTTATAGGCTGATTAAATGTTCTGGGGTGTGAGTATTAGACGTATTAGAGTATTAGATGTATTCTTCATGGCACGTGTAGTTACATCTACGCTGTAACAAAATATTGCGTTTCAGTTGTTTAGTCAATTTAAAACCATTATGTTGACTTTAAATAGTAGGAGTCAAAAAGTCTGAATTTGGGAAATGAAGTTCAAACAACGCAATATATTTATTTTGTCTGGATGCGCAGGATGCTCATGACGCACGTGCAGTTAATCTCACCAAACTCTGTTTATGAAGGAGAAAACTATCCCCTATTTTTAATTAAGTCAAAGTCGTTGGACAAACGTTAATTGAACCCAGGACATTCAGTGCACAAATATTGTACAATGAAAACATATATAAAATGACCAGCTGCTGAAAAGACGGCAATAAATTATGTAATACTGTATTTGTGTTCGGTAGTTTTCCGATGTACTTCTGTGTTCGCAGTTGCACAAAGTGTCCACAGGGGGGCAGAACGTGCAGTCTCGTTACGGGTTTAACATGTTTCTAACACACCGAAGAAGAAGAAAAATAATAATTGTAACCAATTTCATAGTACTCCTTTTTTGTTGACCTTACTAAAATTGAATTCCTTACTTTTTAAATTAATTAACTATAGGAAAAGTAACTTAAATATTTGTACCATATATGTTCAATATCATATATGTTCAACCTGCATGTCATTTTATTTTTGACTTGAAAATGCTCAAGACCAAATTCTAAGTTAATAAAAATGTATTTTCCTTTGGAAGTAACCAAAGGAAAATATAAAACATGCCTGTGGGTAAATGCTTTGTGCTTGTGTAACCTGTGGGGCATGCTGGGAAGGATGTTCTTATGGGCCAGAGATGTTTGAGATGTGTGGAATTGTTTCAAGAGTGAGATATTTGAGATTAAGTTAATTTGATTAAATTACATTTTTAAGTTGAAACACTTTTTTGTGTGTGACATAGTGTGGCATTAACAGGGTAGGCCATCCTTCGATGGTCAACAAAGTGTCTAATTAAGAAAAATTAACAGCTCATTGCGATTATGGAACGAAACCAGAATACACAGTGGGTCCCCAGGACCTAGTTTGGGTGATACCTGTTTTAGTTGTCAAGTAGTAGATGCCGGAATGTTGGAATGCACTATTAGTCATTAACCATTAGAGGGCGCCACAGACTACAAAACGAGCTACATTCTCAGATTGGAAGGATTTAAGGTTACAATTAGTAGAATTTGTGGATAGGAATGGGGGCGAGTAGAAGTTAGTGCAGCGACGCTCTCAATGTCAGGACGTTTTCAGCTTTAAGAAAAGGGGCCCTTTTCCATTTCACAAAAAAACTTGAATTAGACCTAACAGGAACTAGCTCTGGTTCCGGTTCTAGTTACCGTTCCTGTTTCCACCGACTTCGGGGTAAACAGTTACGGTTTGCGCTAATTCAGAGCAAACATCAGCAACGCAAAGGAACGATTTTTCGCTTCATTTTGGTTAAGCTGCCCATGAAAAAACATATCACTTGATACATGTGTAGATGTATTGTGCTGATGAGAATGCGTAGGCACACTGTTGTACAGAATGTTATTTGATTGATGCTGCTCTTTTGAGGCACTATTTTAGTGTAATCCCATCCTCTAGGAAATTGAGAGGATTGGAGACTATCCTCCTGAAACCACGTGTTTAAATATTCTGTAAAAAAAAATGCTTCAGTCAGGAGATAAATGAAGTACCTGCAATCATAATAAATAAATAGTGAAACATAACAGTTATTAAATTGGGCTGTGTTGGGTGTGTAAGGATATAACGAAACCAACAAACAAAGAAAAATAATTAGGACTAATATGCTCACAAATGAAGCAAGCAATCAAACAATATATCTTTATTGTCCCATTCATTGTGCTATTTGTTTGGTAGCAGTATAAATGGGCTACGCACAGTACACGTAGGCCCACACACAATATACACAATTCTGCTACGAACAATACAACACAAATACAACTATTATAACGCAACACTGGATAATCAGTCTGTCAATGTCAGGGTTTACAGACGGAATTGCGTAAGGGTATGGAATTCCTTGTATAGATCAAAAAAGAATTTCAAACCAAATAGATTTGACCGTACAGGGCATAATGTTGTAATACGATGATGACAAAGTTGATCAGTTGATCATTAAAAAAAGCTAATTAAAATGAAAGATAGGTTTAAAGTGCGTCTTAAAAGACTGAAAGAAAATAAATAAAACGAAAGGACGCAACAGTTATATAATTTGATAGCAAATCCTATGTTCTTTATTCGGTGTTGCTGTGTTAATAAGCAACGTTCGCCTCTCTAAATTACGTCAACGTAGCCTATTCAATTGTATGAGATTATGAAATCCGAAACGAAATAACATTAGCTAATAAAATAGTATTATTTTTTTCAAGGTGCACAAAGGCAGACAAAAAACTAGTCACTGGCTTCTGTATACAGGCATAGACAAGTATTGTAGACGTCTGCAGAAACCTACTTGGGTGGTCTGCGCCTTCCTGTGGTGTCTGGTGACGCTCAAGCAAACTAGAAAGTTAGTTAGCTGCAACAATTTCCCTTCATTTTCTGTTTAAGTGAGGAGGCAATCGCATTCTTTCTACTTCTTACACAATCTTTTTTTCCCCAATTAAAAGCAGTGCTTCGAAGTTAGTGGCGAAATGTAAACATCGAAACAATAAATAACTTCTCCCTACAAGATAAAAAGTTAAATAGCTTTAATTTAGTTAAGAGTGCGGACAGAGCGCATTAGCGGTTACTTTGCTCGATGCCATTCCGCGATTCAAAGCGGAGATTAAAGCTACTTATACAAAACCCAATTTTTGTGTTCGGGTCTCTCTTGCCCCCGTCTGGCCCCCCAAATGTGTGGCGTTGCCCAGCTTGAGTTCCCTTCCCCCTCCCGCACCCCTGCGGGACACGGAGGCTGTGATGAGGAGCTTTAGGAATGCAGCGCCAGCCCACGCATCCAGAACACTCCGAAACGGCCGTGCGCTCAAAATCCTTTTTGTGTTTTTATACGAAAAGCAGCGCGTCTCATTTCATCAGCAATTGAACTAGCAACCCCCAATCGGTGGTGAGTCTGTAAACTTTGTAACTACCGCTAGCTTCATAACGTTAACTTTTGATTGTCTTTCTTTTTTTTACAACGAGCAAACTCGCTATCTTGTTAGCTAGGAAGGTCTATTCCGTTACTTTGCAGCTAACCAGCTAGCTACGTTAATGCTAAAGTCTTTGGAATATTATCAACAGTTAAGCAGACCGCTAAAGACTCAATGATGCGCTACGTTGCGGTTTGCGTTGTTTGTTTGAGGGAATAAGCGAACGCGGCATGGTAAATGTGACCCTCGGTATGCGCTTCTCCATTGTTCAATTCAAGAGAGCCTGTCCCAACTTGACAGAATAGTGTTTGTAGAGGAACGGTAAGTTGAATTTGCGAGGCCACTAGCGCTAGCGATCCTCCCTAGCGTTAGCCTGGAGGGGCCACGTTAGCTTCTGCTCTGCTGAACGCATGCCATGAGTACACGTAGCCGGCTAACGTTACCCTGCTGGATGATGGCATGCGAAATTTGGCACGATATCACATCCTAACGTAATGCGAGATGAAAGGATATGAACGTTAGCGGGCTATCAAGTTGCGATACGGTTTTCCTCAACTTTCATAGTTGTGGATTTGCCGTTGACGTTTTGCGGAGAACGAGCTTGCTACCTGGCTAATTCCTTATTCATTTTGTTTTTGTTAACATTTATCGAGTATCTAAAAGTAGCTAGCTAACTAGCTAATGGGCGAGTGACCGTTACCTTCACTAATATTCATAGTACAGAGTCAGAATGGTGCATTATTATCCAGCGAGCTAAAATAAATGATGTGATTTAATGATGTGTAAAACTGACATATTTTATCAGTGATGTGTTTGTAGCTTGCTAGCTGCTCATTCAACAGTACACCGTTAACGTTACTTGCGAATTTTGTAGTAAACAAACACGACTATTTGGTTAAGGCAGGACACGTCACACGTGTCAGAAACAGGCTGTCGTCTTTCTAAACTTGCTTCACGCGTTGTTGCCTCGTTAACCATATTTCTACCTGCGCCGTTTTAAAGACCCGCACTGTGCGGATTTCTGGATTCGGACGCGGATGTGTTTCCATGGAGACTGCGAGGACGCATTGATCGCTGTCGTCGCGCAGAGCTGAAGGGGGGAGAGACGCACCGGAGGACGAATCGCTCTCTCCTCCGTCAGAGGCGGTGATGCTGGGGAGATGGTAAGCACAAAACGCAACGCAACATCTGCAGGAGAAAAGGGGCACGCCGACCGTGACAGAAAAGCAATTATTCGCCGTGCGCTTACCTGCTTGTATGGGATTTTTGCCCCCGACCCGTTGTCTAACGTGCCGACCCACTCGTATTCCACCGTGTCCTGTTTATCTTTGATTTGTGCCTTTTTGCTCTCTCTCTCAGCCTCCCTGTTTTTGCTAGCTACATTTGTGGCTGATCGTTACCCTCCCTGTACAGCTATAAGGCTGTTTTTGAACCGTGCGACTCTCCTGGGTGGATTTCTAACAGCGGGGAAATCCTCTCGTTTCAGCCATTTCACAACAACGTGTACTACCCTTATCAATCGGAGGCCCCGGGGGGCCAGTCTTCGGCAGGGATCCCGTCGCTGCTGAACTCCCCGCAGAGCCAGCGGTCGTCCAGCGGAGCCGGGCCGGCCTCCTCCGCGGCCATGTCGTCGGGGGCGCCCCCCGCCGCCTCCGCCTTCCGCTTCCGGACGCGCCGCGACAGCGTGGACTGGCGGCGCATCGGCGCCATCGACGTGGACCGCGTGGCGAGCGAGCTGGACCTGGGCGCGCTGCAGGAGCACGTGGCGGCCGTGACGTTCTGCAGCGTGGAGCGCGAGCGATGCCCCCGCTGCCAGAGCCCGGTGGACCCGGCGCTGCTCAAGCTGCTCCGCCTGGCGCAGCTCACCGTCGAGTACCTGCTCCACTCGCAGGACGTGCTGTCCGGCAGCCTGCGGGCGGCCGAGGAGGGCCTGAGGGCCGCGGGGCGGGAGCGCGAGCGCCTGGAGGCGCGGCTGCACAAGCAGGCGGAGGACGCCCGTGGCCTGAAGGGCGAGCTCAGGCAGCGGAAGAAGATCATCGTCTCCCAGCAGTCCGTCATCAACGCCGGCGTGGGCGGCTACCACAAGGTAAACGTCGCCCCTGAGAGAGCGGTCGTCTTAGCCGATCCCCTCCCTCCGTAGCCCTCGTCGCTCGCTCTGCAGCTCAAATGTGACTGCGTTTCGCCCCGTGAGCCGCTCCGGATGGGAGAGTCTGCCAAACGGCTGTAATGCAATGCAGGGGTTGGCGGCTTGGCCTGAGCGTATTACCATTCGCTTTGTTTCCCCCCCCTCCTCTGCCATTGTTCCCGGTGTGTCGGTGGTGTGAGGGGGGGGGTGGTGTCTTTGTTCACGGAGCCGTTTGTTCTCCTGTCGCCTCTCGTGAGGGGGGGAGGTGTCGGGGAGAGGGGAGGTGTCGCCTCGTACTTTAAATGCAGCCCCGCAAGGAGACGGCCAAGGATCAGGAAATGGAGGCAGCGGCTCCCTCCATCTCAGTCACGAACCCAAGACTCACAGCGCGCCCCCCACCCCTTTAAATTTTTTTATTTTTTTTTCAGATTATTGCCGGCAGGTCATTATCAGCCTTATTTGCGCGCGTAATAAACAGGATTTGTAGCGGAGCAGATGGTGTCGGCTGGTCGACAAAGACTTGTCTTAATCCCTTCACAATAGGCCGGCGGCACGGGGGGCACTCCAAGACGTGAGGAAATCCCCCCTTGTTTGCTTCACCTGCTCGTGTAGCGGTGACTCCAGCTTGTGCACTTCACCCTGACTGCCGTACCTGTGTCTGTACACCGTCTGGGCCACATGGCGCAGTGTAGTGTAACGGTTAGGGAGCTGGGCTTGTAACTCAGGGGTTGCTGGTTTGATTCCCAGGTGGGACACTGCTGTTGTACCCTTGAGCGAGGTACTTAACCTGAATTGCTTCAGTAAAAATATCCAGCCGTATAAATGGATTATATGTAAACTGTGTAAGTCGCTCTGGATAAGAGCGTCCGCTAAATGCCTAAAATGTAAATGTAATGTAGTGCAGACGGACACGCGGTCCGCCTCTGGAGGGACGTTTGTTTCCTCATCCTCCGCGAGGACTGGTGGCTGGCGCTAGCCGTTGCCAAGGGGACACCTGGGGGGGCTCACGTGACCGAGCACAGTTGCTAGGTGAGGACTCCACAGCATGGCTCTTTGATGACATTTGCCCGGAGCGGCTCAATAATTAATAGAGAGTCTCACAGCCCAGAACGGGGAAGCCTGACGCTCGCTGGAGGTGAAGCCGCACGCCGGTCCGTTTTACACACGGCCAGAGGGCATGACAGCTGCGGTGTGAAGTGGCCTGTACGCCCCAGCACAGCACAGACACACACAGTGTGGGCTGTGTCTGCTAGCTCACTTCCCCTTCATCGTAAACACATTTGAGTAGCAGTGCCGGTTTATCCCTTCCAGCAGCTGTTGAAATGATGCCCCACGCTCTGAATAGGCCCATTGTTTGTTTGTGTGTTTTTTTCCCACACACACCAAGTGAGGATTCCCTTATTGCCTTCATTTCCGGAACTGGGTAATTCAATTTCACAGATAATCTTAATTTCGCTCTGGAACAGTTTCTCCGACGCTGAAAGTTATTTCAGTCGATTGGCGCAACGAAACGTGAACGACGCTCGCGAAGGAGACGCCTTGTCTTGTGCTGTGGCCGAGGCTGGAACTCTCGATCTCCCGGAGGCCGACGCGACGAGGTATCGGTGACAGCGGCGTTAAATTTGAATGAGGCGGAGACGGGAAATTTGCCGTGCGATCCCCTCGGCAACAGTGTGCATGAGCCGCCGTGTCACTGCGATGAGTCGGCGTGCTCTGACACGGAGAGCAGCAGCACAGGAGCGTCTCCCGGGAAACCCAGAGAGCTCTGTCTCCAGCAGCTGACTGAGCTGAACAAGAAGAGCTCTGATTGGCCGAGGCTCATTGGGGGGGGACCTGTTTTGCATCAGGTCTCTCTCGTATCATTTTCAGCCTAATTTCCTACCAAAGTGTGTGTGAATACATCTTAGCTCAGTCTTTAGACTCCGATAGACCAGTTAAGCATTAATTGCACAGGGGCCCAGATTAGCAGTCGTCCTATCGTCTCAGATGGCTAAAAATTCCATCCATCCATCCATCCATCCATTATCTAAGCCGCTTATTCCTGGTCAGGGTCGCGGGGGGGGGGCTGGAGCCTATCCCAGCATGCGTTCCGGGCGAGAGGCAGGAATACACCCTGGACAGGTCGCCAATCCATCACAGGGCACACACACCATTCACTCACACACTCATACCTACGGGCAATTTAGACTCTCCAATTAGCCTAACGTGCATGTCTTTGGACTGTGGGAGGAAACCGGAGTACCCGGAGGAAACCCACGCGGACACGGGAGAACATGCAAACTCCGCACAGAAAGGCCCCCGGCCTGGATTAGAACCCGAGACCTTCTTGCTGTGAGGCGACAGCGCTATCCACTGCACCACCGTGCCGCCCTTGGCAAAAAATTAAGAAGGAAAAAAATATTTCTGAAGTTCCAAATGGGAAAAGCGGCACATTGTCACTCGCATGCAGTCTGTGCTCACGCGTTTGTTTGTTGCTATGCCAGACTCTGCAGCAGTCAAGCAAGTTTGCGGATTGCGGCACATAGACACAACAGCGAGAACCAGCAGAACACTAGCGGCCCACCCTTGTTTTAATCCCCTTTTTATTTCTTTTTATGCTTTGTTAGTCTATTTCGTTATACATTTCTTTAATTTTAGCGTAGTTTTTAAAAAAACCTTTTTACTGGCCTAGCCTTAGGCTTTTTATCTGTGCCATAGTTTAAAAAATATATTTTATATATTTTTAATTTTTTATTTTTATCTGTAAAGCGCTTCGAGATTTGTCTCGGCAGATGAGAAGCGCTCTATAAATCAATTTATTATTATTATTATTATTAGTCGCTAACGCCACTTGCGGGCACCTGTCAGAGCTTCACTGCTACAGTCCCATGAGCACACACTGCACAAGTCAAACATAAATATCTGTGTAGAAAATAAATAATGTTAACCGTCGTGTTTATCTTTGGGCCACATGCGACGTAGTGATCGCGTTTTCAAAGAAATCCACCCCCCACTAAAAAGGCAAAAACTAAAGAAGATCAGCTAAAAACTCAGTGAAAATAAGATTCAGAGAGCAGAGATTGCAGTTCCCAGGAAAATTGGAAGGTGAAACGACCAAGGACAAGTAACTTTTAGAAAGGACAAGTATCTTTTCTAAGATACTTGCCCTTTGACAAGTATGACTTTTACCCTAATTTGGGCCCTTGATTGCATATGTTAAAACAAATTGACCAGATGTAACACTGTAACACTGATATATATATATATAGTGTGTGAACCGGCGACAAGGCTCATTGATGCGCGTGGGGAGCGAAGGCTAGCCCGTCTGGTCCGATCCCACAGAAGAGCTACTGTAGCACAAATTGCTGAAAAAGTTAATGCTGGCTATGATAGAAAGGTGTCAGAACACACAGTGTATCGCAGCTTGTGGATTCATGTGGATGTTACATTGACACATACCACCTACCTAAACATTGTTACAAACTAAGTACACCCCTTCATGGCAACTGTATTCCCTGATGGCAGTGGCCTCTTTCAGCAGGATAATGCGCCCTGCCACACTGCAAAAATTGTTCAGGAATGATTTGAGGAACATGACAAAGAGTTCAAGGTGTTGACTTGGCCTCCAAATTCCCCAGATCTCAATCCAATCGAGCATCTGTGGGATGTGCTGGACCAACAAGTCCGATCCATGGAGGCATCACTTTGCAACTTACAGGACTTAAAGGATTTTCTGCTAACGTCTTGGTGCGAGATACCACAGGACACCTTCTGAGGTCTTGTGGAGTCCATGCCTCGACGGATCAGAGCTGTTTTTGGTGGCACGAGGGGGACCTACACAATATTAGGCAGGTGGTTTTAATGCTGTGGCCTTAACAGGATGCAGACCGTGGGGCTCATCCACACACTAGAACAGTGTCTTAACAGGATGCAGACCGTGGGGCTCTTCCACACACTAGAACAGTGCCTTAACAGGATGCAGACCGTGCGGCTCATCCACACACTAGAGCAGTGCCTTAACAGGATGCAGACCGTGGGGCTCATCCACACACTAAAACAGTGTCTAAACAGGATGCAGACCGTGGGGCTCATCCACACACTAGAACAGTGCCTTAACAGGATGCAGACCGTGGGGCTCATCCACACACTAGAACAGTGCCTTAACAGGATGCAGACCGTGGGGCTCATCCACACACTAGAACAGTGCCTTAACAGGATGCAGACAGTGGGGCTCATCCACACACTAGAACAGTGTCTTAACAGGATGCAGACAGTGGGGCTCATCCACACACTAGAACAGTGCCTTAACAGGACGAGCCGCCCAGCATGTGAAACCTAAGGGCTTAAATATACTTCACTTAAGTATGCGTACGCAACGCGAGTGGCATTGTTCATGTACTCTGCCTACTTTATGTCTGTGTGGATGTTTAAAAGCGTTAATTTCTTGAGGACGTGCACAAAGGACGCACCCAACGACTGCAGGATACGCGTGGCAGCCATTTTACGTACACCTACGCATGTTTAAAGTGACGTATATTTGGGCCTTAAGCTGAAGGAGTCTGCCGAGTGACTAAACGGTGGCCCTTTGTGTTTCAGTGCCAGTGCTGTGACAAGGCCTTCATGAACTCCTCCTTCCTGCAGAGCCACATGCAGCGTCGCCACCCTGAGGAGTACGACATCCGTGAGTCCAGAACATTCCGCTTTACCCCAAGAGCTGGAGTCAGTGGGGGAGACATGCAGCCATTTTGAACATTTTAATCTGTCTCTTGTGGAAACATTATTTTTAATATATCGGCTTATCGATTTTCCACTATTTAGGTGACGCTGTAGTTTTGAAAATAAGTGATTTTTTCTGTGAATATGTAATGGTGGTTGCTGTAGCCGTCTTTCACTTTATTGTGAATGTAATGGTAGTACAGTATAATTAGTTGGTTGCGTAGTGAAGTGGCTGGTGTTTGTGTGATCAGGGTTAACGCGCCGTCGTGTATTGGTTGTGTAGTGAAGATGCTGGTGTTTGTGTGTGCTCAGGGGTCATGTCTGAGAAGCAGAGGAAGGTGCAGGCAGTCATGCTGCAGGAGGAGATCAATAAGCTGAAGGAGCAGTTGAACCTGACCAGGTCCCAGCTGGAGGTACACCAGCAGGCCCACATCCAGCAGCAGGCCCACACCGTGAAGACGTCTCAGGTAACACCACATTACAGTACAGTACATTACACTACATTACACCTCAACTACATTACATTACACTACATTAGACTGCATTACATTACATTACATTAAATTACACTACATTACATTAGACAGCATTACACCACATTACATTACACCTCACTACATGTCACTGCATTACATTACACCACATTACATTAAATTACACTACATTACATTACACTACACTAGACTGCATTACACAACATTATATTACACTACACTACACTACATTTCACTGCGTTGCATTCAGCTGAATTTGCTGGAAATCCTCAGGCATTTAAGTTGGTTCTCGTGTTGTTGTTTTGCCTCTGTGGGATTGCCCGTCGTGACTGACGTCGCCGTGTCGACGCCGCTGCCCATTCAGGAACAGGAGCAGCGGTCCAAGGAGGAGGACATGCTGAAGCACCTGGAGCGCTGGAAGGAGGAGGAGAGGGAGCGCCTGAGCCGCCAGATGGAGGAGATGAGGGACATGTTTCTGCGGGAATCCAAGGAGCTCAAGACGGAGCTGCAGCAGTACAAAACACAAGTCAACGTATGTGCCCGATCCCGCGGTCGCCACGCTCCAGGTTTGCCCGGGTGCCGTCGCTCATTCGTCTTTTTGCCGCAGATCCTGTCCGAGCTGGAGGAGAGTGGCCGCAGGAGGAGGTCTCTGCAGGAGGAGCAGCTGCAGGCCAGCAGCGAGGAGAGGCATCGCGACGACGTGCGCAAGCTCCAGCAGCTACTCAGGAAGCAGGTGAGGGCGGAGCCAATCGGAGCCCAATCACAACCGAGACGCGTGTCCCATGACCCGGTCCTGCAACGCCGTCTGGTGTGCGGTCTCCTTCCGCAGGAGGAGAAGTGGGGCTCGCGCATGCAGAAGACCCAGGAGGAGCACGAGAGGGAGAGGAGTCAGGTAAACACCAGGCAGGTGAACTGCTGTCAGGTACATGTCGGTAAAGGGGAGGTAATAAGCCAATCACGTGCGACAGGAAGTCACACAGACATCACACAACAAAACAAAACTGATCTTTAGAAGAGAAAAAAGTATACAAGAGCACTTCCAGGAATGAATGGTGTCTGAGGTGTGAATGCCGCTCTCTGGAAATGAGAAAATTCCAATTGAACATCTGGGGGGGGGAAAAAGACAACTCGGCCAATAAAAGGGGAGTAAAGGTCGCCCTGTGTGAAATCCAATCCGGTGTCAGATCGCCTGAAGTCTACAGCACTCAAAGACGTGAGACGCCAATCTTAAAATATTTGCATTTTTAATTTTTTTTAATTTAAATTTTTTATGTATTTCTAAATTTTTCCAGTTTTTCTCCCAATTTGGTTGCCAATTACACCCTCTATTTTATCTCGATTCACCCTCCCCTACGAGTCCGCCGCCCGTCCTCCGGGTCGAGACACTCTTTCCGGGCCGAGACACTCTTTCCAGGCCGATTGTTCCCGGCTTTTCCAAGACGGCTTTTCCACGAACGCCTTTTACCTGCTCCTCGACGGACTCGTGCCGGCTCACCCTACCCCCTCCCCCGGAGGCGGACAGCCAAATACCGCCTCCGATCGGGGCTGACGACCAAGGCCGGTCTGGTAGAGACGCGGGTTTCGAACCAATATTTAAATTTTTACACTTGAAGCATTTAGCAGACGCTATTATCCAGAGCGACTTACAAGATGTGCATTAAAATCATCGTTATATGGTCAAGGCCGTAGCTACAAGCGGCTGGCGCTTTGCAAAAGCGTTTAACTTGTTATCGTCCCCACCGTTGGCTTGTCTGAGGAGGTGTGCTCCTGCGCTGCTGTCCCACAGCTCCAGGGGGACCTGCGTCGGCTGAAGGGGGCGACGGAGGAGCAGGAGGCGAGCCGGAGGCGTGTGGAGGAGATGAGCTGGAAGCTGCAGGAGCAGAGGGAGCTAATCGCCTCCCAGAGGGAGCAGGTCAGCGCGTCCGGAGCGCCGGGAAAGGGCTCGTTCAGGAAATCCTGTATGAGCCGGGCGTGCGGGCGGGCGGGCGGGCGGGCGAGGGAGCGAGGGAGTGAGGGGCGTGCTTTATGCTGATAGCGCTCAGGGCCTTTCAGAGACACAGGGAGGGCTGCTTTCAAACGTGGAAAAACTCCTCCATGTCTTCATCTTCCCCTCTAGGGGATTAATAAAGTATGTCCTGTTTGTCATTTCAAATTCGGCACAGGACCGAGCTCTCCGTTTGCTCTTCTGTTGTTTTTCAGGATGAAGGAACGTTTGTACGTTCGATTCATGGTTTTAGTTGGCAAGGGAATTAAGGGAGTTCCCTAAACGACAGAAAAACCTTTAAAAAATAAACGTTGTGGTAGGATTAGACTTAAATTCATTAGAAAAAGGTAATGCGTGTGATAAATGTGTGTATTTTTAAAGAGCTTTATTGAATAGTTTTGTTTTTGCCTTCTAGATGAGGCAGCTCTCCACACAGCCGCCAGCCAGGGTGGCTGAGCCCACAGGTACATCTGATTTAACTCAAAATAATGAAGTGCAGTTTCAAAACCAGCTGATGGAACATACCATAAGCAATTTACCCCTTTCTGTTTCACTGCAGTCATTGTCACCGCGCCAGAGCCTAAACCAAAGCCACCAGTCACTGGTAAGTCACACTCAGCTAGCCTTATTGTCAAGAGGCAGCAGTTTTATATTTTTAAAAAGTTCTGAAGAGTATTTGGCCACATGCGTAAAAACGTAAAAAAAATAAAACTTGCAGGCCTGCACTGTTACCTGAAGAGAGGCCTAGAGAGAGAACTCACGTGTCTTATTCTGTACCTGTGTTTAAGTGTACAGTAATGGTGACATTGCAGAGTTACTGTACGGTTACGTCCACACTGTAAAGTTACATCCGTACTGTAAAGTTACAACCACACTAAAGTTATGTCCATACTGTAAAGTTGCTTGCAGTTACTCTAGGGGAGCCTTTTGAAAAGCCGGGACTTCTCGAAGTACCATTTTAAAGTACTTTTGGCACATGGTGTGGCGTACTGTACGTGCCTCTCGAACCCTGGCCCCACGGCCCCTAACCCCAGTTTCCGTCTGTTTGACCTGTGTGTGTGTGCAGTCTTGATAGAGCAGCCTATGTCAGTCCGTAAGCTGGACCCCATAACGGAGCTGTCAGAGGAGGAGAAAGGTAACAGGGCCTTAGGGGATGCATGCTGTCTGCATGGCTGTGTCCGTCTGTGCAGTGTGTCTGGGAGGGGAGGGGAGAGGGCAGAGCAGCGCAGAGGTTAACGCACTGGACTCACAACCAGGAGGTCAGTTAAAACAATGTAAGCCGTACGCCATGGCCGTCTCGGTGACCAGGTCTGAACCCAATTGAACGCTTATCGGAGATTCTAGAGCGGTGCCCGAGACAGCGTTTTCCACCATTGTGGAAAAATGCTCCTGCAATCCGTACAATAGAGTTCCAGACACTAGAATCTAGTGGCTGTTCTGGCAGCTTGCGGTGGCCCAACGCCCTATTAAGACACTTTGTTGGCGTATCCTTTATTTGGGGAGTTACGTGTGCTTTTTTTAATGTCTCGTATTTAAGTTGGAACGTACAAACGTAGGGAAGAGAATGCTGCCTGACGCTCCCATTCCAGTCACACTGCATGCCTGGCTCTCATTCCGTGGAAGCTTCTGGTCTTAAGGATCTGTGGTCTGCGATTGGTTGGTTGGTTGGTTGGTTGGCGTTCTGAGGGGGTCTGAGGTGATGGGGCCGATGTCTCTGCAGACACCTCCAGCGTCTCGGAAAAGAAGGCGGACGTGAAGAAGCAGCCGCCGCCGCCGGCCATCAGCGCGCTGAAGAAAAACCCACATCTGAAACGGGAGCTGAGGCAGGCACTGGAGCAGACGCTCACGGAGAAGCCCGAGTCCCTCGGGGTCAAAGAGGCAAGAACCGCACTGCACCCTGGGAAAAGGAGGGAAGTCACTTGAAATATTTACCTAACATTTCAGTATTGAACGAACTTAAAGTGCGCTTGAAATATTTACTTAAAATATTAAACGATTTAATATTCACTTTAAATATTTGCTAAAGTATTATATGAATTAATATTCACTTCGAGTATTTACTTGCTATTTTAAATGATTTAATATTCACTTTAAATATTCACTTAAGTATTAAATCATTTTTGTGCTTAACTTCATTCTCAATTGCCCACCCCTCTTCTCTCAGCAGTTAGAATTTCTGGCAATTTTTTTCCGAAATGTTGTGACTTGAAATTGAGACGATGAAATGTCCTAAACCGTGTTTTGTCTGGGCAGGGAACGAGCGGCTCTCTCGAAGGAGGAGAGTACGGCAGCACGTTGGCCAAAGTGCGCTCGGAGAGGGACCGTCGGGCCAAGAAGTTTCCGACACCACGTGAACCGGGAGGACCTGTCCCGTAACCTGACGCTGTGGGTCCGGGAGAGCGGGACGCGGGGAGCAGCTCCGCCCAGAGCAGCCGGCCCGGTCCCCAGACTCACCCGACGGCCGGCCCGCCCCTCCGCCAGGCCAGCATCGGCGTCCCGTGATAGTGTCTTTGTAAAAAGCTTTGAATTCATTTCTCTTCGTTCTGAAATCCTCTCGTAGCCACGATGCGCAGCCGTTCCAGCAGCCTCCTCCCGTGTGACCCAGGTGGTGTCCCGACCGGGGCCCCTGGCCCCAACAGGCCCTCAGCTCCGCCCGCGGAGCAAGAACAGCACCTGACCAAGACCTGCCCCCCAGGTACGGCCCACCCCACACACTCCCCTCTAGGGGCGGCAGTGGCTCAGTGGTTTGCGACACGGGCTGGCGAGCGGAGGGTTGCTGGTTTGAATCCCAGGAAGGCCAAACGAAAAACTATGAACTGTAAACTGGAGGGATGCCAGTTCACTTCCTGAGGCACTGCCGAAGTGCCCTTGAGCAAGGCACTGAACCCCTAAACTGCTCCAGGGGCGACCTATCATGGCTGACTCTGTGCTCTTGTAGCGGGTGAGTTAGGGACTTGGGTCTTAGCTCAGTGGGCTAAATCGCTCTCTTGTCGCGGCGAGATCCTCAAGTTCGAAACTCGCTGTGGGCAGAACCAACTCCGTTACACTCGGACCTCTCTGATGGTGTGTGTGCATCTAGGAGAGGTATGCGTGAAAGACACATTCCAATGACCCTGTGTAAAAACTATGTGGCATGGCAAATAAAGATCCTTATCAGTTACGTGCTCTCACAGATTCCGCACTGCAGCGTAGGGGTCTCTGGAGCTGAGTTTTGACCAGAGGGGCTACAGGTTAAGTCCCAAGTTGGGGTGCTGTGTCAATGAATTGCTTGAGAAAGAGTCAAAATGTTGGCTGGCGGTCTCTGAGTTCCAAGCCCAGTTCCCTTTACTGCACGGCCTGGGAACGTGAGCTGCTGAAGGAAGAATCGCAGCTGTATCAGTGGAGTGAAATGTGACGACATGTTTTATTAATTTTTTAAATACATTTTTGTTTCTGATTTTTTCTCCTTTGTTTCGCGGGCCATAAACCACTTCCCAACTCTGATTGTGGTTGCTCTGGAATGCTGGAATATTCAAAGGAGCAGTGGTCCCGTGCAGGGCTGGACTGGGACAAAAATAGGCCCTGCCATTTGGCTCAGACCGCCCATCACTAATGAACCAATGGGCCGCTGTCCATTTTGGGGCGACCGATTCGATGGCAAAAAAGATGTGATTGGGCCAGCCCAGTGTCAGTATAGAAAATGAACCAATGGGCCGCTGTCCATTTTTTGTTGGCCGTTAGATGACAAAAAAGAATATATATATATATTTTATATTTTTTTAATTAAAATAATAATTATACCGGCCCTACCGGCCCCAAAAACTAGACCGCCCACCGAATCGGCCCGGTAGACTATATAGCCAG